>OX246738.1:90315904-90888404 GCA_945910005.1 Isoperla grammatica
CTTTCTTTACCCGGAATAAAATAAATGACACACATTGGTAGTCGATATTTAACCTAGGTTGATTAATTTATACGGAATGATTAAACAATTTAATAAATTATATCACTCGAAAAATTACATACATTCTCTGAGTTGATAACTCTTATCATTTTAACATTAAAATAGTGCAAAAGTATAATGATAAGACAATAAAGTTTATCAGCACGAAATAATATGCCATCATACAGTGTACTTTGCAGTCGTGTTCTTGCACTTAACCCCCTTGCATCCAAGGGTCTACCCCCACCATCCGGCCGCGCGGTGAGTGCAGCGGTGGCTCAGTAGTTTACTCGTCAACATGTGACCTATTGAAACGGTAAATATCTGCAAAAACATAATTACTTATTCTATTGTCCAATTAATTTGATACACCTTGCGAAATATGAATTATGTGCATTTCAACTGTAGATAATTACCATTTCCATAGGCGACATGTTGATGGGACTAATTTATGAGCCACCGCTGCACTCACCGCGCGGCCGGATGGTGGGGGTAGACCCTTGGCGTGCAAGGGGGTTTAGTGCAAGAACGGCACTGTTCTGTAGCTGTTAATTGGCACCTATTTGGAACCCGGCAATTACCAAACTTGGTCAAGTAGTTCTTCAGTACTACTTCTTTACCGGCCATGAGTCATCACACATAGAGTCACCAAGACATGTCTCGGGCTGTTTAACCCAATACAAGAACCCCATTGGCTCAGTTTAGCAGGGGCGATGCTGGAGAATGGAATCATGGACTAAGAAATATCGCAGTTTTTTAAGTTTAACATGTTTTATTTAATTTTAATAACATAAAACTCAGAAATGCATTTCTTTAAATTTGTCACCATTATTGCTCCTTATCCTATTCCCATCAACTGTGGTTGGCTCTTTGTGGATCTATATGAACCACAGGTAATTTCTGGCATAAATGTTTATTGTAACACAGAAATATTCATAAGAAAGGACACTAAAATCTGTAGTAGGACTACAGACGTATTTTATTTTACTATTGTGAAACTTTTAAAGCAATTTCAAGATGCAGAAATCGGGGTTCCGCCGGTTATCAAGAAATGATACCTCTACGTCAAAAACCACACAAAAGTTTCATTTTAAAATTATATCACAAGAATGGGGTTCGAAATCGAAAATCTGAATCAACAGAGCACTGTGGGTTAGTAAGCCCTACATACTGAATGATCTAAGTTGAGTCTTACATTTTAATCAGTATTCAGTATGTTTTATATAATAATTAATTTTATTACTAATAATCGAATTAATTAGATGAGCGTAGCGAAGCGAAGTGAATCTTTCCATACAACTCGATCGGCGCTTTGTCTGTGTGTATGTATGTATGTCTGTATGTCTGTATGTCTGTGCGCTAAATTTTGTTCGTCGCGCACAGGTCAAACGGCTTGACGTATTTGGCTGAAATTTTCGGGCAACGTTCGTGACTAATAAACTCGATGCTGTTAACATAACCAGCAAAATTCGTTAAGATGCCAACCTACAAAAAATTAATTACCGAAAAACAAAATTTGTTTATTTATTTTATTAAATTTAAACTTACGCACGGATTTAAATAATGTTTGACTTGTAGGTTCACATCAATAATACCAACACTCGATATTAGTTTGAAAATTGTAAGTTCATCCGCCATGTTATAAAAAAATATTGTTTCTTTACGGAATTTTTTTTTTTGGTTTTACAGTGTTCCACCGATATCATTCGCATTTGCGGATCTTTGCAGTGAGATGCACATAGTAAACACAAAAAAACGTACGCAATCATACCTTTCTCATTATTATTTGGAATCTCGATAGCTGTCATAAAAAGGCTATAATGACGTAAGATGCCAACCTACAAAAAATTAACAACTGAAACACATGTTTTTTTATTAATTTAATCTAATAAAAACTTACAAACGGATATTAATGATTTTTTATATGTAGGTCCACATCAAAAGTACCAAACACATGACAACAGTTTCAAAATTGTATCTTTAACCGCCATGTTATAAAAAAATATTGTTTATTTACGGCTTTGTATTTCTTCATTTTTACAGTGTTCCACCGATATGATTCGCATTTGCGGACCATTGAAGTTAGATGTACATAGTATGCTGCAGAAATGGCTAACGCAGTCAGATCTTTCTCACTATGTATTTGGAATTTTGGTAGCTATCATAGGATGGCTACAATGACGTGTTATGTTTTATGACTTTCACGGCAAACATGCAGAAAATAAGAACAAACTTGGTCGACAAATCAAAAATCTTTTATTATGATTTAAAAGCGGGTAATTGTATGATTAATTAATATAACATTTTAGATATAGTCTGTATCTACATTATGGAATTTTCCATACACTGATAGGTTTAATAGTTTATGAATTAGAGCCTATTGAGTATACCACGGTCGAATGAAATTATGCGGAAATACATCAACTTGAAGGTTTTAATTTCTTTATAGAAAACTTCTTAACGGATTTAAATAATATTTCGTGCATTTATTAGCAACATATCAAGAAATAATATACTTAAGTTATAAGGTTGTAACTTGATCCGCCATCTTGTAAAAAAATCATATGTTTATTAAAAAGGTATTTTTTTTATTTTTTTTAGAGTAATATGATATGCAAATGATATATTTGATTTGATATATTGAAAAAAATCGCTCATCTGTCAACGCGGAGCGTTTTCCTAGTAATCAAAATAACGACGCTAATGGTTATTAGATGAGCGCAGCGAAGCGGAGTGAATCTCTCCATACAACTCGATCGGCGCTTTGTCTGTGTGTGTGTGTGTCTGTATGTGCGCTAAATTTTGTTCGTCGCGCACAGGTCAAACGGCTTGATGGATTTGGCTGAAATTTTCGGTCAACATTTGTGACCACTAAACTAGATGCTGTTAACATTATCAGCAAAATCCGTCAAGATGCCAACCTGCAAAAAATTAATTAGTGAAAAAAATACAGTTTTATTTTTGTTTTATTGAAACTTATGAACAGATTTAAATAATGTTTTAAATAAATATTGAAACTAACAATGTCGACACCGGATAAAAGTTTTGGAACTATAACTTTAACCGCCATTTAGTAAAAAAATATTTAGTTTCTATTTACGGGAACTTACAATGGTTTCTTAACAGTGCTCCACTTATACGATTCTCATTTGAGGACCATTGAAGTTAGATGCACATACTATGCATGGCGAATGGCGTGTACAAAGAGACCTTTCTAAAACTACTTTTGGAATTTCGATAACGTTAATAGAATGGCAACAATGGCGTGTTATGTTTAATGACTTTCACGGCAAAAATGCAAATGTTAACAACGAACTTTGTAGACAAATTAAAAAGCTTTTATTATGATTTAAATGCGGTTATTGTATAATAAAACACTATCACATTTTAGATCTAGCCAGTATCTACATTGTGGAGTTTTTTATACACAGATAACTTTAATAGTTTATTTATTAGAGCCTTTTGAGTAGACCACGGTCCAATGAAATTATGCGGAAATCCATTGAAAAATCAACTTGGAGGTTTTAATTTATTTAAAGAACAATTTTAAACGGATTTAAATAATATTTTGTGTAATTATTAGCAACATATCGGGAAATAATATACACAAATTCTAATATTGTAACTTAAACCGCCATCTTGTAAAAAAATCATATGTTTGTTATCAAAGTATTCTTTTTAAGCGGTGTATGATATGCAAAATATTTATTTAATTTACTAAAAAAAAAAAAAAATCGCTCATCTGGCAACGCGGAGCGTTTTCCTAGTAATATTTTATTCAGTCTGTAGGGCTTGCCAAAGCACAGTGCGCTGTAGATTTAGATTTTCGATTTGTTGTTGCAATCTTGAGATATAATTAAATAATGAAACTTTTCTGTGCTTTGTGACGTGGAGACTACCCTTCGCTCTAATTAAGCCCAAATATCATTATCATTAAATAGTATGGTTTTGTTTAATTTATAAGTATTTATCAGAATAACTTGTTTATTAACATGGCACAGTGTCGTCTGTATCTAATAGTAATAAATAGAAATAATAATTATTTCCATTCAGTGGCGTAACTAAGGGCCCGCAGGGCCCGCAGTCTAGGGGCGGCCCAGGTCCAAAATGGCATATGTGGGGGCCCATATCGCCGGCCGGTTGGCCGATTTACTTGTTAAGCATTGCAAACTGAGATGGCACTGTCACTAACTGTTGTCAGTGTTGCCGATCTGTCGTTTCCTTGTCCGCCTCCTTCACCAAACAATAGAAGCGTCCCGTTGTGAAAAACGAAATTCGTTTTTGGACAAACGGGACCGCGTAGGCTACACTTGCCCACGAAAAACTCAGCCACGATCCTAATCTCCCTAAATACAATCATTCAGTAAACTGGTTAGGGGGATAGTTCACTTTGCAGTGGGCAAGTTTTCCGTGGACAAGTTTACGCTGACCCGTCCAGATAGTGTCCAGACATTTGCGGCACGAGACAATATCAGAGTGTCCAAGCTAGAAAAAATTAATTATTGAAAAAAATACACAATTTTGTTCGTCGCGCACAGGACAAACGGCTTGACGGATTTGACTGAAATGTTCGGTCAACACTTGTGACCACTAAACTAGATGCTGTTAACATAATCAGACAAATCCGTCAAGATGCCAACCTACAAAAATTTAATTATTTATTAGTGAATTACATGATATGCAAAAGATTTGTTTGATTTATTGAAAACAAAAACACTCATCTGGCAACGCGGAGCATTTTCCTAGTTTAAAACATCATGTGCTTCAAACAGCACAGTTAAAAACACTACTGAAAACATCGACGCGTGTGTAAGTGAACCCTCGATTGAAAAAGTTAAAATCACTACCTCTATCTCAAGTGATACGGTCGAATATTGTGTTCAAGTTCTGTTAAAGAGTGAACATCCAACCGATAGAGGTAACTATTCAGTTGTCAGTTGGTATACATGACGCCAACATTAAAAAGTTTATTGTAGAAACCAAGAAAATAAACGTCGATACTTTAATTGACAGATTTGCTGAACCAAATGCCAGGACAAAATTTTAGTCAAAGCACAACGGTAAGTTATTTTTTATTTGCCGGCGGTGGTGGAGGTGGTAGTGTTAGTGGTTGGGGGGGGGGGGGGCAAGGCGGCAACTTCCGCGGGGGGGGGCCCCGAATCTGAGTTTACGCCACTGTTTCCATTTATTACTAACTTATTAGACACAGACGACATTATCAACTCATTACGTGGCTCGTTGGTCTAGTGGTCAGCATCCCTGCTTCCAATGCAGAAGGTCTCTGGTTCAAATCCCGCTTCAGGTAAAAGTTTTTAACTTCTATTATGGATTCATTTCTTGGATAGGAATAAGTAAAAACGGTGACTTTGGAGCCGTCCTAGCAACGAAGCACTCAATATGTTCAAAGTGGTTCTGAATCGACCTTGTTGATTCTGGCATTTGTCCGCAGGTGTTCGCACTGTCCAATCACTGATTCCAATGTTTTGTATTTGAAATATCGATCTTTGATTGGTTATCGCTCACTCGTCGATGGTGTTCGGAGCCTACAGGGTTTGTTTTAGTCGCGTTTAGTTTCATTAAAATCTCCCATTGAAAATCAGTCTTGTTACTGAGTGAGTAGACTCTATAAATACAAATGTATTTATTTTTTGTATTTATTAATTGGACTGATAACACTGACTGAAGTATTTAGACAGGTTGTGAGAGTCAAGGCCGGCGATAAGGGTTGTAACTGCATCCACATTGACTTGTTCAGACTCGCACAGGACATGGAGGGGTGTTTGACCCTTTTGGTTCACCGCCAATAAATCTCCTCCCTTGGTCACCAGTAGTTTCATTAACTTTATGTTTTGTGTGTTGGCAGCATTGTGTAGGACTTGAAAGTGTGTGCGTATTGATATAATATCCGCTGGTTTATCATACGCCTGATTACAGCTATAGACCCTGCAAAAAATAGCATTTTCCCTCGGGCTAGTTACTATATAACCTGGGGCCCTACTTGGTTACCTCACTGCCTTCTAGAAGCCTCAACAAGTCACCATGAAGTTCTGCGCCTTGTTGCTGATCGTGGCCGCCGTGTGCGTCATGCTGCCCTCTGACGGTAAGTTTACCAACTTCACTAACTTACTTTACTTTTTGCATTCTACGTTTTATTGATATTTTGATAATTTTGCTTCGGGTACAAAGTTGTTCCACTGTGATTTTCTAATTCCTAAGATCTATGAAAATACACTTATAGGATCTGAACCTTCTCAGGGAAGGATACCTCTACGTCAAAAACCACACAAAATTTTCATTTTTAAATTATATCACAAGATTGGGCTTCAAAATCGAAAATCCGAATCAACAGCGCACTGTAGTTTAGTAAGCCCTACACATTGAATGCGCTGAGTCATGATTTATATTATAATTAGTATGTTTTTACTCACTTTTTTTTATAAATAATTAATTTTATTACTAATTATCGAATTATAATCAAAATACTACGCTAATGGTTATAATATTTTTAACAATTTGTAGGGCTTACCAAAGTAAAGTGCGCTGCTGATTTAGATTTTCGATTTCTTGTTGCAATCTTCAGATCAAATTTAATAATAACCATTTTCTGCGGTTTTTGACGTAGAGACAAGAGACTACCCTTTGCCAAGGAAGGTTATACCTCTACGACAAAAACCACTCAACATTTTCATTTTTAAACTATATCTCAAGAATGGGCTTTGAAAACGAAAATCTGAATAAACAGCGCACTGTGGTTTGTTAAGCCCTACATACTGAACGCTCTAAGTTGTGTTCTACGACAAAAATGAGTATGATTATTGATTTTTATATCTTATTAACTATTATACTAACTATCGAAATAATAATCAAAATAAGTATGCGAAGGTTATAATACTTCATTGAGTATGTAGGGCTTACCAAAAATACAGTGCGGTGATAATTTAGATTTTCGATTTTGTGTTGCAATCTTGAGATATAATTAAAAAATGAAAATGTTCTGCAGTTTTTGACGTAGAGGTACTCTCTGCTCTTTCATTTCGAATGGGACGTAAAGCTGGTGGTCCCTTTGATACTTTTCGAGAGGTGTAGACTACGTGCCGGTACCAGGCTTCCCTACCTCCCTCATAATCATTAATCAATCATCATATACAGTATATTAAATTTGCACTCGTGGAACCTCGGTCCTGTTGCAGATATTGACGGAATAAAAGTGAAAAATCTAGGTATGCCAATACCTGATTTGCACATAGTGCGGAAATCTGCTACTAAAGAAAGAAACCCTTATCAACATACGTACTTATAGTCTACCCACTCAGCTACAAGAAATGATTTTCAGCGGGGGACATTTAAACCATTATTTTTGGATACGCATTGTTGCTGTGTCTTCCCTAAAGTAACCATTGACATATACACCAGGGCCCAGATTCACAAAGGTGCGTAAGTGCTAAGACGTCCTAGTTTAGGCCAATCTCAGTGATATAAATCACGCGCATGTCGTTCTGCAATGTCATAAATATATAATATAGTAAAATGTCAACAAATTTAACTAATAATATTGTATTTGTGAATGTGTAATAATACCCAGAGACGCTTTATCTGGATTTATCTAGCTAGGATTTGCCTTACTTCGGACCACTTTAGAGTAAGGCACTTTTGTGAATCCAGGCCCTGTATCATATCTTAAAAAACTATACCTAAACCGGGGTTTGAACACTAGACCGCCTGCATTGGAAGTAGGAATAAACCCACCACTTATTCTAGGATCTCCTAATCCGAGAAAAAGAATGTTTTGTTGAAAGTCATTCTCAAAATAGCAGTTTACTAAAATACATATAAAACAGTCATTTGAATATTTGTATAAGCAACCCAAGACCACCTTACATGTGCTTTCGCACAGGCATGGTTCTTGTAGCCAATGAGCGATCGTTATTTGCGCGCTTGTCTCGGGCGGTTTGCTGGTTGGCTATGAGTGCCTCGCTTGTGACGAAAGCATATGTAAGGTAGTCTTGGGTTGTCTATATAGCCCCCGCCCCTCCACCACAATCACTACAAAGAACACTTTTGGCTGAAATAATATTTAACTGCCAACGCACCACCTACATTAACGGTCACGAGCCGCCACTGTTCACGAAAAGATTTTTTGTTTTGCAATATCAACGAAACTTTCGCAGCACTTCGGTTTGGGAACCACTATTATAGTTGCCCCAACGAAAGTATTCTGATGCTTACGACACCGCCGAGTCCAAGGTGACAACGTAATTTTTTACTTCGCTAAATCCCACCATCTAATCTAAACAGGTCCATTGGGGATAATTTAATACCTTCCGTTGGTTATACTGTAACGGTGGTTGTGGCCAAACCGCCTGTGCACTTGACCAAGCCGAACCATGAGTTTACGAATGTATGAAAGAACGCCAGGTATCTGTTGATTTTTTTCAATTGGCGCGGTTAAAAGAGGCAGTAGACAATGACCTGCTATCGGTATGCGCATACTTTCGTTGGGGCTAGTATATATTGTAAACTTGAACTTGGCTTACGGGTATAGCCGCGTCGATCACTGCTAAAGCGCTGACGTTTCGGGCAAGTTGCACCACCCATCTCTAGAGCTAAAACTAGAAGTCACAGAATGAAACCTACTCAGTCCAGCTCCACTCTGTGACTGTGACAAGACCTATTGTTTCCCGCGTATCGTTCTCACTCGTAAACCACCCCAAGACGGTTCTACCGGCTCAACTCCGTCGTTATCTCCTGACGTCAAACTTTTTGAAGCGTCAGCGTTTTAGCAATAATCGACGCGGCTATACCCGGAAGCCAAGTTCAAGTTTATTATTTGTTTCGGGCCGCGAAAGCCAAAGTGAGAGTATATATTGTGTTTTGTGTGTCTAGCGGAAGCCGGACCAGGAAGCCAACGGCAACTGGAAGCACCCCTGGCGGTCGCCAAGCGGTGGCCTGGGAACTGGAGAAATGGCCGGGAACTGGAGAAATGGCCGGGAACTGGAAGCACCCCTGAAAGTCGCCAAGCGGTGGCCTGGGAACTGGAGAAATTGCCGGGAACTGGAGAATTGGCTGGGAACTGGAACTATGGCCGGGAACTGGAAGCACCCCTGGAGGTCGCCAAGCGGTGGCATGGGAACTGGAATAGTGTCCGGCAACTGGAAGAACCCCTGGAGGTCGCCAAGCGGTGGCATGGGAACTGGAATAGTGTCCGGCAACTGGACAGCGGGGACAGCGAGGACAGCGGGGACAGCGAGAGCAGCGAGGAAGTCGACGCCTACTTCAAGAGTGACGAGGTAGCCGCTCTGCTGGCGAAATACGACCTGACTATGGAGGAGTTTGACAACGCCATCGACAATGACCCTGAGATCGAAGAGGAGGATCGTCCCATGGTCAAGGCACTCGCTCTTACGATCCTCTCCGCTTTCGACAAGAGTGGTGCGTGGTTGGACGACAGTTCTGAGGAGGACAAGTAGGCGCAACAAGTGTCCCTTCTTCCACGCATGGTTAGAAGATATCACAACGATAATTGACCAGCATCTAATTCTTTTCCGTATTTCTAAACCTGTCGTTGCAGGTTAGAAAGCTTCTTTGCTTCACTAAAATGCTTGCTTGTTATTTCAATATTCAATGTACACCCGCTGTTGCAAAATAAATATAATACTGAGTTCCTCTATTATTTTCTTTACCCGGAATATAATAAATAAGACACATACTTGTCGGTTTAACCTGTTACGGTACTAAGGCACATGCCATCATTGTATTATGCAGTGTGTTATTGCACTAAACCCCCTTGCACGCCAAGGGTCTACCCCCCATCATCCGGCCGCGCGGTGAGTGCAGCGGTGGCTCATAAATTATACCTGTCAACAGGTCATCTATTGAAACGGTAATTATCTACAGTAACAGATTACAAATCCACACACTTAATTATTCTACAGTCGAAATAATTTTATAAATGTTGCGAAATATTATTGATTACGTGAATTTTCAATGTAGATATAACTACCGTTTCAGTAGGCGCAATGTTGACAAGTATAATTTTGTATAGCCACCGCTACACTCACCGCGCGGCCGGATGGTGGGGGTAGACCCTTGGCGGGCTAGGGGGTTTAGTGCAAGAACGGCACTGTTCAACTACACTTTAGCGGTTATTTGCCACCTATTTAGAACCTGGCTATCACCATTGTTGGTCAAGTAGTTCGTCACAAGGTCGACTTGATCTCCGTCTAGCGGAGGCTCGGGGTGAGTTCGACGATCCTCCGCTATTATGGGTTTCACTGCGAGCTGCGATCACTCAGGCTACGAAAACTCGTTTCTCTCACTAGCCCAGGCGGTACACCCTCTTGAGTCGCCAGCAGTTTTGGAACTGCTGATGGTAACATAAGAATGCGGGGAGGAAGTGTCATGTCCGATTAGTGTGGTTGATTGGAACTGGGAAGGTTGTTCAATTGTCATCTCAGTTCATTATTTATTAGTACTCAGTTAGTATATAAGTTAGTATATAAGACATAATTCCAATTCTTGATTGTAAATGTAAGTTAAGGAATCTGTAAAGAGTTTTCTAAACTCAAGATTCAACCTGTGTCAATAAAGAAGATTTCAGATTTCAACTGTTAGAATTTCGGTTTCCAAAAACTATTTTCATTTTTGTTATTGAAGTCCGAGTGGAAACCAGGAATACAATTAGCAACCCCCTGCCTGTCACCCCTTTATGTTAGGAAAGGTCGTTTTTGCAACCGTTGAGCGGAGAAAGATTAAACGACAAGATAATGACACAAGGACTTGTAAACCTTAAGTGAACATAAAGAAGACTTTAGGGGTTACACTAACAGTCGGCAAATTAAAACCGTGCCACTTTTCTCGCTCGCAGTGAAACCCATAATAGGCGGAGATCAAGTAGACCTTGAGTTGTTCAGTACTACTACTTTACCGGCCCAGTTCATCACACATGAAGTCACCAGGACATGTCTCAGGCTGTCCAACCTAATACAAGAACCCCATTGGCTCAGTTTAGCATTGGCGATGATGCAGAATGGAGTCAGGGACTAAGAAATATCGCAGTTTTTTTAAAGCGATAAACCAGGTTTAAGGTTGCACTATGTGTTATTTAATTATAATTATATTATTATGACTCACAAATTCATAAATCTAGTATTGTGAGCATTATTACTCCTCTCCTCTCCTCTGTAATGGCTCTGAATGAGGTTTCACAACAACAATTAAATATGTGTATTATTTGTATCACAATACAGTAACACAATATAAAATAAAGCAACATTTAATTCGTTTCCTCGAAGTTCTGGCCTGCCCAGGGACTGCTATCTTATCGTGGTGGGAGGGTTTGTGTGCTTTGATGATTCCTGGAGCTATGCCGTCGGAAGCGTATGCTTCTGGTAGGGCCACCGTGGCCGGACAGGTCGAGGTGGAGAAGCCAGACGAAAGGCAGTCCACATCCTCCCCTTTCCCTTTTCCTCTAATTTCCCTGCGCTTCCCCGCCGTCCTACTTGCCCCTTCCCTCAAAACACCCCCCGATTTCGTCATCATATTTCACCCACTCATCGTCTCGATTAGCCAAGTTGCAAAAATATGGGACGTAAAATCCAAAAATCAACCAATCTCTATAAGTTCTGGCTTGCTGGACTTTAGAGCTAACTGTGGCTGTGACCCTGACCTACTGTAAGTGTGACTCACTGGCCGTATGCAGAGTAAGGTATGAAGTTATAAGTACAGGATTTGTTGTTATGGAATTGTTTTATTACATGCTATTTTTCATAAGAAGGACAAACTACATAATATCAACCATAAACAAATCATATACTTAAATCGACTCTGCATTCCTTCGTGACCTTCTTGTGACAACAACCATCGTTGTTTATATAGCTGAACAGGATACAATTTTAATAGACTTAACAATATTAAGATAACGGATTAATTAGAGCTAGAAAAGAAAAAATGGAAGCCTATTTGTAGGTGACAGACATAAACAGATTCACGTAAGGTTTGTTTGCCCAACGTACTCTAACTTACTCTCTGCTTTACTTCGATCAGACCCGAGCAACCGCAACTAGGCTTCTGAAACATCAGAGCAACTCCGAGCACTGATGACGGACGAACGCGTTTCCAGTGCCGAGGGCCCGAGAGTAAACAAACTAACTAGGCATATAAAAATAGTAACTTACGGTAATTCACAACTTTCTTATCAACTGTCCTGTACAGGAAACATCCGTTGACCTTGACACTTTCTTCCATGTTTACACAGAACACTTCATCGGCCATTTTCGCGCGCGAGTAACTTACTCTAGCTTGATCTGACTTCAAAACGAGAGTAATGCTTGTTTCACTACATGGACGTCAGCGCCGAGCGCCGGAAGTGGATGATCCGACTAATCAGGGCGAAGCGGCGCTTGCAAGCGCCGAAGTTGGTTGGTTCCAACTTCTACTTCCGGCGCTCGGCGCTCGTCGACGTCCAGGTAGTGAAACAAGCCTTGATCTAAGTTGCTCGGATCACTTTACTCTGGTCGAGCGAACACAACTCGAGTAGGAATGTGACACTAACGAACGCATTTCCGTGATCTAGAGCAGCCAGGTCAAGTAGAGTACGTCGGGCGAACAAACCTAATATTACATAGAGAGACAGAGAGCGAGAGAGCGAAAGAGAGAGAGTGAGAGAGAGAGGGTGGAGGGGAGTAGTTGTGTCTACGAAGTGACTCAACACATGTCGATATACGATACCAAGACAAAATGAGTTCGACGGAATGCGTCATGCGTAGGTACCTTCTTACTCGCACTGTCTCAGCAAATACCTTACTACTGACAAAGATTATAAAGGGTTGATAATCTTTGCTACTGAGGTACTTGGTCTCAGGTATAGGGTGGGGGTTCGTCATTGCAATGACGGTTGCCAGAAGTGAAGGGTCAGTCAGTGTCGAGTCAGCACAACTGCTGCGTCTCTGCTGCTGGTCTGAAAGGAGTGAAAGAAGTGAAGTTAGGTGAGTGAGTGAACAGGAAGACAGTGATAGACTGAGCGTGGGAGTGTAGCACCGTGGTAACTATGGGGGGGGGGGGGGGCTCACACATGTCCAAGGTGTACGGACCAAACGGACCTGAGTTCGAACCCCGCTGCATAAAGAGGAGTACAAGTTTTCTCATCTTCATCCGACGTGCAACACGTTCTCAAAACAGTCACTCATTGGGGAAGAGTTGATATAACATTATTCTCTGGAGATTGGGTGTTGAGAGTAAACGAGGCATTTATTTATTTATTTATTTATTTATTTATTTATTTATTTATTTATTTATTTATTTATTTATTTATTTATTTATTTATTTATTTATTTATTTATTTATTTATTTATTTATTTATTTATTTATTTATTTATTTATTTATTTATTTATTTATTTATTTATTTATTTATTTATTTATTTATTTATTTATTTATTTATTTATTTATTTATTTATTTATTTATTTATTTATTTATTTATTTATTTATTTATTTATTTATTTATTTATTTATTTATTTATTTATTTATTTATTTATTTATTTATTTATTTATTTATTTATTTATTTATTTATTTATTTATTTATTTATTTATTTATTTATTTATTTATTTATTTATTTATTTATTTATTTATTTATTTATTTAATTATTTATTTATTTATTTATTTATTTATTTATTTATTTATTTATTTATTTATTTATTTATTTATTTATTTATTTATTTATTTATTTATTTATTTATTTATTTATTTATTTATTTATTTATTTATTTATTTATTTATTTATTTATTTATTTATTTATTTATTTATTTATTTATTTATTTATTTATTTATTTATTTATTTATTTATTTATTTATTTATTTATTTATTTATTTATTTATTTATTTATTTATTTATTTATTTATTTATTTATTTATTTATTTATTTATTTATTTATTTATTTATTTATTTATTTATTTATTTATTTATTTATTTATTTATTTATTTATTTATTTATTTATTTATTTATTTATTTATTTATTTATTTATTTATTTATTTATTTATTTATTTATTTATTTATTTATTTATTTATTTATTTATTTATTTATTTATTTATTTATTTATTTATTTATTTATTTATTTATTTATTTATTTATTTATTTATTTATTTATTTATTTATTTATTTATTTATTTATTTATTTATTTATTTATTTATTTATTTATTTATTTATTTATTTATTTATTTATTTATTTATTTATTTATTTATTTATTTATTTATTTATTTATTTATTTATTTATTTATTTATTTATTTATTTATTTATTTATTCATTAAATGTCTATCGTATTCATTTATAAAAACTGATTTACATTGAAGGACAATAAATACTACTAGGCTAATGCAAACAATTAATAATGCTTTGAGGTTGGTACAAAACTAATAACTTTGGGAATAGTATATATTATATATATACATATGTTATGTCTCAGCACACTACCGTCCCCCACTCCCCCCTCAAATGTCTCGTACTTCTAAAAATCATCTATTATGTGAATTCCTTTCATTTAACTATTGTGTTGTGTGTGTCGTGCGTAGCGGAAGCCAGACCAGGAAGCCGACGTCTGAGTGTGCGCCACCTGTTGAGTCGAGCACCCCTGGAGGTCGCCATGAGCGTACCAGTATGTTTCCTGGGCTCTGGGGAAATAGACGGCAACTGGAAGCACCCCTGGAAGTCGCCAAGCGTGTGTTTCCTCCTGGGTTTTGGGGAAATAGCCGGCAACTGGAAGCACCCCTGGAAGTCGCCAAGCGTGTGTTTCCTCCTGGGTTTTGGGGAAATAGCCGGCAACTGGAAGCACCCCTGGAGGTCGCCAAGCGTGTGTTTCCTCCTGGGTTTTGGGGAAATAGCCGGCAAGTGGAAGCACCCCTGGAAGTCGCCAAGCGTGTGTTTCCTCCTGGGTTTTGGGGAAATAGCCGGCAACTGGAAGCACCCCTGGAAGTCACCAAGCGTGTGTTTCCTCCTGGGTTTTGGGGAAATAGCCGGCAACTGGAAGCAACCCTGGAAGTCGCCAAGCGTGTGTTTCCTCCTAGGTTTTGGGGAAATAGCCGGCAACTGGAAGCACCCCTGGAAGTCGCCAAGCGTGTGTTTCCTCCTGGGTTTTGGGGAAATAGCCGGCTACTGGAAGCACCCCTGGAAGTCGCCAAGCGTGTGTTTCCTCCTGGGTTTTGGGGAAATAGCCGGCAACTGGAAGCACCCCTGGAAGTCGCCAAGCGGATGCGATTGGATTTTGGGGGACGAAAGCGGACACTGGACAGCGAGGACAGCGAGGACAGCGAGGACAGCGAGGACAGCGAGGACAGCATCGCCGCCTACCTCAAGAGTGACGAAGTAGCCACTCTGCTGGCGAAATACGACCTGACTATGGAGGAGTTTGACGACGCCATCGACAATGACCCTGAGATCGAAGAGGAGGACCGTCCCATGGTCTAGGCACTCGCTCTTACGATCCTCTCCGCTTTCGACAAGAGTGGTGCGTGGTTGGACGATAGTTCCGAGGAGGACAAGTAGGCGCAACAAGTGTCCCTACTTCTACGCGTGGTTGGAGGACAAGTAGGCGCAACAAGTGTCCCTACTTCCACGCGTGGTTGGAGGACAAGTAGGCGCAACAAGTGTCCCTACTTCTACGCGTGGTTGGAGGACAAGTAGGCGCAACAAGTGTCCCTACTTCCACGCGTGGTTGGAGGACAAGTAGGCGCAACAAGTGTCCCTACTTCCACGCGTGGTTGGAGGACAAGTAGGCGCAACAAGAGTCCCTACTTCCAGGCGTGGTTGGAGGACAAGTAGGCGCAACAAGTGTCCCTACTTCCACGCGTGGTTGGAGGACAAGTAGGCGCAACAAGTGTCCCTACTTCCACGCGTGGTTGGAGGACAAGTAGGCGCAACAAGTGTCCCTACTTCCACGCGTGGTTGGAGGACAAGTAGGCGCAACAAGTGTCCCTACTTCCACGCGTGGTTGGAGGACAAGTAGGCGCAACAAGTGTCCCTACTTCCACGCGTGGTTGGAGGACAAGTAGGCGCAACAAGTGTCCCTACTTCCACGCGTGGTTGGAGGACAAGTAGGCGCAACAAGTGTCCCTACTTCCACGCGTGGTTAGAGGACAAGTAGGCGCAACAAGTGTCCCTACTTCCACGCGTGGTTGGAGGACAAGTAGGCGCAACAAGTGTCCCTACTTACACGCGTGGTTGGAGAACAAGTAGGCGCAACAAGTGTCCCTACTTCCACGCGTGGTTGGAGGACAAGTAGGCGCAACAAGTGACCCTACTTCCACGCGTGGTTAGAAGATATCAGGGCGATGACGGACCAGCATCCAATACTTAAGTAGAGAATTTCTAGCGCCAGTGGTTTGATTTGTTGAAGTCTACTCGTCACTTTAAACGTGGTTGCCACCATTTTAATCTCCACCTCCAACTTTCTAAGCTTTTAATCATCGCCTGTTAGTAAATTTTGGTTCTACTGCATGAATCATAGATTGTATCTTCCATGCTTGCTTTATATTTCAATATTCAATGTACAACCGATGTGGCAAAATAAATATACTACTGAGTTCGTCTATTACTTTCTTTACCCGGAATATAATAAATTACACACATTGTAAGTTGATATTTAACCAAGGTTACTTAATTTATAAGGGATGATCAAACAATTTAATAAACTAGGAAAACGCTCCGCGTTGCCAGATGAGCGATTTTTTAAAAGTAAATCAAACATATCATTTGCATATCATATTACTCTTACAACAACACAAATACCTTTATAATGTACACATGATTTTTCAAAAAGATGGTGGTTCAAGTTACAACCTTAGAATTTGTGTATATTATTTGTCTATATGTTGTTAATAACTGCACGAAATATTATTAAAATCCGTCAAGAATTAAAACCTTCAAGTTCATTTCAATGGATTTCCGCATAATTTCATTCGACCGTGGTCTACTCAATCGGCTCTAAGTCATAAACTATTAAACCTATCAGTGTATGGAAAGTTCCATAATGTAGATACAGACTATATCTAGCATGCAATATTACTTTATCATACAGTTACTCGCATTTAAACTATAATAAAAGCTTTTTAAATTGTCGACCAAGTTTGTTGTTAACATTTGCATGTTTGCCGTGAAAGTCATAAAACATAACACGTCATTGTAGCCATTCTATGATAGCTAACAAAATTCCAAATACATAGTGAGAAAGGTCTGACTGCGTAAGCCATTTCGGCAGCATACTATGTGCATCTAACTTTAACGGTCCGCAAATGCGAAGCATATCGGTGGAACACTGTAAAAACGAAAAAAAGTACTGCCGTAAATAAACAATATTTGTTTATAACATGGCGGTTAAAACTACAATTTTGAAACTGTTATCAAGTGTTGGTACTATTGATGTGGACCGACATATAAAAAATCATTAATATCCGTGTGTAAGTTTTAATTAAAATAAATAAATAACAAAACACGTGTTTCAGTTGTTAATTTTTTGTAGGTTGGCATCTAATGTCATTGTAGCCATTCTATGACAGCTATCGAAATTCCAAATAATAGTGCAGAGGAATTGTTACGTACGCTATTTTTGGTGTATACTATGTGCATCTAATTGCAAAAGTCCGCAAATGCGAATCATATGGGCGGAACACTGTACAAATGAAGAAATTATTGTTGTAAATAAACAATAATTTTTAATAACATGGCGGATAAACGTACAATTTTGAAATTATTGTCAATTGTTGGTACTGTTGATATACACCTACATGTGAAACATTATTTAAATCCGTTTGTAAGTTTTCATTTTATTAAATAAATAAACAAATTATATTTTTCAGTTATTAATTTTTTGTAGGTTGGCATCTTGACGAATTTTGCTGGTTATGTTAACAGCATCGAGTTTAGTAGTCACAAACGTTGACAGAAATTTTCAGCCAAATACGTCAAGCCGTTTGACCTGTGCGCGACGAACAAAATTTAGCGCACATACAGACATACATACATACATACAGACACACAGACAAATAGTCCTTTGCATAACGAGAATGACGGTATAAAATTTGGGTCAAAGGATGACCTATATCAAATGAAAGCTTGAAACAAGCACTTTTCAAAAAACCATGATATACCTCTGGCAAATCCAGCTTTCTATGTCAAAACCAGGGTCAAAGTTCAAATTTGTAATTTTTTAAATAATTTTTAATTAAATAATGAAAAATGTTTGCAAGTTTAAGCATACACTTTATGTAAGGTAAATGTATTATATTATATAAAAAAAAATTAAATTACCTCTCTAACTTTTTTTGACCTTGATTGGGGTCAATTTCCTCAAAATGAGTAATTTTTTAAATTTTCTTCGATTTATTGGCCAATATTCATTATATCAACGTACTTACTCATAAATACGTTAAAATGAATAGTTCTTATTGTTATCACATTGTTTTCACGGTATTTATTCAAAATGGCGGTCAAAGGTCAATAGGTAAGTATCGTCAAACCATGTCAAACTAAGTCTAGTAACTAAAATATTACTTGTGGGTACTCTAAAGACGCAGAATTTTAACTGCAATTACAATAACGAATAATATTATTATGTTGTAATCGTAAGAGAATGTAATTATCATTTAACTTATAAACTACTTAAGATTGTTACTGAATTTCTAATTAATGTCCTCAGACATCAGGGTAGTCTTGAATGGGCGTGCAACTGTAACAAAATATATTTTTAGAAAAGAACATGACCATGCTGAGATACGTGATATGATAGTATGATATGATATCTGTTCTAGCAGTCACTGTCTAGTCATCAAATTAATCAAAATTGAAGTCAAAATCACTCAAAAGTTTGTCTTCAGATTAAGCACCTTCAGATTCACTGGAATTCTCATGCTGGGTACCGATATTTAGACAGTCCTTCAGCTTACAAGCGTGGGTACACTTCAGCTGATTGGCCAAACACTCATAGGTCGGCATCTTGCAAACACGGCAACAGTTACAGGCTAGGAGATCCATAACGGTCAAAGGTACTGGAGTTCCAATCATCCACTCGTTGCTCAGATCTCCTTCTGCCGTGGTTTTCCATCCATAGCCACACAGATCAGGAACATCAGGGTTGGCTTCCAAGCAACGTATCAATAGATCGGGTTTGGTTGATAACTCACAGTCGCAGGATATGAAGCAATAAGCAATCGTTACAAGGTGGTAGCTGATTAGACTTCATATTATCACACTTACTTCTAAAAAGCTCGTAGCGCAGCAGGTGGACGCATGACAGAGTCGTGGTCAAAAAGCAGAGTTTACAGACAAACTCTTTGAGTTTTTATGATGACATCGATAGAAACTCTTCAGTCCTGACCCATCTTGCTTAGCTTGACACAGAAATGCGAATTTTTTCTCATGATATTCAAAGTTCTCCTTTTCCTATTACCACTGAATGAGCTCACTCAGGTTGGAACTCATAGTCGTCCCCTACACCTATAGATGCGCCCGTTGTTAACAAGGTAACAGTTTCATACATGTCATTTCCCATATAGAAAACATATCCATAACAACATTGGGTGCCTCTAGGGGAAGTGGCCGACTATGAATTCCAACCTTTGTCACAACCAGTGCATGGAGGTCAGGGAGGGTATTACATACTTCGAATCCCAACGAACTCGCTAGTTTTTACACATCTTCGAAGTGTGTTTGATTTTTGGTAGTCAAGCGTCAACCAGCTGCCCTAAGAGCTTTTTAAAAGTAAATGTGATGATATTAAGTCTAATCAGCTACCACCTTGAAACGATTGTCTACTGCTTCAAATCCTGCGGCTGCGAGCTAACCACCAAACAGCGGTCTGAATACGTTGTTTGGACGCCAACCCTGATGTTCCTGATCCGCGTGGCTATGGATGGGAAACCACGGCAGAAGGAGATCTGAGCAACGAGTGGATGATTGGAACACCAGTACCTTTGACCGTTATGGATCTCCTAGCCTGTAATTGTTGCCGTGTTTGCAAGATGCCGGCATGTGAGTGTTTGGCCAATCAATAAAAGTGTATCCACGCTTGTAAGCTGAAGGATTGTACAAATACCAGTACCAGTACTACGTAGTTAATTAGTTATCTGTGCCAGTACCAGTAGCTAGCATGAGAATTCCAGTGAGTCAGAAGGTGATTAATCTGACAACTTGGACAGTGACTGCTAAGGTAGATATAACATAATACTAGTATTATATCACGTATCTCAGCATGGTCATGCTCTTTTCTAAAAATGTATTTTGTTGCAGTTGCACACCCATTTAAGAATACCCTGATGTCTGAGGACATTAATTAGAAATTCAGTAACAATCTTAAGTAGTTTATAAGTTATATGATAATAACATTCTCTTACGATTAAAACATGATATTATTATTCGTTATTGTAATTGCAGTTAACTTCTGCGTCTTTAGAGTACCCACAAGTAATATTTTAGTTGCTAGACCTAGTTTGACGATACTTACCTATTGACCTTTGACCGCCATTTTGAATGAATACCGTGAAAACAATGTCATAACAATAAGAACTATTCATTTTAACGTATTTATGAGTAAGTACGTTGATATAATGAATATTGGCTAATAAATCGAAGAAAAGTTTAGAAATTACCCATTTTGAGGAAATTGACCCCAATCAAGGTCAAAAAAGGTAAGAAGGTAATTTAATTTTTTTTTTAATAAACTTCATACATTTATCTTACTAAAAGAGTATTTTTAAACTTGCAAACATTTTTCGTTATTTAATTAAAAATTATTTAAAAAATTACAAATTTGACCTTTGACCCTGGTTTTGACATAGAAAGCTGGATTTGCCAGAGGTATATCATGGTTTTTTGAAAAGAACTCATTTTAAGCTTTCATTTGATATATGTCATCCTTTGACCCAAATTTTATACCGACCAGGCCTTTTTCGAGCGTTATGCAAAGGACTAAAAGCGCCAATCGAGTTGTATGGAGAGATTCACTCCGCTTCGCTACGCTCATCTAATTATATCACTCGAAAAATTACATACATTCCCTGAGTTAATAACTCTTAACATTTTAAAATAAAAATAGTGCAAAAGTATAATGATTAGACAATAAAGTTTATCAGCACGAAATAATATGCCATCATACAGCGTACTTTGCAGTCGTGTTCTGGCACTAAACCCCCGTGCATCCAAGGGTCTACCCACACCATCCGGCCGCGCGGTGAGTGCAGAGTGGGTAAAAAATTATTCCAGTCAACATGTCACCTATTGAAACGGTAAATATCTACAGTAAATAATTACTTATTCTATATTGCAATTAATTTGATTCATCTTGCGAAATATTGATTATGTGGATTTCGACTGTAGATAGTTACCGTTTCAATAGGCGACATGTTGACAGGTATGATTTATGAGCCCCCACTGCACTCACCGCGCGGCCGGATGGTGGGTGTAGACTATTGGCGTGCAAGGGGGCTTAGTGCAAGAAAAGAACTGTACTGTAGCCGTTATTTTCCACCTATTTCAAACCCGGCAATTACCAAAGTTGGTCAAGTAGTTCTTCAGTACTACTTCTTTACCGGCCTTGAGTCATCACACATGAAGTCACCAAGACATGTCTCAGGCTGTCCAACCTAATACCAGAACCCCATTGGTCAGTCTAGCAGGGGCAATGATGGAGAATGGAGTCACAGACTCCGATTAAAGTTCAACATGTTTTATTAAATTATAATAATATTGTCATGAAACGATTGTTGTTATCGATCATCGTTTCGTTGATATCGATCTAGGGGTTGTGGCCGTGTGGTTTGTGTTTTTTATTTATTATTATCAGTGTTATTTCTCTGTCTATGGCAACGGGTTGGAAGATGAATGAGAGCTCGAGACACACGTAACGAGACGACGAGACGACGAGAGGAGATCGCGGGGACACAGCGTGGGTTCGTGTACATTTATTGTGTGGATTATCTGGTGTTTTATCTGTGGCGAATCTATAATAAAGAAAACCTACGTACAAAGATCCCGTCATTGGCTACATGACAGATATGGTGGAGGCGCCGGGTAGGTTTTAACCGCGATAAGTTTGAACGTCAGTTTGGGATGTCTGTGTCTTCACTTTTCTTCTACTTTGGAGGTTGTTTGGCTTGTGGTCTAAGGAATATCTAGCGCATGTTTCGGGTCTCAGACGAGCGTACTTTTCGGCGTGTTCTTCGTGGTGTGGGAGTACTGGCGAACTTGTAAGCTGCAGACTGCCGAACGCTTGCTGGAGTACGCTAGAGTGACGCAGGGTGAGTCGAACCAGATTGCTGAGAAGGCTTTGTTGACACATTTTCCTCCTGATAGCCCTGTAGACGAGTTCGGTGGTGTATTAGTTGGTGTGCTTGGAGCGGAAACTGCTGTAGACAACATGCAGCCTCCACAGGTTGTGCCTACGAGGTTTCAGGCGGGGGCGGATGATGCCGATAGGTGGATGGCAGCGTTTGAGAGGGCGGCAAAGGCGAATGGATGGGTGGACGACAAGAAGCTGTCCATGTTGCCTTTGTATTTATCAGGTACTCAGTTAACTTGGTATGACACCGTGGAGGCACGTGCAGTGGCGGGGGCACCTGCAGACGCTGCAGCGCCGGAGCTTTTGCAGTGGGCGGCTGTGAAAGCTCAATTCCTTCATGTTTTTGGAAAACATAAGGGCGACATTCAATACTGGATACTCCTTTTAGGGCAGAGGCTTCAACGGCTGGGTGAGTCTTCCGAAGACTATATTTTCGACCGTCTTCGTTTGTGTGACAAGGTCGACATTAAGATGTCGAATGCCGATAGGGTACAGTGGTGTATCCGTGGTCTTCGACCAGACTTGGCAGAGGGGGTGGTAGGGAAGAGTTTCCCAACAGTCGATGCGTTATTGGACACACTTCAGCAAGTGGAAGCTGTTCGTAATGGTACGGTTGTAGGGGGTTTTCTTCCTCAAACGGTGGCGCCTATAGTGTCGTCAACGGACACGGATGTTTCGCAGTTGCTTGTTGTGGTTAGAGACTTGGCAAAGCAAGTATCGGCTCTGACTACCCGGTTGCATCAATTCGAATCCCAATCGGCTTCACAAGACAGTCGACCCGGTTCTTCAGGGGTAGTATATCACCGGACGAATCAACGGAATACAGGCGGCAGGCCTGTTTGTTTCTTTTGTGAAAAACAAGGGCACATTATTAGAGACTGTGTACAGTTTCAAGCCTCTAAGGCACAACATAGGGATCAAGATGGCCAGCAAGGGGGTGAGAAAGGGGTTGTTTCTGGGCATCGTCGCGTCGGGAAACTAATATCCCGACCGGACATGCAAGGGGCTCCGGTTGGGTATCGACAGTTACCTAGAGGGAAGAGAAAGTATAAGGAATGTTCAGCACGGTGGGAACGGGACATTAATAGGAAAATGTTTTTGAAGGAGTTTCCCTTGTTGTACGCTTCTTTCCTGGATGGTCCAGTTATCCCTTGTGCACATCACAGTCCTAAATTAGCTGCTCAGTTGGTTGTCAAGGATGAGGGCGATATATGTCGCAGGATGCGAGTTGTTGCTAGTTCAGGAATTAATAGTGATTGTGGTAGGGTAGATTGTCCCACAGAAATAACTCCCTTATCAACTCGTGAATGTGTTGTTCAGGAAGACATTGTGGTTATTCGGACTATAGGAGCCTTAAGGGTTCGGATACAATTCGGGGACGTAACGTTGAATACGTTGCTTGATTCAGGAGCAGGAGTATCGTGCATTAATGCGGCAAGAGTGCCTCATGTCCAGCTTAAGCCTATTGCAGGTTTGTTGCTGCGCACTGCTAACAACGCTTCTTTGCGAGTAGTGGGCAAAGTTGAAGGAGCTACAGTGTCTATTAGCGGTGTGTCGTTCTTAGCCGATTTTATTGCTGTGGATGGTTTGTCGGTGGATTGTATTTTAGGGAATGATTTCAGTGTGACGTATGGTGTCGTTATTGACTACAATCAGTTTAGTATATCGGCATGCAATGGCACAGATAATGTTCGAGTGTCATTTGCGAATGATGCTCTGTGCTATGATCTTGCACAAGAGGAGGCTGAGTCAGCAAAGTTTTTAAATAACATTCAGGTTGACGAGGAAATAACTCTGGATCTCGTGGTGTCTAGGTCAATGTGTCCTGCTGCGGGTGCAATTACAGAGGTTCCATTTAAGGTTGATGGTGACATGTGGTCAACAAGAGAGACAGAAAAAATACTATGACACTGGCCATCGTCAGGTTGACTATGAGGTTGGAGATTATGTCAAGGTGTTCTTTCCTGTTCGTAAAGTGGGCCAGGTTGATAAATTTCAGCATTGTTGGCTTGGACCGTATAAAATTGTGACCAAATTATCGGATTTGACGTACGAAGTTAAGATGAACAAGAAGGGAAAAATAATGACTGATGTCATACATGTTTCCCGTCTCAAAAAGTATTATGATCCGGCGGAATGGCAGCAACCCTGGCAAGATTAAGAATTGTTTTTATTTTTCAAGCGATAAGTGTTGAAGAGTGGATCGGGTCATCACATGGACGAGGTGGTTTTTGATCTGTAGTAGGGGTGTTTACACATTCTGAATGCTTTGCGTTATGCGTACGGCCAGTTCAACCACCTTTCACATGTGTATTGACCGCCGATCGACCAAATTGCTACATTTGGCATTTGCGAAATTTCTACGTTACGGAGTGTTTCGACGAGTTAATTTCAATCTCCAGGGCCTGGATTCACAAAGATGCCTAACTCTAAGTTGTCCTAAGTTAGGCAAATCCTAGATAGATAAATCAAGATAAATCATCCTTGGGTATTACTGCACATTCACAAATACAATATTATTAGTTAAATTGTTGTTATATAACTATATTGTATCTTTAGGACATTGCAGAGCGATATATGCGTGAGTAATTTCACTAAGATTTGCCTAAACTAGGACGTCTTAGCACTAGGCACTTTTGTGAATCTGGGCCCAGGAACTTATCGCCTACAATGTGGCAATATTGTATTGTTGTAGTTGCAAACCAGACACGAAAAAAAAATCGAGGGCGATTTTTGTCCCAAGGGGGGAAGATGTCATGAAACGATTGTTGTTATCGATCATCGTTTCGTTGATATCGATCTAGGGGTCGTGGCCGTGTGGTTTGTGTTTTTTATTTATTATTATCAGTGTTATTTCTCTGTCTATGGCAACGGGTTGGAAGATGAATGAGAGCTCGAGACACACGTAACGAGACGACGAGACGACGAGAGGAGATCGCGGGGACACAGCGTGGGTTCGTGTACATTTATTGTGTGGATTATCTGGTGTTTTATCTGTGGCGAATCTATAATAAAGAAAACCTACGTACAAAGATCCCGTCATTGGCTACATGACAATATTATCACTTAGAAATGCATTCGTTTAAAATTGTCACCATTATTGCTCCTTATCCTGTTCCCATCAACTTGTGGTTGGGTCTTTGTGTATCTATATGAACCACAGTCAATCATTGGCATAAATGTTTATTGTAACACAGAAATATTCATAAGAATGGGCAGTTAAATCTTTAGCAAGGTCCACTAGATTGCTTGTAGCGTGCGCGCAGCGCTGCGCTTCGCAATTACTCCGCTAGGAGTAAATCCAGTAGACCTTGATCTCTAGTACAGACTTATTTTATTTTACTATTGTGGTCTGTGGACATTTTAAAGCAATTTCAAGATACAGAATTTGGGAGTACCGCCAGTTAACAGAGAAGGATACTTCTACGTCAAAAATCACACAAAATTTTCATTTTTAAATTATACCACAAAAATGGGCTTCAAAATCGAAAATCTGAATCAACAGTGCACTGTGGTTTAGTTAACTCTACATACTGAATGATCTAAGTCGTGTCTTACATTATAGCAGTTTTTTTTTTATAATAATTAATTTAATTACTAATAATCGAATTAATAATCAAAATAACTACGCTAATGGTTATAATATTGTATCAGTCTGTATATGGCTTACCAAAACACAGTGCCCTGCTGATTTAGATTTTCGATTACTTGTTGCGTTCTTGAGATACAATTAAATGATGAAACTTTTCTGCGGTTTTTGGTGGAGTTACTACCCTTTACTCTAAGTGAATAGTATGGTTTTTGTTTTATTATTAATTTTAAAGTATTTATTAGATTAACTTGTTTATTTACATGTCAAGTGTTGTCTGTATCTAATAGTAATAAATGGAAATAATTATCAACTCATTATGTGGCTCGTTGTTCCAGTGGTTAGCATCCCTGCTTCCAATGCAGAAGGTCCCGGGTTTAAATCCCGCTGTAGGCAAAAGTGTTTTAACTTCTATAATGGGTTCAGTTCCATTACTTCTTGTCTTAGGAATAAGTGAAAACGGTGACTTTTGAACCGTCCTAACAACGAAGCACTCAATAAATTCAAAGTTGTTCTAAATCGGTATTGTTGATTCTGACATTTGTTCGCACTGTCCAATCACGGATGCATGTGTTTCATACTCGAAATATCGATCTTTCATTGGTTATCGCTCACTCGTCGATTGTGTTCGAAACCTACTGGGTATGCTTTAGTCGCGTTTAGTCGTATTCAAATCCCCCACTGAAAATCAGTCTTGTTACTGAGTGAGTAGACTATACGAATTGATTTATTTCAAATATTTATTGGACAGAGACGATTTGAAGTTTATTTGAAGTTTGAAATTTTATTTAAACATAGAAAAGCTACATTACAATTTTTCAATGTTTGGCTCCTTATATGAGTGCAGCATTGCGTTTGTTGAGTTGTTGTTGTGCGCAAAATTGTGTAGCTAACAGAATTAGCATTGAACTATTTGAAAGAATACACAACAAACCAATCTATGATCGGGACACCTGGGCCCGTATCCACAAAGCAGATTTAAATATGGGAATAGAGTTAATTTAACTCCTTTGTCTACTCCTCGCTATCTCCCGAATATTGTCTCGATTTTTTACTCCAGTTTCCGTATCCACAAACAGGATTTATTTTCGGAGTAAGTAAGAAGTTAAATATCCGTTACATCATAGGTTACGTCATGAATATCAACCAATAACCACTTGATTTTCGTTGGAAGCCAATAGAAAGTTGTTACTATAATGAACGAAATTAAAATTTGTATTCGATCTTGTTAAGCAAGTTGTTCCTCTCTACATAGACTTATTAAGGAAGTGAACGTCTACAACTATGGTCAGAATTAGTTGTAGGCCTATACGGAAAACTATAATTACCAGAGACGAATTTGGAGTAATAATTATTGAGCTAAACAATTTGAAAGCTATTATATCGGCAAAATTTTCTCCCCGATCGTAACAAAATGCCAAAAAGTAATGCACAGGAACAAAATTACGGTATTATAAAAGCCGTGAATACGAGGGGTATTTCCCCAGTAGGCCTAGATGAATATGTAAAACTAAAGTGCAAAAATCGTACACATCTTCATAGGCAAAGGGTAAAAGATTATAGCACATGCCCTAGGCAGACATGTTATTTCTAGGCCTGTATCTGGCATTATATTATTCATAATAAAACTGATATTCCTAGAACTACTTTGCTCAGATATTAGCTTTCGCCGACTCTATTGTTCAGTAAGGTGTAGTGTAGGCCTTTTTTTATTATGATTTACAGTGCACACCCTACGTTTAGTCTATCTGCGCTTGGTGTATGATCATAGTCTTTACTTCAAATCCATGCAAACTTGAGGTTTTGTGGAAACCAAGGAGACGTCTGTAGGCTCTTCTAGTGTTAGAGCCCCTAATTTTTTAGACTAAATGCCCCACTTATTATATTGCAATACCTATTTTCGTAGGCAAGTCAATAGACCTACACTGTACACAGTTGTGCATGCTAGACCAAGGCATACAATATTTTGATATAATGCACATTATCCGTAGGTCTACAATTAATATGGCTCGCCCACAATGTTATTTTGTTGTCTATTACGATTGGCTTTGGTACCATACACTTGATGCACAGATTCATGAACAAATTGTTGACCCAAACCTAAATTATTGTCTTATAGAATATCAATAAATAGTATAGACATACTAAATTCTACAGACTACTATACTTACCTAGGCCTATAGGCCTACATGATGTGCAGTAATTTTTTGTTCCAAAAAAAGAATTTAATAACACGATAATATAACAGATATTTAGACATAACACATTTAAATGTTGTCGATCGTAGATTTATTAAAACATGTTTTTATTTTTACATACTGTACTAAGTTAATATACAATACACAAAATATAGTAACATCCATCCAACATGGTACATGCACCCAGTGGCGTAGCGCAGAAGTCGGGGGCCCCCCCGCGACATTGGCCATTGGACATGGTAGGATCAAGCACGGGAGGTATGGGGGGCGGAGCCCATGAAAAGCGCCGCAGGCGAAAAGTTTTGAAAACACGTTTTTAGAGTGTATTTGGTGCGTTTTAGGAAAAAGTGGTGGGCTGAATGTAATACCGAAACAATGTAGTTTGTGTGCGTCAATTTGTTTTGTCGTCATGTCGAGTTACAATTCACAGCATACATGGCAACATATTAACGTTTGATCTTATTTTCAACCCCCCCCCCCCCCCCCCATATCCACCACTTCCACGCGACGTAATAATAATGTATACATTTATCTACTAAAACCATAATAACATATTATTATATCGACAACAACAACAACAATTATGATAAATTTTAAGTATTGATAAATCAAATAACCTACGTTTTGATCCTCCAACTGCAATTCTGGAACGTTTCCTAGTCGTTTAGGCTTTTAGTGTATTATTGTCTAACAAATCGAGCTTTTCGGCGTGCGTTAGCGTCCGCGAACTCGTCGAACAATATATCTATGTTTAACTTTCGTGTTCTTTCACCCTCGATACTGAGCAATGCCAAACCACTGAGTCGATTCTCACTCATTGAGCTTCGCAAATAGTTTTTAATTAATTTTAATTTAGAAAAAGATCTTTCGGCACCCTCTGCAGTACGGGCACTTTCATAAGTTCTACCACTCATTGTCAATAATATATATATTAACAAATAACATAGTAACAGAATAATAACATAGAAACACCTAACATAACACTTCGTGACTCCACACAGAAGAGAACATTCAACGCATATTCACAAAACTACTACGATTTCACTCAATTCACAATAAGAATGTAAACTTTGCGCACTGTCATCAACACATCCGATACAGCACCATATTTGACACCACTTTATTAATCTATCACCTACAGTCTTACTCCCACGCTGAGATATGCCTCTATCAGTGAGGGAGTCCGAGAGAAAACTGACCTCTGAAATAATTTTGTGTAAAAGGTGGAAACTAGCTATACAAAACAAAGTTTATTGTTGGTGGGGGTGAGGGTAAAATTTAAGGTTCATTGGCATTGTCGGTGACATCAGACTTAGTTTTACAACACAAGTGCATTTCGCTAACCCATATATCCGAGCAAGACTGGCCCCGTCCCGTCCTCGAATGTTTACACTTTACAGTCATTGCTGTCATATTTATTGCATCGTGTAATTTAGGGAGCACACCGCCCGTAGTGGTTAAAAACAGACGATTCAACCGTTGAGTGAGAAATATATTTCTCACTCAACGATTCAACATGTTAGAACTAAATATTAATTTTATTCATAAGCACGCATTTCGCATACAAACCAACACAGACCAAATGCCAAATGGCCACCCACTACCGATCCCCTCACAATCACCCTTTTAGCTGCAGCCATCCGTTTATGACTTGGCTCGCTATAGCGTCTAAATATTTCGCTGTCAAAAAAGGAATTGTTGTTTGTCTAGAGAATTCAATGGTGTCTTGTCTTCTTTATAATGAATATGATATTCAAATTTACAGTTGTGTGAATATTCTTGAGACCTGTGACTGATTTCCTGGCTGATACAACATTTTCCGTATTTTATTTTTTTATATTTTTTTTTTTGGGGGGGGGGGGGGGGAGGGCGCGAATTTTGTAATTTTATTTAAAATATATTTTAATTGATTTGTTGTCTTATTTGAAATTTTCATAATATACGATCTATATCATCGGGGGCCCCCACTTCGCGGGGGCCCCCCCGCCTTGCGGGGTTTGCGGGGCCTTCCGCTACGCCACTGCATGCACCTGTGGTGTTGTTATGTACTAAAGGGTAGTCTTATCTGTATCACTGCAACCATAGTATCACTTGTCAAGGTATGTTTTCTTAAACATATAGTTAATTAATTCACTAAAAAGTGGAAGCAACATCAAAAAGGAACCTGCACACACCTGCACACAGTTGCACTTAGAGTACCTTGAAGTATGTGCGAATGACCCCAGTCCGGGACATGTATGGGCAAAGGGTGTTCAGTACACCTGCACTTAGAGCACCTTGAAGTATGTGCGTATGACCCCGGTCCGGGACATGTATGGGCAAAGGGTGTTAAGTACACCTGCACTTGGAGTACCTTGAAGTATGTGCGTACAACCCCGGTCCGGGACATGTATGGGCAAAGGGTGTTCAGTACACCTGCACTTGGAGTACCTTGAAGTATGTGCGTACAACCCCGGTCCGGGACATGTATGGGCAAAGGGTGTTCAGTACACCTGCACTTGGAGTACCTTGAAGTATGTGCGTACAACCCCGGTCCGGGACATGTATGGGCAAAGGGTGTTCAGTACACCTGCACTTGGAGTACCTTGAAGTATGTGCGTACAACCCCGGTCCGGGACATGTATGGGCAAAGGGTGTTCAGTACACCTGCACTTGGAGTACCTTGAAGTATGTGCGTACAACCCCGGTCCGGGACATGTATGGGCAAAGGGTGTTCAGTACACCTGCACTTGGAGTACCTTGAAGGATGTGCGTACAACCCCGGTCCGGGACATGTATGGGCAAAGGGTGTTAAGTACACCTGCACTTGGAGTACCTTGAAGTATGTGCGTACAACCCCGGTCCGGGACATGAATGGGCAAAGGGTGTTCAGTACACCTGCACTTAGAGAACCTTGAAGTATGTGCGTATACCCCCGGTCCGGGACATGTATGGGCAAAGGGTGTTCAGTACACCTGCACTTAGAGAACCTTGAAGTATGTGCGTATACCCCCGGTCCGGGACATGTATGGGCCAAGGGTGTTCAGTACACCTGCACTTAGAGTACCTTGAAGTATGTGCGTATAGCCCCGGTCCGGGACATGTATGGGCAAAGGGTGTTCAGTACACCTGCACTTAGAGCACCTTGAAGTATTTGCGTATAGCCTCGGTTCGGGACATGTATGGGCAAAGGGTGTTCAGTACACCTGCACTTAGAGTACCTTGAAGTATTTGCGTATAACCTCGGTTCGGGACATGTATGGGCAAAGGTGTTCAGTACACCTGCACTTAGAGTACCTTGAAGTATTTGCGTATAGCCCCGGTCCGGGACATGTATGGGTAAAGGGTGTTCAGTACACCTGCACTTAGAGTACCTTGAAGTATGTGCGTATTATTGTTACTTCCGCTGGTATATCGCAGTTTCCTATATGCCTGATCAATTACAGATATAGGCGCTGCAACAAGTAGCATTTTTCCCCGGAAGGCACCGTGCGTTAGTACATACAGCGCGTGCAGCGGCAGAACTTTGCAGTTCGGGAGGGAAAGAAACAAAACAAAATCACGCCTCGGCCTACCAGCTGTCATTAAATGGCGTTTACGTGTAATTGAGATTGTTTCTTCCAATAATTGTTCCGTAATTGTATGATACATTATTAGTTATGGCTGAAAGGGTAGCGAGAAGTGGCAACAAGGGTTGTTGTATTGTTGGCCGCACAAATCGGTACCAAAATACATCGAGCGTTCACTTTTACAAGTTTACGAGCCTAGCCAATTGCCTACCCATATGCTAGGCCTATGCTGGGCACGTTCTGTCCACATAATGCAACAATGATTTTTTGTTCAGCATACCTAACTTTTAATTGCGTACTTAAAAGAATCCTACTAGGTATAAACCACAACACATAACATAAAATATACAATACTTACTTCGATTTTAACATCATAGGGCGTCAAACTCACTGACGTCTGCCTGCCCACTTTCGACGGTATAAAATTAACCACAACATCTCGAGTTTCCGTTAAATCAAAAACATGGCCAGCTTGAAATAATCCTTGCTCTTTAATAAAAGATTGCTTTGCCTCGTAGCCTCGATTTATTTTATTAAATCCGTATTTAATGACGATACCCTTCGTACATCCCACGTGGTTTTCCATTGCTACGGCGCAATGTTTTCATAACCGAAGTGCGCTATCAACGTGTTCAGCATGAAAGTCTTTCCCGTTCCGCCGGGGCCGTCGACGTACACCATCTTGGGAGTGTGGTGCTCGCCGACGGCGTAACACTCGACGTCCTCGACGACGGCGTCGTAAACCGCCCGCTGTTAGGCGATATTGGTGTGGTAATACATCTTCATCTTCAGTGTAAGAGAAAAAATAATCTTTTGATCAGAAATGTTTAGATAATTTCGTTCATCTTCGGGACGTAACTAGACAAGAGTGTATATTTTCATGTTATCTTGTGTCTTACTGTTCAGATTTCATTGTCTGCAATAATTTGAAAACGTATGTTATGCTTTGTGGACTGATGCAACCAGTTACAATTTTTTTTTATATATCATCAATTGGCTGGCAATCAAGAAATGGGTGACGCGTCAGCCGTCAGGCACTTGTATATGAAGTGAAACCCCCCAAAACATATTTTGTACACGTATTAAGAAGAAACAACTTTTAAATTAAATTAAAAGAATACAGCCAAACAGATAATATATCTGTAAAGATAATTACTTACACCGGCTTCAGGTCCTTTCAAAGTTGAGTCATGAAAACACGCATGTAGTTCATGCTCCACATCGAGTGAAAATAAAACATACACCACACACTCTCCTGCACTGGAATAAAACAGCCCGCTGTGCCTCATGCGGTTGGGGCACAGCAACCTAGGGACGTGGGTTCGATGTCCCTTATAGGGCCGTAAGCTAAGGGTTGTTTTTGTTCATAAACTTCATCCATCAACTCCCCTTATTCTCGAATAGCATGATCGAAATAAAAGAAACGCAAAAGCAAGAATAGTCATCATCATCATCACCATCAACATCATCATCATCATCGTCATCATCATCATTATCATCATCATAATGATGACAGTAGGGCTTTACGTCTCATATTTTTTTGCAACGATGGCTAATCGAGACAATGAGTGAGTGGGATGAAAAAATGCCACATACGAATCCGATCCATTATACATCGCCGGGGTCGTCACAAGGGAGTCCAGTAAGGGGCTTGGAGGGTTGGGGTTAAAGCCTGCGGGGTTGGTGGGTATTTGAATTGCAAGGAGGGCCGGCGAGTAAGTAGAGGAAGAATGTTAAAGTAGGAAAAAAGAAAGATGCAGAATGCCATACAAAGATAAAGAAATTACAAAAGATATGCACGACAGCCCTTCTTGCAGACACCGGTTACCACGAGGATGGAACCAGCGTAGACGGCCGCAGTTGATGAGGCGTTCGTCTAGTAAACCGCGGTCTCTGCGTTCCAGGTTCGAATCCTGGCTTGGGCATGGATGTCACGCGACGTTTTTCATCATCCTAATCACCCACTCATCGTCTCGGTTAGCCAACATTACGTACATCATACGCTCACAAACGATACAAGAATGAAAAACAATTATGTATAAAAAAAAAATTAAAATTAGTTTCGGATGACACGGGGGGGGGGGGGGGGGGAATAAGGATAAATTATCGTGAAATAAGTCCCCCCCCTGACATTTATTTTCTTACAGCCAAACCGCGTGTGCAGTAAGGGAATTTATGCGTGTACAAACGGGAGGCAAAAAAAAAACCTGTATAACTTGTTTGGGGGGGGGGGGGGGTGACATCACGTAAAAGTCTGCCCCCCCCCATCCCCCACCGGAATTCTATTTTATTACAGCCAAACCGTTGTGCAGTAACGGAGTACATGCGTGCACAAACGTGCACAAACGATGCACAAACGATCTTCGTGTGGGAAAGATAAGAATTTGTTTTTTTTTGGGGGGGGGGGGGCTAACTTCACGTGAAGTTAGCCCCCCCACAATTTTTTGTGTTTTTAGGCAAACCGTTAGTGAACTCACGGAGTACATGCGTGCACAAACGTGCACAAACGATGCACAAACGATCTACAGGTAGGAAACATGAGAATTTGGTTTGGGGGGGGGGGGGGCGGCTGACTTCACGTGAAGTTAGCCCCCCCCGCAATTTTATGTTACTGTAGCCAAACCGTTAGTGAACTAACGGAGTACATGCGTGCACAAACGTGCACAAACGATGCACAAATGACCTACAGGTAGGAAACATGAGATGTTGGTTTGGGGGGGCTGACTTCACGTGAAGTTAGCCCCCCCCCCCGCAATTTTTTGTTATTTTAGTCAAACCGTTAGTGAACTAACGGAGTACATGCGTGCACAAACGTGCACAAACGATGCACAAACGATAATTTGGTTTGGGGGGGGGGCTAACTTCACGTGAAGTTAGCCCCCCCGCAATTTTTTGTTATTTTAGGCAAACTGTTAGTGAACTAACGGAGTACATGCGTGCACAAACGTGCACAAACGATGCACAAACTACCTACAGGTAGGAAACATGAGAATTTGGTTTGGGGGGGGCTAACTTCACGTGAAGTTAGCCCCCCCGCAATTTTTTGTTATTTTAGGCAAACTGTTAGTGAAGTAACGCATTACATGCGTGCACAAACGTGCACAAACGATGCACAAACGACCTACGTATAGGAAACTTCTGAATTTTGTGTGGGGGGGGGCTAACTTCACATGAAGTTAGCCCCCCCAAAATAATTCAGCTCCATCGGGTTTTTCGTTTGTGCACAAACAAAATAGATGCGTGCACAAACGTGCACAAACGATGCACAAACGATTGAGGTATATAACATGTCACATTTGTGGGTGGGGGGGGCCAACTTCACGTACCTTTAAAAAATCAACTTAAATGTTTTAATTTATTTGAAGAAAACAACTTAACGGATTTAAATAATATTTCGTACATTTATTAGCAACATATCGAGAAATAATATACACAAGTAATAAATTTGGAACTTGATCCGCCATCTTGTAAAAAAATCATATGTTTATTATTAAGTTTTTTTTTTTGAAAGAGTAATATGATATGCAAATGATTTATTTGATTTGATACATTGAAAAAATCGCTCATCTGTCAACGCAGAGCGTTTTCCTAGTTAGATGAGCGTAGCGAAGCGGAGTGAATCTCTCTATACAACTCGATCGGCGCTTTGTCTGTGTGTGTATGTATGTATGTGCGCTAAATTTTGTTCGTTGCGCACAGGTCAAACGGCTTGACGTATTTGGCTGAAATTTTCGGGCAACATTCATGACCACTAAACTGGATGCTGTTAAAGGCGGATTCACAATTGAAATAAGAGTTGCAATAAATTCAAATTCAAATTTTATTTTATTTTCTTACATTTTACACAATATACAATTACATGTACACAGAACATTTAAGATTAGGATTATGTGTTATGAGTAAGAAAAGCCCAACTAAGACACTGTATAGCAATAAGGTTTAAGTGAAATGGAACATGCAATAACAATGCTATGGTTCACAACTGTCACAGTGGATTGAAATAGTCATAAGAAATGATTCAATTCCATTTCTTATTTCAACTTCTTATGACGAACCAATCAGAGCTCGAGAAGAGAAGGCCTACTCCAGTCGAACTGGATATGGTCTTTGTTGTTGTTGTTGTTGTTGTTGTTGTTGTTGTTGTTGGTGTTGTTGTTGTTGTTGTTGTTGTTGTTGTTGTTGTTGTTGTTGTTGTTGTTGTTGTTGTTGTTGTTGTTGTTGTTGTTGTTGTTTTTGTTGTTGTTGTTGTTGTTGTTGTTGTTGTTGTTGTTGTTGTTGTTGTTGTTGTTGTTGTTGTTGTTGTTGTTGTTGTTGTTGTTGTTGTTGTTGTTGTTGTTGTTGTTGTTATTGTTGTTGTTGTTGTTATTGTTATTGTTGTTGTTGTTGTTGTTGTTGTTGTTGTTGTTGTTGTTGTTGTTGTTGTTGTTGTTGTTGTTGTTGTTGTTGTTGTTGTTGTTGTTGTTGTTGGTGTTGTTGTTGTTGTTGTTGTTGGTGTTGTTGTTGTTGTTGTTGTTGTTGTTGTTGTTGTTGTTGTTGTTGTTGTTGTTGTTGTTGTTGTCGAAGGCTTCTTGCAAGCTTGCTTTTCAACAATGATACGAACGAAATGAATCGATGGACATGCACACATCAAGCTGTCAAACAACAAACATTCTGATTTTGAAAACAAATCTTCAAAACAAACAAGAAACATACAAAACTTTCACAACTTGGTTGCCCATCATTAATCGTTTTAACTGGTGAGCAGTTACTATCGTTTTCTTCATAATGTTGCAATTTTATTATTTTGACAGCTTGTTGTTTGTCGGTGCTGGCGCTGCAAGTGGAAAAAAGTCGCAGTGCAAAGCCCCATTTGGCCACGGCCTGCTATAGGTTTGGAGTAGGCCGTGACTATGGCGTCAGATCCGGTCGAAAAGTGCTCGATTGAAACGCTCTCTTATGGTGAAATAAGGTACTACGGGTCTGTTGACGTTGTGAACCAGTTCGTTGTTATTTCACTATTTCACGGATTCTTATTTCAACCCTTATTTTAATTGTGGATCGGCCTTAACATAACCAGCAAAATTCGTCAAGATGCCAACCTACAAAAAATTAATTTCTGAAAAACAAAATTTATTTATTTAATTAAATTTAAACTAACCCACGGAAATAAATGATGTTTTACCTGTGGGTTCACATCAACAGTCCTAATACTTGACAAAAGTTTCAAAATTGTAAGTTTATCCGCCATGTTATAAAAAAATATTGTTTATTTACGACAGTAATTTCTTCTTTTTTACAGTGTTCAACCGATATGATTCGCATTTGCGGACTGTTGCAGTAAGATGCACATAGTACACACCAAACATAGCGTACGCAATCATACCTTTCTCACCATTATTTTAAATATCGACAGCTGTCATAGAATGGCTACAATGACGTAAGATGCCAACCTACAACAAATTAATAACTGAAAAACATGTTGTTTTATTTATTGAATTCAATTAAAATTAGCACACCGATATAAATGATTTTTTGCATGTAGGTCCACATCAATAGTTCTAACACTCGACAATTGTTTCAAAATGTTAGGTTTTACCGCCATGTTGTAAAAAAATATTGTTTATTTACGGGAAAAATGTTCTTCATTTTTACAGTGTTCCACCGATATGATTCGCATTTGCGGACCATTAAAGTTAGATGCACATAGTATGCTGCAGAAATGGCTTACGCAGGTAGACCTTTCTCACCATGTACTTGGAATTTTGATAGCTATCATAGAAGGGCTACAATGACGTGTTATGTTTTATGACTTTCACGGCAAAAATGCAGAAAATAACGAACTTTGAAGAGAAATTAAAAAGCTTTTATTATGATTTAAAAGTAGTTATTCTATGATTAAACAATATAACATTTTGGATATAGTCTGTATCTACATTATGGAACTTTCCTAACACTGATGAGTTTATTATTGAGTAGACCACGGTCAAAAGAAATTATGCGGAAATCAATGGAAAAATCAACTTGAAGGTTTTAATTTATTTAAATAAAACTTCTCAACGGATTTAAATAATGTTTTGTGCAATTATTAGCAACATATCGAGAAATAATGTACACAAATTCTAAGATTGTAACTTAAACCGCCTACTTGTAAACAAGAATTATGTTTATTATAAAGTTTTTTTTTTGTATGAGTAATATGATATTCAAAAGATTTGTTTGCTTTTATACATTGGAAAAACTCGCTCATCTGGCAACGCGGAGCGTTTTCCTAGTAGTCCGCAATTTCAAATCATATCGGCGGAACACTGTAAAAAATGAAGAAATTATTGCTGTAAATAAACAATATTTTTTTATAACATGGCAGATAAACTTGCAATTTTGAAACTATTGTCAAGTGTTGGGACCGTTAACCGTCGGTATAAACCTACAAGTGAAACCATTTAAATCCGTGTGTAAGTTTTAATTCAATTAAATAAATAAACAAATTTTGTTTTCAGAAATTAATTTTTTGTAGGTTGGTATCTTGACGAATTTTGCTGGTTATGTTAACAGCATCGAGTTTAGTGGTCACCAATGTTGCCCGAAAATTTCAGCAAAATACGTCAAGCCGTTTGACCTGTGCGCGACGAACAAAATTTAGCGCACATACATACATACACACACACACACACACACACACACACACACACACACACACACACACACACACACACACACACACAAACACACACACACACACACACACACACACACACACACACACACACACACACACACACACACACACACACACACACACACACACACACACACACACACACACACACACACACACACACACACACACACACACACACACACACACACACACACACACACACACACACACACACACACACACACACACACACACACACACACACACACACACACACACACACACACACACACACACACACACACACACACACACACACACACACACACACACACACACACACACACACACACACACACACACACACACACACACAGACAAAGCGCCGATCGAGTTGTATGGAGAGATTCACTCCGCTTCGCTACGCTCATCTAATAAATGTTAAACTCAGAATGTTCACTTCGTTTACTAGCAGGAGTACCAGCTCCAAAAATGCTGCCCATGTTCAACGAATACATTATTTTCCTGTATTTAAAGTATGAAGTGACAAACATTGCGGTTATGTTTGTATGATGTATAATTAAATTGTCTAACTTATTATAAAGTATTTAATTCTAAAAAAGTTCACCTCTCGTTTACTAGCAGGAGTACCAGCTCCACAAACGCTTCCCAGGTACAACGAATACATTATTTCCCTGTATTTAAAGTATGAAGTGACAAACATTGCGGGTATGTTTGTATGCTGTGTAATTAAATTGTCTAACTTTTTATAAAGTATTTAAATCTTAAAAAGTTCACCTCTCGTTTACGAGCAGGAGTACCAGCTCCACAAACGCTCCTCAGCTACAAGGATTATACATTATTTTTCTGTATAAAAAGTATGAAGGGTGAAACAAGGAACGTAGGTTATCTAGATGCGCAATTTAGTTGTCTATAATAATAATATATATAAATCTCAGAATGTTCACCCTTCGTTTACTAGCAGGAGTACCAGCTCCAAAAACGCTTCCCAGGTACAACAAATACATTATTTTCCTGTATTTAAAGTATGAAGTGTGCAACATTGCGGGTATGCTTGTATGATGTGTAATTTCATTGTCTATTATAAAGTATTTTAATCTTAACAAGTTCACCTTTCGTTTACGAGCAGGAGTAACAGCTCCAAAAACGCTTCCCAGATTAAACGAATACATTATTTTTCCGTATAAAAAGTATGAAGTGTGCAACATTGAGGGTATATTTTGTTGTAATTATAATGAAATAAACAAATATATAAATGTTTACATCACTTAATTGATAAATAAATATATTAACAACAATTTCAAAATTAAATTGACTTACATTGATGAATTGGCCGTTGAATGGCCGATGAATTTGTGATTTGACTTTGGGTCATACATTATTAATATTACGTACTATAAAGCAATAATGATAATAACTCATCAAGCTACATAAAAATGTTTAGATAGGGTTACATGGCAACATTAATTATCAATTAATTAAAACAATTTAAATAAAAATTAAATCTTTTTAGAGTACATGACTTCAAATCTTCGCGCAAACGGGAAGTAGTTATGGCATTCTTCCTTCCCCGTTTAACCAATCAAAAAAGGCCCCTGTTGCGCCATGCAAATTTGTGGTTGGCGCTCCTCCGAACTGCTTTGTTTCTTGATCAATAAACAGATTTTTATAAATTGAACATATTTAAACCAAATTTTTCTAATAAACACACTGATAATTTCACAACTTCTTTATAAATATAAATTTTAGGGCAAATGGTCAAGAAAGTTAAGAATTTTTGTCCAACTGAACACATATCGTCATTTCCTGCGAAGATTTTCCCGCTCAATTTCCCGCCAGCAAGTTTCGCGCGCACAGCTCTAGCATCGTCCTTTCTAGCAGTCGGTTGTAGTGTCGCTCGTCGAGATCTAGTAGGAAATTTGGGTTTTAACTGTTTTAATTTGTGATTTTGTAGTCAACGTATCTAAATCAAAATGTTCGAAGCACGTATGATTCAGAGCGGTATCCTCAAGAAGGTTCTGGAAGCTATTAAGGAATTATTAACAGAGGCAACCTTTGATTGCTCCGACTCCGGCATCCAACTACAAGCAATGGACAATTCTCACGTTAGTTTGGTATCATTATTGTTAAGAAGTGACGGATTCGATAAGTTCAGATGTGATCGCAACATGACTATGGGCATGAATCTGACCAGGTGAGATCCTACCTAGCCTAGTTCTAGCAGTATATTATGTAGGCCTAGGCCCTAGGCTTGGATCAAACCAAGTTTCGCCCTAGGCCTAGGCCTAGGGGTAGGCCTAGGCCTTAGCCTAGGCCTAGGATGTCTAAGGCCGTGAACCTGTTTTGATGCCACTGAATCACAACATCCCTAGGCCCCTACCACTAGATTTGGAACTAGGCCCTAGGCCTAGGTGTAGGCCTAGGGCCCTAGGCCTACGACTCTGGCTTACAATCCAAGCACACGGCCGAGACGTAGGCCTAGACCGAACTAGACCTAGGGCCTAGGCCTAGGCCCTAGGACGTGTCCAAATATTATTCTAAAAGGTAAGTTTATATAAAGTCACAAGGTTTTGTTATAGTCGTATGGAATTGCAATAAGGCTGTAGCACTGATTCAACGTTTATGGCATTTCATTGGCTTGTTATAAGCGAGTAGTGACGTTTCAACCCCTGATTGGTCCGTCACAAGGAATATGGTATTGCAATAAGAGAGTTGAACATTTTTCAACTCGCTTGTGACCACGACTATGACTATTGCAATGACGAGTTTGTGTGAACCATTGTATGTGATCTCTATCTTCCAACTCGGCTTATAACTAAACCATAATCCTTGTGACTTTATATAAACCCGGCTTAAAGGTCTTGGTCTAGCTAGTTCTAGCTCCAGTTTTGCCTGCAATAATTAAAGGTTCAAGATGTTATAAAGATGATGCAGCAAGTAGGATTGCTCTTGCTGCCCTGATCAAGACCCAGGCATAGAAATTGTGTACTTAAGCCTAGGCTAGGCCTAGCCTAGCCTAGTTCTTATTCTTGGTGGCATAGGCAAGTCACGTGTTGAGTAGGCTAGACCTAGGGTCAACCAGTCAATAGCCGAACACCCTCCAATAACCGAACACCTCGTCGAAAATTTAGGCTTCCAGGCAAAAACTCATTGTGGTGTAACTGTAAAGAAAAATGTATTTCCTTTCATTTTATTGCAACCCAAATTGCATTAGCTTGCCATTAAATAGCTTTTTAATATTTAAAACGTCGTTTTGACATTAAAATAAGCATGTTCGGTTAGGTAATGAAATATTAGTGTCCGGCTATTGGAAGAGGTGTCCGGTTACTCCGAGGCTTTTATTTTTCGACTGAAATTCACTTATGAATATGAAAGGAGGTGCGTGAATGGCTGAAACTTGCTACAACTGACCAACCTACTAAACCAACATAACCTTGAGCTCATAGACGTTACCGATGATTGAGAACGTAAAATTAAGAAAGTCATATCGATAAATGTCTTAAATGCCTAGGCTTAATAGGCTATCGTAAGCACTTATTACCACCTCGATACAATATTTTTTAAGTGATACAAATGTCGTCATACTCATATGCCTATATTTATATCGTGGCAAAAAAAAACTGCATTTGCACATTATAAAGCGTTTCGGAGCTAAAACGATAAGTTATGTATATATGTATAGGCCTATATATCTGTCTTTCCCTAATACATCGTAAAATTGCTTAAAAGGTTGCCTTATCTGTTATTCTGATCCCGCAAGCCGCGTAGGCAGAGTTCGTTGCGTCTTCATCTTTGAATCCCATCTCTTTCAAAGTGCTGGGCCTACATTCTTTTAAACATGTGTCCTTTCTCCAACTTCCTCTATCTTTCTCTCGTGGTTGTGCATGCGCACACAAGACAGAGAACAAGAGTGAGCCTGAGAAATAGGGGTTTACCCAAGTCACAAAAACATAAAAGCAAGACTATACCTTGCTGCGCTCACGCCCTCCCCCCACGGCGAAATCTAGGCTTTCTAACGGGACCTGTCGTTTTGGCAAGCCGCCGATTGCAGCGGCTGGTGGCAGGCAGGCTTTGGACCGGCGCTAATGTGACAAGGTGTGTGTGGGGGGGGGGGGGGTTGCGGAGAGCCGCTCGTGGCAACAGTTGTTGCAGGTTTCTACCATTTGTGAACACTATTCGCGTTCAAAGTGTGAAATTACGATGATAGGCAATATCACTGATTCACTGCCAATAATCACGATATGCAGTGTTAAAGAATATCGTATGATTATCGCAATATGACACGAGTATCGTTATCGTATTCATATAGGATGTATTGATTATCAATATACGATTAACATCCGCATCCCTACTAATAACCATGCTGTTGTATGCCCTAAAACACAAATTAATCAAAGAATTACTTTTCATTGTTTTTTGATTTCAGTATGTCGAAAATATTGAAGTGTGCTGCATCTGAAGATATTGTCACAATGAAAGCTCAAGACAATGCTGATACTGTCACTTTTGTATTCGAAACGAAGAACCAAGAAAAGGTGTCCGACTATGAAATGAAGTTGATGAACTTGGATCAGGAGCATTTGGGTATTCCTGTAAGTTTTTTTCCTATCTATCTATATCTCCTATACAATAGTCAGGTAAAACTCGGCTCCACACGAGGCCGTGACGCGACGACCAAATTACGTGAAACGTAATGTGTGCTCTTTTGCATAAAGTTCTCGAGAATTCCGGAAAAGGTACTGGACGTCGTCTGGGCACTCAATTTGCAAGTGGAACGGGCGGGAAAAGGGCTAAAAAATAAAGTCATCTTACGACACATAGCCTAAAAGACGTGGGTCAAGTGCCACTAGGCCTACTGCTTTCTTTACTAAGACCCCGTTTTTATTACTCGCTTCGAACGCGGGTTGGTCGATAACGCGGGTAATTTTTGTAATGTAAACGCACAGAGTTGCAACGCTGGTTGGAATTTTTAACCCGCGTCGGAACTCGGAGTTACCCTAGTAACTCGGGGTTTGTGTGCAGTGAAAACGCACTCCGGTTGTCAACGCTAGTTAATCGTCCCGCCCAGCTGTCGAGTAGGCCTTTCTTAACCTCACTTTCGTCTCCTCTCACCATGGCAGCATTTTCTGACGACGAATCTTTGTTGTTAATCAAAATCTTTGGGCAACCAGAGATTCAAGGAAAGTTCAAAAACACAAAGAAGGGTCATCGTGTAATATGGCGAGACATTGCTTCACAGTTGTCAAAGTTGTTGAAGGAGTATATCTTGCAGCGCTTCTGGTGTGAAGGTTGACAACTAAGCAATTACGATGGTTCACTGTTGGAAGTGAAAACGCAAGTGGGTTACGCCCGTCGTTTTAACCCGCGTTCGAAGCTAGTAATAAAAACGGGGTCTAACTGTTAAGCTTTTTGAAACAAGTGAGTTTTTTGAAATTGGTCCATTGTGGGTTTGCCAATTGCGTGTTTGGCGACATTTCTACTTGAAAATTTCGTAATTTACCTGAATTTTTGCACATTTCGGAAGTCTAATTTTTTTTACCAAGCCCATAGTAAAGACCCTATTCATAGGTTGCTGTGCGTTGTCTGGGAATTTTCTGCCCTTTACTGTTTTCTGGTTATGGGCAATTCAAATTTCGAGCCATGTGGCGTCGGTGTTTATTTTTTCCTAATGTGCATATAGTCAACTTGCTCAGTTTTAGGCATCCGTATGCGAAGAAAATTAGGATTCCCGTTAATATCGATAATCATAGCCTACGTAGGCCTATGTTAAATCGATGATCAATTATATAAGTATTTTTACCGTTGACTGATAATCAAATTTAAAATACTGTTATTTCATCATAATATTTTCAATGTATACCCTTCCGGTGCACAATTACAGTTTACGTAACCTCCCCAGCACAATACTTGCGTTGAAGCGCTCATAAATATCATTGGGCAAGTCTGTGTATTTTGAAACCCAAGAGTCTTGCAGAAGCCGACTGGCAGCAAAGACAGGCCCGGCTTAAGGGTAAAATCTCGTGTACGCGGGAAGTGAAAATGCCGCCTATAATATGTTATATTTCCCCTGACAGTAGCATGTTGATAATCACCTATTTTAAAGATGAGATAACAAGAAACTTCAAATGGCTTTTGTGTTATTTTGCTAAGGAACCTGCTCGGAGATAATTCATGCCCTAATTGTGAGGAATAACTAGGTAGAATGGACACGGGAAGTTTGAGCGGACTCATCTCTTAGCATCCACCCTAATGATGGTAGAAAATATTGGCAAAACTTGATTATGATTCCCAGTGGTGGGTATTGAACCAGCGATCTCCTGAACCAGTGTCTTGCGCGTTACACATTTATGTATGAAACATTTGGTGCGAAGGAAGCAACAACTATGCATGTGCAAGCAACTATTTATGTGTCATCAGCGAGTTAATTTATGAACTACTTGAAGGAGTTGGTCTGCTTTTTCAACTGGTTGTGACAATTAGTATTATGCTCCTTTAGAAGAAGTTATTGAATTCTGTGTAATGCATTAAAAAAACTATCAAATATATACGTAATAATAATATTTAAGACATAATTATGCCAGGCTATAGTTTGGATTGATACACGTTACATAATTTGTATTTGTGTATGCCTACAAAACACCTCTAAAACATATACTGTCTAAAATTACCTTATGTGGCTTGTACAACTTTACAAGAAAAATGTGATTTTCCGATAAATGTTATGAAAGTTATTGAGGCATGCCCTGCTTTCTAAAAGACGTTGCAAGGCAAAAGGCACCACCCTGGCCCGCCCGCCCCGAGTACACCACTGGACAATACCTATATCACGAGTATTCAGGAGGCCGTCATCCCGAATGTCTGCCATCTCCGTCCCGTCATCCTCGCCCTCGAGATCGTGCTCCGCGTCGGCGTCAACGTGAGAGTCATGTTTATCGGCGCCCCCTCCCCCCCCCCCCCCCCCCCCACCCCTCCAACGATCAAAAATGTTGACATTGCTTACTCTTTAAAATAAGAGCTTCTTCTGTCCGAGCTTTCTTTCTTTTGCCGTCTCCCATCCCGAAGGTTATTTACGTTTTCTATCCATGTATGCACTTCTTAAATTGAAGAAAAACACATCCTACTTGAGCAAAGAAACAACAGAATGCAATAGTGATTGATGACTGAAAAGCACAGGTTACGGGTCTTGGAAACACGTGTATGTCACCTGATATGTATGTACAAATTTGCCGCCTGTTAGTTACCTGCACCTCATGGAACATATCAACCCTTCAATAAAGCGAAGGATGAATGGAGAATGAGTGTTGGGTAAAGCCGTCGTATTTAAAAAAAGTCACGTACGTCGTTAATAGCCTCAATTGACCAAACCACAGTCTCCAAGCCTCCAAGGTGTATACGAGGTGTGGCAATTAAATACCAGGACTGGTGCTGCTATCAGCAAACAGCGAGCGCGCCCTGGCAGGTTTGACCATGTCTGTCTCTGTTGATGCTTCCCCCACCCTGAACTCGATGGGCAAGGTTGTACGTCGCTCAGGGTCGCTGTAGCAGCCGTTCGTTCAAGTCCTTGCGCTAGGGGCTCGTCGGAAAAAGCTAAGTGTTCAGATGGAGCAACAACGAGTTAACCTCAAGTTTCTTGTGAAACTGGAAAAACTGCTACAGAAGCTCATGCCATGTTAAAGGAAGTTTACGGAAGTGAATGTGTATCGCACACACCAGTTTTTGAGTGGTTTAAAAGGTTTAAGGAGGGACGTGAAACGACTGAAGACGGTCAGTGCCATGGACGACCCTCAACATAAAAAACGGACGACAACATCCAGAAAATTGGTAAATTGATCCGCGAAGATAGTCGTCTGAGTGTCCGAGCTCTTGCTGATATCTCGGGAATTAACATCGAGGTTCTGACTGCCCTTCGTGAACGAGTGAGGAGACGAAGACCCGATTTGTGGAAGAGCAAGTCCTGGATGCTTCACCAAGACAATGTGCCAGCCCATTCCGCCTTGTCCGTGAAGGCGTTCTTTGCGAAACACGGCATCACAGTGTTGGACCATCCACCGTACTCGCCTGACATGGCCCCCTGTGATATTTTTTTATTTCCGAAAGTCAAATCGGACCTTAAGGGGACAAGATTTGACAGTGTGGAAGCGGTGAAAGCAAAAGCGACGGAGGTTCTCAACAAGCTGACAGAAGCGGACTTCCAGCACTGCTTTCAACAATGGAAAATTCGTATGCGGCGTTGTAGGGATCGGCAAGGAGAGTACATTGAAGGCGATAATCTTTCTAATGTAATTGGTGACCAATAAAAAGTTTTGTAGCACCAGTCCTGGTATTTAATTGCCACACCTCGTATAAGGGATGTTGTACAATAAAACTTGTCATAAGTTATTGGCACGCTCTTTGCTAAAACCCGTCATGCAAAATGTGTTTTTACCTTGTAATTTTAAAATGTTCTATTCAATCTTTGTCTTAAATTATTTTTTAAATCGGCGGCACTTCTCCGAAGTGCCGCCTATGCAATTGTGCCGCCGTACGCGGTCGCGTACGTCGCTTACGCCTAAAGCCGGCCCTGAGCAAAGAAATGACAGCACTGAAGTTGCTCTTGGGTTTTCTTTTCTTGACCTTGACCGTCAAAAGTCTCTAACGTTCGCAACCCGTCGAAATTCTCTCTCTCTCTCCCCCTTGGGTAGGTAGGCATATCGAAAGAAATGAATAACATTGGCTGATGGATGCACTGTTTATTATCTTACAGGAAACTGACTACTGCTGCATTATCAAAATGCCATCAGGAGAGTTCCAACGGATCTGCCGAGACCTGAGTCAGTTTGGAGAATCACTCGTGATCGCGTGTACCAAAGAGGGTGTAAAGTTTTCTTCCGCAGGCGATATTGGATCAGCTAATGTGAAGCTGGCACAAACGTCCAGCATGGATAAGGTAGGTTAAAAAAGAATACAATTTAGGTTGAGCAAGGCTGCAACCTGCAAGAAAGCCTAGTAGACCTCTGGTTTTTAGTCTAGTACAGTATAATCTCAATATTTCGAAATCGAAGGGACCCCAAAAAACCCATTACGAAAAAAAAAAATGAAATGCAAAAAATTCAATAAGCTATGTTTTCGAGTCAAACAGTAGGCTGCCTACTTTATTTACACTACTACAAGCACAAGCTAGCGGAATATCTCAGGCGCTACGTAGGCCTAGCGTCACGCAAGTTTTCAAGTGGAAATACTGTAATAACGCACATAATTGTCATCGAGTAATTTATGCACCCCTGTTTTTAATGACGCAAAAAAGCGAAAAAAAATCTCTGCATATTTTATGTGAATTTAATGAACTTGTGCCAATTGATATGTGCTGTACACGCAACACAATCACAGAACAATAACTTGCCAGCCGCCGGCTGAGTCATCCCCGCCCACTACCTGCTATTGTGGGTTGGGGTTTTGTCTGCCGCCTGGAAGACGGTTGGGGCTGACTGGTGAGGGGAGCGAGAGAAATCGCTTGCAAGTGCAGGCAGCTGCCGTCAAGGTCAAGTCAGCACTCGCAGGTCTTACACGAGGGGGAGGGCAGCAGGTTTGCATTATTTGTGACGGTAGGGCATTACTCGTCTCGTGCATTCGAATTACAGACCGGTCAAAACACATTTCTTGCACATTGGAAAAAACCGTTTCGAAATAGCAGGCATATTTTGTATGGGAAGTAAGCCTAGTTCTCCGGGATTGTTTATCCCTTTGAATTACGGATTATAGTGAATTTTGAATTATGTAAAGAAAATATATAAGTTGCAATGTTGACAGTCGGGTTGAATGTTTTTGTTCGAAATAATATGATGCATTTTGAATTACCTGTTTTCGAAATATCTAGGTTAGAGCCTATACTGTACTCAAAAGACGGATGTGTAAAATCGTAATTTAGGTGTAGTTATTATTGCTCCAAAATATAGATCTAGGCCTACTTGTTTAGTAAAAATGTGAGTAGCATACCTGTTATAGATGACCCTAGCCCTACTACAGTGAACTCCCGATTTAGAATGGGAAGTGACTCCTTAACCCATTGAGCCATGTATAGTTTTTTGGTTTTTATACCCCTGGACAGCAGTTAAACATGGAACTTCAGCATTTATTTCACAGTCACATTTCTTTAGTCATTTAAAACGTATTCATAGGTTACACGTACGACACATCTGTGCGCGTGGCGGCCACATTTGTGATCAAACTTTGACGTTACCATGGAGAAACAAATAAAGTCTGTTATGGTAGAACACATAAATTCTTAGTTCTTTAAAATCCATCCTGTTTTTCAAATAAAATTGGTGTGTGGTAATTTTTTATTTTTGTATTACTTATGTTTACTTTTTAAATTCTAAATTAGGTTTATTTATTACATTTGAATAGTAAATTTGCCAATGATCTAGGATTGGTCCTCATCAATTGTGTGACAATCATGGCCGCTGTGACGTCACGTGGGAACTATGAATACTATAACCACACGAGTCTTGTAAAGCTTACAACCAGGCCTACTGCTATTGTACAGTGTTACTTACAGTGTAGGCCTACTGCTACGTATTCTCATAGCTGTCATCAACATCACTTTGGCCTAAAACACTTTCATCACTTTCTGATAAATCACTTTCAGTTTCTGCATCACTAAAATCACTTATTTCACCTCCTGACTCACTGGCATACAAATGTCTTTGCTTACAATCTGGAGGTTAGCCAATTTACAAAAACATAAACAAACCCGACAAACAGCTGAAAAGCCTATTTTTTCTCAACGCACTGTCATCTGCATTCGTCTGTGAAATGGCTTTGTTTGAGAACTTGTCAAAAAAAATCATAATTATATTGGCAAAGAAGTCTGTTGTAAAATGGTGCTGCTACATGTATGAACTACGTTGACCTGCGTGCATTTGTAAATATGTACGGAACCGTTCCGTACGTCAGAATTCAGGCCAGTCTACGGCGATACGGAACGGTTCCGTGTGTCTGGCTCACTGGGTTAAAAAATCCATAAAATCAAGAAATTTGTAAAACCCGTGGGGAATCTATGGGGGAATTGAACAGACTTCCAAACTACAAACACTTTAATAATATGTAAAATACAGAAATCCATACAAAATAGGGAATATACTATGTGTAATACCGGTATCTAAAACCCTCTTTTTAAAGTCTCATGGTTGTTTCGAAGCTTTACCTCCAGACAATATGGTTCCAAATTTCATAGGCTAGTTGTAATTTCAAAATTGCCCTGTAGCTCTTCCGATATTGCGTGTCTTCGTTAAATCCAGGTGTTACTTATTGTTAAATAACTTGCTTTACTTTGTCTAATGGGGATTTTACACAAGAGTGATTTTCCACCAGGAAGGAAGAAAAGATTGTAAAAACATACATATTAAATGATGACTGTTTACTAACCAAATTGAATTGTCAATTGCTTTATGCTGCCTGCCAAGTAGTTATCAAAGTCAAACATTTGATGTTTCTAGTCCTGTGGTTGGTGTGCCACAAACTTCTTTAACTTTCCCTTTCTTCTTTTAAGGAGGAAGAGGCAGTCTCGATCGAAATGCAAGAGCCTGTGACACAAAACTTTGCCTGCCGTTACCTGAATAACTTCACGAAGGCAACATCGTTGTCTCCCGTGGTTCAATTGTCAATGTCTCCCGACGTTCCACTGGTGGTGGAGTACAAAATTGGGGAGATGGGACACATCCGTTATTACTTGGCGCCTAAGATCGAGGATGACGACAACTGAGCTGAGACAATCACTATCAAGATATTTCTCCTGTTTCCCATATCTTCTCTGCCCAGCGATTGGTGTACTATATAATACACCAGTGTAGTGTTATTGGCCATCAATGGAAGTGCTTCAATAACCCTACCAGTATACCTGCTGGGCACGTTCCAACGTCAAGGCGAAACGTGGTCTTTAAACCGAGGTAACCGATATGCTATCTTTCACGACTCGTCTTCATTAGGTAGCCTAGTTGCATTAACAAAAACAGTCTTAATCAAGCAACTTCTAGTGCATATCTAACCTCTGTCAAAGTATTATTGGAAACAAGTTCACTGTACACCAATCACTCGACTTAGATTGTTTATGCTAAACACACTAAGGTGAGTGATAGTTATTTTGGTCACAATGTATGCCATGCAATAGCACATTGTTTGCTGTGTTGTCAGTTGATCATGTAGCCCTATTCAATTGCAGTAGGGTAGCCTACTACTTTGTGTGATTCTGTAGAAGCCTGTATGTATGTACTTCTTCTATTCATACCACGTATGGACTGGATTATGTACTACCTTCAAAAATGTTTCAAAAATATCTTTGGTTTTGATAGCTTTAAAGTTTAAATATATCTCATTTCATTGTTGTGGTAGGCCTACCTCTATTTTTTTAGAATAAAGTATGATTTTTCTAAATGCTGTTTTTGTTATCGTGAGATAGTGCCACAGTTGCAAGAATGTCCCCCTCCTGTCCCCATACATGTCCTATACACAGCACACCCCCACACTCATTGTACAGTGCACAATCCCACCTTTGGTAAAGTACTGTTGAGGTCTTAACACTCGCTCTGTTTTGTGTGAAACTTAAGGATGGTCATTAAACTGTCAAGATGCAATTTCCCTCATACCCACGCCATCGTACAACTACAACTGAAGATATTTCATGGTTCATACATTAACACTGATGTAGGCTACCTATCATCAAATAAATGAATAAATGACTGTACTACAACTGAAAACATCAAATAATTTCTGGCAACAGCGGCTTAGTGGCTTGGCTTGGTTTTAGGCAAAGATGTCCACTTGCTGCTTCCAACATGGTTGAATTTTATCTCCACCTCCGATTATCTAAGACTACATTATTATTAATAGCAGTATCGTGACTGAACACAGATTTGTAAACTTTTGGAACTTGGAAGTAGTGGAAGGTGGCAAACCATTGTTTACTATTTTGTAGTGATGCGGACGATAATCGTATATCGATAAATATCGATAATATCGTATATCGATACGATACGATATGCGACGTCGTATCGCGATATTCATTACGATATTATTTTGCACCCAGTATCATGATAAATTGTTAATACTTCATGGTATCGTCATAGTTTACAATTTCGCATGGCGGTTATTTGATTATTCTATTGATGTTAGCCGAGCATCCCTTGGCAAAGTTTGCATGCTGCTGTTCCCCCCCCCCCCCCCCCCGCACGCAATGTTGGCGGTAACACAGTAGTCGTCAATGTGTAATTCAAGATCAGCAGAACGAAACTGACTCGCCATCATTAGCAGACAGACCGCCCGCTCTACACTAAAAAATAAAAATAGAACTCCACTTCGTGTGTCCATGAGCCGCTTGCTAAAGGAAGACGGACTATTTTTAGGCCTCGATTACCTGCACTCATTCATTGACTTCCTTCCGAAAAGTCTGCATTGTTTGACATCTTTCAAGATCCAAATCTACGTTTCACTGCTCCGCTGCCTCAACCCCCCCCCCCCCCCATCCCGTCCTTCACCAGCCTACAAACCGGTTTGTTTGGCCATCGGCTACTATCACAATGCGCTATTTATTTGCTATTATCGCGATAATATCGTATCGCGATATTATTATATGCTCACGATATTATCACGATATATCGTGATATATTGTGGGAAAAAATGCGATTATCGATATGAATTTATTTATCATAACGCATCCCTACTATTTTGTTGATTATTTATTTTACCTGAAGTTTACACATGTAAGACTTAACATGTAACCTGAATTGAGGATGGTTGGATGAAAGAGAATGAAATACACATGTTGTGTTTGAATAAGAATAGGCCTACAATACGTATCTATGTAAATCAACACTTTCACCCATATATTGTTATGAATTACAAGTTATGACCATCGACATTTAAAAAATCAGTCGAGTAATATACGAGATCACTTCTTGGAAGCATCTGAAGGCACACCGCATACCATCTCTTGAAATGTTTACATTTACATCTTTGTAATTACTAATTATTCAGTTTGAAGAGTGTTCAACACTAAGTAATGGATAAGAGAAAATTGAATGTATTTTAATAAAGCGACGGTTTCAAGAACACCTAAAAGTAATCTTATCTAATTTGATCCAAACATTATACATTAAAGATATTTGAACAAAAAACCTTAAATGCTTGTAACGCTTTTCAAGTTATTTGTGGCTAACACTCTTAAATCCAATAATGATTCAATGTAACAGAATGGCTTTTGAAAAGGCAAAAGTGAATGTGGTTGGCAGTGGTTAAATTTAGATTTTAGCACTTATAAAATGTATTTTAACTTTATGCAGTTGCAACTGTTACATTTTTAATTTTTGTCCCATTATACGTATATTGATTAGGGCTGCCCAACGATAAAAAAAATCATCGATATCGCGGGAAGAAATATCGATATCGCGTCGCGATATCGAAGCTTTCAAGTGACGTATCGATATCGGCGATATCGCCACATTAAAACTTTTCTCGTCTGTTTTTAGGATTTACAGGCCAGCTAGAGGTCATTCTTTAAACAATATTACGTGAAGTAATATTTTAGCTTTGAAATGTCTTACTATGTGTGTCAATTTGTTTGTTGTACTATTCAAATTGTAAAATATCCACACAAAACAGCGATGGTGTGGTTGGCGTGACGTGATCATAGAGATAGTAATGGGTGGAGTGAGTGTTCGGACCTTTCCGTGCAGCCAACCTCGGCCGAATACCTGGAACTCGAGGGGGGCACTGATCATGCGCATTACGTAGCGAACCGCGTGGCGGTAAGGTTTGAGCTCGTGTTCCGAGCTTAGCTGTACGTCAAGACTCGGGGAAAAACGTTTCATCGATGAGTTTTTTTATAAATACAATAATCCTTGGTATTTTGCACTTGCTATAATTCCCAAGAACTGATAGAAAAGAACAAATGAATTATTTAATAGATAAATAAATAAATAAACATTAAATAAATACGAAATAGTGATCACCAAAACCCAATCAAATATCAAGTTCAAAACAGATTTACGACTTGCATGAACCATTGTTAATTGCTAAAAGCATAAACCTAAACGTAAACTTACATTCACAGAAAACTTGAAATTGATAGATTTCTCATTATCCACACTCAGGAAGGTACACTTTTTTTAAAGATTCGTCAATACTCATGTGCTATACAGTTTAAGAAATAAATTGCCATTGCGTTACTTCTAAATAGCTCAAATAAATAACGGTAGTGTGATGTGTTTTCTACACGTTCTTATTATATCTTTTCCCGAGTCTTGTCGTACATTGTGCGCGTACAGTTGTCTTACGGCCACGCGGTACACTACGCAATGCGCATGCTCAGTGCCCCCCTCGAGTTCCGAGAAATGTTCCCCTACTCCTCGCTGCTTGGCTGCAAAGGTTAACCCGGCAGGTATAGGCGCGCACTCAGTCCACTTCTAATATGTCTATGGACGTGATACGTAATCGGTTTTTTGTATCAATTAGCTTATTAGGCACAAGTTCGATATCGCGATATGTACGACATATTAATTCTATATCGATATCGAATTATTTATCTTTTATCGATATTGTATCGAATTATCGATATCGTTGGGCAGCCCTAATATTGATAGTACATACGTACCAATTATTTGATACACATGACTTAAGTATGACTGTTTAGTACTGAAAATACATTTTGTATATATATGTAGGTTTCCCCCGCAGGTTTCAATATCTGAGCTAATTGCCTTTCGGCTATTTCCCACTAGTTGTTTTGACTAAGTTACTTTCAGAAGTAATTCAGGTTTGGTTCCATTGCATTTGCATGGTTCTGTTGCGAGTAACTGTGCGATGTTGTTGTGGTTCATCACGCGTGCCAAGTCTTCCGGCGTCTCGCCACGAATGTCCTTGATGTGCGCATGGACCCCAATGTCTAACAGGAAAGACACACATTCTTCTTTTCCATGGAAAGCAGCCTGGAAAAATCAAAATAAGTATTGGTAAACCTACTGACCAAGCAAGTAGATAGTCATTAAATAAATAAAAATGAAGTAATATGTATTAGGGACGACATCGGGTAGTAAAATTCGGAACCGGTTCCAGCTCTCATATTACCCGAGTACCCGGATCCTGAAAACGTATTTTTCGATGTGTAGGCTTGATTTGAAGGTCGTCGCTAGGCCTAGAGAGGTGCGTGGGGTGCGAAGAAGAGGGACTAATGATATGCATGCCACTCGCTCGGTTACCCTCTCGGAATAGATTTGCAGTAATCACGTCAAGTAAAAAAAAACATTTCTCAATATACAACTGAAGCACTTACATAAAACAGGATATTTTAAGGAAAATAAATAGTAATAGAAGCCAGAATCTTCATCAGAATGTTCAACAAAGAACGAACAGTCACGAATGCAAGTCGGTTCGTGCCTGTTCTGTTTCCCGCCAAGTCACGTGTTGTGGAATGGTTGGCGCGCCCTGTACCTGCTGGCTCCACCAGAATTGACTGCAGCAATACTGGCACGTAAATTTATCCTAAAAACGGACTTAAAAGTTACCCGGACCCGAAAAACGGCTCCGGGTAATATTTGGAGCCGGGTACCCGATGTCATCCCTTATATGTATTTATGTATATCTTGACCCCGTTTCCAACATCAAATTAAGTCAATTTTTTATTTTTATATTTTTTTATATATTGGGTAGGGGGGAATAGCAAAGTACTCTTTTTCTTGGGCTTGGGCTAATATCTTCGTTGCCGGCTAGCCAGGCCTGACACAACTACCTCCTCAACTTCCTCGACCACTTCTCCCGTTACCAGAGAGCTGTTGCCTCCATCCCACAGTTTTCCCATAGTCTTTCTGCTTCAACTTCGTTCCATGATCTTCCTCTGTTCTCCACGGTGTCTTAGATCTGATTCACCCACTTGTCTCTCGGTCTATATACACTACCTATGTAGGCCTAGTAATTGTGCTGTATGAAGCTTAGTGTTGGGCCAGTTACATAGCTATATTAGGTTTGTTCGTTTGTCCTGCCTCAACAGGAGTATTTTACGCCAGGAGTAATCCGGAAATATGTCATTATAATAACGGATATGGGAGTAGAAATCACAGTTACTCCCACTTGGACAAAAAAACAGAGTTGTCACAGTTGAGATCGTTTCAGTTGTTCCTCCTACTCCTACTCGGGAAGCAGGTGTAAAAACCTTACTCCCATCACAGTTGTAGTAAGTTACCACTGGACAAAAGAACTTGTCGCAGCTACTCCCATCACACTTACTCCAGGACAGAAAAACGGGGTTTTCGTAATACCGTACTCCTGGAGTAGTGATCACAGGACAAACGAACAAAGCTATTGTAGGTTAAATAATGAATTATAGTACAGTAATTACTAGAGACAACGTATGACAATGTAAGAATATGATATTGACTTTCACGGAGCAAATTAGTATAAATTGATCTATCCAGGATCTAAACCAGATAACAAAGAACAGTATACATCAACCCAGCATCACACACAAATGTTTCTATGAATTCGATAGTGGCGTAAAAGTTCTCATAAAGTTCAAGCAGCAATTTCCTTGCAGCACTCGCTGGACTTGCTTCGTAACAGTCTCAAAATGTCCAACTCTTGGAAATGGAGATGAATATCATGGCCTTTGAATTTCCATCAGAGTTCCCAGATTTGATTAATTTAATTAATTCCTTGCTGGATTTAAAATAAGACTGCTGCACACAGCCCCAAAATTTGGTAATAGCTAACTAAATTCATAGTGATATTCATTATTTTCTATTTTATGAATGGTAAAAAAATGGAGCGTATTTTGTAACGATTAATGAAAAACCTAACTTCATCATTACAATTTCTAGCAGTCTTGTTTTTTGACATCTACAATTCTAATTAATATTTCCAGTCATGTTCAGCTCATCAAATGTGCCTTTATGAGAGGATGTTGCATTATTGACACATTTCATTGGTGGGTCCCTATGTATACATTACAGTGAAAGCCTTCAAAGTGGAAATACGAAACACAAGTTTTACTGAAGAAACCTGAAACTGAGATACAAAATCATGTTTTATATCTAATAATATTTGTAGATTTTCTCATATTCTTGCATTTGCCACACAGAACGAAACTGTGCAACGATTTGAATCTTTCTCCCTACCATCTTACTCTTAAGCAATAGTCATCATACACTGAACTTAGTGCATCTTTGTTGTACCTGATAATCTACATGTTAGGAAAGCAGATTGGCACATAGACAAGTTTAAGGGCCGAATGCATAGTCCAGATTCAAGCCTTCCTCAACTCAGCCACGCCCAACCACCAATTACGGAACGGCATTGCCCTGGGACGGCTCTGTGATTGGTGGCTACTGGCTAGGTGAGGCTGAGAAGAGGCTGAGTTGAGGAGGGCTTGAGTGTGAATGAACTATGCATTCGGGTCTAAATGTTTTTGAAAATACTGGCAGATAAGATGGCTATTTTTTAGGGATGTGAACCATGTACTGTACATACCATGTGAAGAGCCGTCCGCCCACCTAAATCTGCCTGATTTAGATCTGCCTTGGCCAAGTGATAGGATTGGAGTCGTTTCGTATGACCACGAGCTCCAGCACTGCAACATGGTATTGAAACTCCTAAATGAGCCACCTTGCTAAAAGACTGGCTTCTAACCTTGTAATGGCCTGACTGCATTTTATAATGTCCATTAAAAAAATCAAACTACTATCTCGTGTAATCTACAAACCCAATTCATTGTTGTTTAACATTGGTAGCTAGTTACTCAGTTATTGCATACTATAAAAATCAACTGTACCTGCATAATTTCTCTCCGAGCAATGTAGTACTGCCGGTAATGTGAGCACCGCACTCTATTAGCATCTTGATTACGTCATGGCGATCGAACTCGATGGCGTTTAGCAGTGGGGTATTATCGAATCTACAAGTATATAAATTGCAGTTGCATTTTCTATTGTTTGTCGAGCCTCATTTAATACATAAACTACCCATCTAGGTAGAAGCAAAGATTACTGAGTGGGGAAGATAGTTCATCCATATGGGAATTCGTCTGCGCGTGTCTGAGCGAAATTTTATAAGTCCGACGTGTAGTTCGAATTCTCACCGCAAGAGTCGCTCTTTCAAAAGTTTAAAACTCAAGGTCCACTATCCCCTGGCACATACTAGTGATCTAGTAGACCTTGTTTAACGGTAATGAAGTCAAACGCAAGGTCTACTAGATCGCTATGTAGCCACCAGGGGATTTAGTGGACCTTGGTCAAACGTGCAGGGCTAGCGCTCCTTGCGGAGAGAATTCGAACTAGTGGTGATACTTAAAATTTTTTGCTAAAACTTGCGCAGATATTTTAACACGGCGATGAAACATCTTCCCCACTCAGTAATTTCTGGTAGAAGATAAGATAAATACATTTGTTACCTGTCTTTCATGTGTACACTGGCCCCATGAAGCAAGAAAAGCTCGACAGCTTTCAGTTTGCCCTCGCTACACGCTACATGAAGGGGAGTGCGGTAGTCTGCGTTGTAAGCTGACAAGTCTGCACCCTGTTTTGAATAGACGAAACTTCTATGAGTGACACACAGCTTTTAGTCATCCTTCACTGGTATGCCTCAATTGAAGAAATGTCTCTTTTGGGTGTGGGAAAAATGCAGGGGTAAGTGGATATACAGTACTTTTTTTTTTGACATTCCTTTTACTGAAATTGTAATTTTATAAAAAATAGTTAGAATACCAACTTGGACTGGCACAGTTTATATTTACTGTACTTGCATTTGTCTACATTATCTCCCCTTACAAATAAATCAAATTTGTGTTCAAATCAAGAAACGTGGATGGCAAAGCCATCTCTCAATGTTGTCCGTATAATATGGATCGCACCTGTTTAATGTAAGCCTTAAGCTTGGAATGCTCCTCTGTTGTGACCATAGAACAGAGGATTGCTGGATACAGTATCTCTTTGAGATGGTTCAGTTCTTGGCCTGCAGACACATGCAGACAAGAAGCCACGGCATCAACCAGGTCCCAGTACAGGCGAGGTCCGTTCTTCTCGGGGCTTAACTCTCCTCGCAGGTTGCTCTGCATCATCTGTAGAGAACAATACTGCTAGGATAAGGGATTTACTTACATTTGAAGGGGAAGGACAAGGCTGAGATGGTTTGGACACATGAAACGGATGACGGAAGAGAGGATGCCCAGGAGAATAAATGAAAAAAGATCGAAGGAAGAAGAAGCTGACGGGGAAGACCAAGGAAGAGCTGGAAGGAAAAGATTGCTGAAGACTACAGAAGAGAGGAGAGAACTGGGAGCAAGTAGAGGAAGTACGATTGTGGGAAGATAGGAAAAGGTGGAAAAATTTGGTTGTGAAACCCAAGCTGCGACCCTGCCAGAAGCAGGAAACGGCGATGGATAATGATGATGATGATGAATAATAAAATGTATAAGTTACAACTTGTTGTTTTGTTAACTCTTTTCGTGCGGCATTTGTGTTAATGCGAATGCTGCTGGCATGGCCAAGTGCTATTTTTGCATTTAACTATGCACTTTCAAAAATGTAATTACATACATTCATTATATCCTTGACACTTTTAGGTTTCATGATGTCGGTACTCTGAATTTTGATTTTTTTTGCATTTTTCATACTCTACGGTACCTTCTAATAGTCTTGAAAATAAAAGGAAAAAAGTTGAGACAAACAAATTTTGTGGTTTTAGGTATAGGCCTATACATTGTATAAAAACCAGAAAATCAGGATTATATTACACGAAAAAAATCTATTCTATTGCTCAAGCTGTGAAAAAAGGGATTTTTTTAATTGGTCAAAAAATAGGTAATTTCTAGGTAATTACTTAAGTCCCTCGTTAATTCAAACTCGGTTAATTCAAAATTATGTATATCTCAAACTATTGATAGACTCCCAGCAGAAGATTTAGGTATGATGCTAGTGTTAAAGTTCTTTTAATTCAAAATTTTGTAATTCAAATTGGAGTTCTTAGAGTCCCTTGAAATTTGAATTAAAGAGGGATTACTGTAATTATGTTATATATATCTTTTCAAACTCTGCAGTGAAAGAGTTAAAACATTTTAATGGTATTGTGCATTGCTTGTGTTTGTAGTTTTAAAGTACAAAGTATATAAGTACAAATGGGGCCTATGTACATGCACAAGAATGAAGTACTGACCTCCCGTTTGGTGCTGATGTTCCATTCTTCCTTGGACAGTACGTAGGACAGCTTTGATAGTGCAGCTTCTGGAGTCATATCGGAGCCCGCTATCACTCCAAGGTCACGCAGCGTCTACGCAGAGATGACCAACTTCATTGTCGACCAGATGAAGTATTGTAATGACTATATTCTATATGTAGAGCCATTTTAAAATGGGTTTATTTTTTTACAAATTTCGTTTAAAAAAAAACATAACTTCATTGTCGACCAGATGAAGTATTGTATTGACTATATTCTATTCGCACTCTCAAGGACGTTTGAAAGTGACGTCACTTGCCAATGTGGCGGCCGTGCCGGGTTAACTTCTCTACGTGACATTGATTGGCGGTATCGCTGCAACGTTGTTCACTTATCTCGTTCTAGCTGTTACTATTCATTTTGAGGGAAAACTTATAGGAAAGCATATTTAGTTTACATGCCAATAGTCATCATAAAGGTTATTTCAAAATAATAAACCCAGTAGTTTACTTGTTATAACAATTCACGCAAAGCATCAGAAAATGAGAAAATTTCTTATTGTTTTCTCAACTTAAATTGTCGAAAAACTAAGGATCGTATTTGGACGAGAGTTCCTTTAGAAGATGTATCAATAATGTGAGATAATAAGCAAATAAACTTTCTAGATAGAAAGTGCCCCAAACGAAAATTCATAGCATGCACTAATATGCAGGGTGCAGCTGTTGGACCTCAAAAGCAGCGGTTTGGGCCGTGAAACTACGCACCCTGCATGTTAGTGCATGCTATGAATTTTTGTTCGGGGCACTTTCTGTCTAGAAAGTTTATTTGTTTATTTTCTTACATTGTTGGTACATGTTCCTAAGGAACTCTTGTCAAAATCCGATCATTAGTTTTTAAACAATTTTAAGTAGAGAAAACATAAGAAATTTTGCTCATTTTTCGATTCTTTGCGTGAATTGCTATAACAAGTAAACTACTGGGTCTATAATTTTGAAATAACCTTTATGATGACTGTTGGCATGTAAACTAAATAGGGCTTACGCTTTCCTATAAGTTTTTCCTTAAAAATGAATAGTATAACAGCTAGAACGAGATTGGTACTGTGTGGTTTGTGCGAGAATTCGCAGACAGTTAGAGCGCTAGACCCGTTAGCTTAGCGATAATTTTGTCCGCTAGGGGCGTATCGAAGTTTTGCGATCGTGTATATGCAGAGGCATTTTAAAATGGGTTTATTTTTTTCAAATTTCGTTTAAAAAACCATAATGTGGTGTTATTTGTTTTTATTTTTTTTTTTTTCCCAGCAATTACAAACAAGTAAAATTGCAGTGAAAACACAAAAAGACAAAAAATGATTATTTTGCCAATTGTACTGAATGAAAATAAAGTTTCAATTTACACTTAACGAGCCCTCAAGAAAAATTGTATTTTATTGTACGCACAATGGCTAGACCGAATATTATATTAATTTAAACAACTTTTGGTTGGTCAACATTTATTCTGTACATTTTGACTGTGGAAAATCAGAAATTTAATTAGATTATCAGTTTTTGGCATTAATATCGTTAATTTGCGTGTTTTTCGTGGTTTTTATCGCTACTTAAGCCACTTTTCGCGTTGTTTGTTGTTTTAGCAAAAAAATCGCTATTTGTTGTTATTTAAAAACAGCTTGAGCTGAACCATCAAGTCGAGAAAGCTTCAAATTTCAACAATCTAACTTCAAGTGTAGACTTTCGTGTGATTGCGACGTGCGAAAAACAAATGCCTCTATCTATATGCTATTACTGTACTTACTGAATAATACATTTTAAAAATATGTATTGCATTAATCATTAACACTTATCAGTTATCACACATTTGTTTCTGCGATGAAGCGTGTGAAAAAAAGTGGACGTGAAAGGGGAAAAAATCATGCTTCAAAAACTATTGAAGATGTTCACAATCTTCAATAGTTTTTGTTGCATGATTTTTTCCAACGGGACAAAACACTCGCTTATACCCATGCACAAACAAATTTGTGTACTGGAAACTATGAAGATAGCTCGTCCAACTTCATTGTATCTAAACATAGGTGATATGCAATACCGGTAGGGCTGGGAGAATGCGTTTAATTTTGTAAACGTTTAGTATCCCTAAATTTTCGCGTTTAAACGTAACACCTGTCCAGTTCACAAAACGATAAAAGAATCAAGTTCTAATTTTCACAAAAAAAGTCAACGAAATAGCACAGATCTTTTATGTCCCAACTGTCCAGGACCACTTTTGATTCCACACAACAAACTATGTCTCGTCGTCTGGTCTGGCTCGAACTCGCCGCCCCCTCCCCCTCACCCCAATAGTCCGACCTTGAATAGTATCAAAGATTTGATAGTATGTCATCCATTCGTGGGGGAGGGGGTTGAGGGGGGATTCCATCTCATGTGCATTAACCAATGCGTGCTTTGTTCTGTCGGGTCAAAAACAAGGGAGGGGGACAGGGAAAAATTTGCGCGTTTGGGTTGGTCGTGTTACGTGTACGCGGTGTTGTGCGTGGGGGGGGGGGGGGGGTCATCTTATTACTCACCATGAAATTGACCAACTGTCTACAGTTATTTGGACCCCACACACTAAGCAATGCCTTGTTGCTCGTCGCCCGGTCCCTGAACTCGCCCCATCGGAAAAATCTGCGAGTTTGGGTTTTGGGGGAGGGGGATTGGTCGGGAGAGTATAGGATGACGGTTAAACGTGTATGAATATTTGTACACGTATATTTTCGCGCGGGCGTTTACACGTTTTAACGTTTACACGACTCAGCCCTAAATACCGGTACTGTAAATAAAGTATGAACCTTCAAACATTTATCTTGCCAGCTAAAGTTATGGCTAAGTATCGTGATTGTAAAACTAAAATGTAATATTGAGGCTATTTGCGGCCCAAAAAACATTTTTTTTAGTTTCAAACATTTTATAAGACCCCTTTTAAGGTTCCCCTTTCACATTTTATGTCTATTTTCATGTTTAAGGAAAATGAGAAAAAGGGGATGAACAGTTTTAAGATTGAGTAGTGAGTACTGTAGACTTACTTTTCCTGTCTGGTACAATGTATCATAAAGTATGAACCTTCAAACATTTATCTTGCTAGCTTAAGTTGGGGCCAAGTATCGTGAATGCAAAATGTAATATGTTTGAGGCTATTTGCAGCCAAAAAAACATTTTTTAGTTTCAAGCATTTTATAAGACCCCTTAAAGGTTCCCTCTTTAGATTTTATGTGTATTTTCATGTTTAAGGAAAATGAGAAAAAGGGGATGAACAGCTTTAAGACTGTAGACTTACTTTTCCTGTCTGGTACAATGTATCGGTGACGCGGCCCTGTGCACATTGAGTACAGTTGACAATGATGACCCCCCTATCGATTGCAGCTCCCAGTTCCGCTATAATGTCCTCTCGGTTGCTTGGAATGTTTCCAGCTCCGTAAGTCTGGAGAACGACCCCTTCAATCGGGGGGTGTAGGAATGCACGCACCTGAGAAACAAAACTTCTTTGTAACTTAACCCTTTTGATGCGTAGAGCGACTTAAGTCAAAGTAGGAAAAATAACAATTGAATTTGAAATTCCACTTCAGTTGATCACTCTGAAAAACCTTGAGACTAACAGGCTATACACTTACAGGCTATATAACTTTACAGGATATATAACAGGACTATAGCCGCGCTGTGTATAAAAGTTCATTTTCAACGCTAGACCGCAGCAAGATGTATACATGTATGTATGAATAATATATAGCACTATGCATGTATTATGGGATGTTTCACCTATGCTTTTTAACTTAAAAAATCAGTGCAATGAAAATAATGTGTGAACATTTTATAATTTAATTCTGTGTTGTGGGGAAGTTTTCAAATAGCATTAAAAAAATATCGTAGGTCAATGAAAATAATTTCATTTTTGGGGTGTTTTTGAGTAATTTTCCAGAAATTTTTTATGATACAGAAAAAAGGTTAATATAATAATTTTAATTATTAGCTTACATCATTTCCTATTTATTCCAAAAATGTCAGCTGTGTCGTGAATAAGTATAGCATATACTCTTGTTTTCACCATCCGGACACTTTTATTTCCACTTTGTGTCAGGGTTGCCAACCGTCCGGAACTTCTCCGGACAGTCCGGATTTTGATGCCTTTATCCAGAAAGAGGAATTGCCTCATTCCGGACGGCACTTTGTCCGGAATTTGTGAAAAAGTGACTTTTGCACTACATATTTTTTGTATTTTAGAGTACCGGTAGCCTATTACAGTAAATTAGTGTTTTTTCCTCTGAAGTTGGTACATCAGTTGGTATCTGGAATAAAAGTTAGTTTGTCGCTTCTTTACTAACTTAACTTTACGTGTATGGAGTTTTTTTGTACATGTGTCCAAAAACAAAGAATGTCGCTGAAAGCTGCGAGGAGTGAAAAACAGTATTCTTTCAAAAAGTAAAGATGCAAAAGGTATGTGTTGTATATTAAATTTAAACCAAATGCTAGAACTAAGTTGTAGCTACGTTATCATTATTAATAATTATTGCAGGAGTTGATCCCAGATTCCAATCCAACTATATGTATCCGTCATTGGATCTTTAAATTACGTGTCCGGCTGTTTTGAAGGTAAAATGGGTCCAAACAAATGTTCGCCTCCGGCGGCTGGGGCTTTGCCCCAGACCCCTTTTTTTCATCACAATCGACGTTTTGTCCGGAGTTCTAGTTAAACCAAGCTGGTAACCCTACTTCGTGTTCTGACCATTCGTAACATTAATTTACTCTACAACAAATAACTGTGTCTCTAATAATTCCTTTCACTGTATTTTAATCTATATTCATTCAAATTATACAGCAAAAGATAAAAAGATACTTTTATTCCAAATAAGCGTGAACTTACCGTTGCTATAGTTATACTTGGAAAGAGTCGCAGAAGACCGACGTTTCTGTTGAGAGTTGTGTGCACCTGAAACTTCCGGATAAGATATGGGCGGAAGATCGCTTTGTAGTCAACTGAAAAACAACGAATTTTATTATTTTTAGATTAACATACTGAGGAATCAGGACTTATTCTACCTAGGGAGAAATTTAATTCACATTTCCAACAAACTCAAACTGTTGTGAAAGTTTTAGATACAAGCCACATGCATCTGTTGCATGTGTTTATGTGAAAGAATATATAAGTATCAACATAAGAAATATTTTAATGTTAAACCTTCAAACTCCAATCCCACTGTGACGAGCGGCCGGACGTTTAGCGAATCGAAGGCATTAAAATCGCCAGAGCTGATCTTGATGGTTCTGTTTCCTCGAAACAATTTGTTCCCGAAGAACACCGTCACTTCAGGAATGATGTAGTTTCCGGCGATTATCAACGCTCCCAGAAAGTTGTCTCGGCCGTCGCTCCTTGCCTCAAAGATGGGAATCTAAAAGTAAATTACATACCTTAATACCTTCAATTTTGTGAAGAGTATCTCTAATAGTAATATAACTGTAACTGAGGGGTGTGGGGTGTCATGGAAGAAAGGGGTAATACGTAGATGTTGTACGGTTCACACAAATGAGCTAAGGATAACAAATAGTGACTGAGAGCTAACGACTAGCCGTCTCCGTTCACATAAAGTAACTAGATTAATTAATTAACGCAGGGACAACACAACAGTAGTTTTCACCTGATCTAGTTCCGGGCTGGATGGAAGTTAAAAGTTATTTAGTTAGGCTATAGCAAGTTAGTTGTTAGCTATGGCACTATCTGATATTCATGTGAACATCTATAGTACACATTTACATAAGTTCAACTTCTAACAATATAATCCTTAGCAAAGTGTGTGAACCCATCTTTACCCCTCTTTTGCAATTTTTTTAGATAACTACTAAATAATGAACATAGCATTTACTACTGATATTTTAAAATAACTACTAAATAATAATAATGTCTATAGCATTTACTTATATTAGTATTTTTTACTATTTAGTTTACTATATTAATAGTTAATACATATATTTCATACTGTATCTCTGACTGACTGACATTGGTTGTACAGTACAAAAAAAAAGGATAGTTAATATTATACACACTGCATGCAATAATGTACTGTATGGAATGTTTATACATGTTACATATAGTATGTATTGTGTTGTGTAGATGATTTTAGAGTTGGAAGCATAGCTTCAACTCATACAAGAGTTAATTGTTCCTTTTTAAGTTTTATAAATACATACAGTGGGTCCGTGTCTTAGTTGAGAACAAGAAAATCAGTGGATCTTTCGTCGATATTGGCATTTCACAAATGATGTACACCCCCACTACCCGGTTAACAGGAACATGAGACAAATCCCCTAATTCATTACTGGAAGCCATAAAAGAAGTTCAACCATGTGCACATTTCTTGGAAACCTAACATATATAGCCAAATAATTGAGTCCACACAACAAACAAACGATTACATTTAATTAATTTTTGACAGTTTGGACCCAACAATTTCAAGACAAGTGCGGTCACACTCGGGGTGTACAAACAATTACTTATTATAAATACAGTGAAAAATTGCCCTGCAGCGTTCTCAGCTTTGCCACGGACAAAGTTTACATAAATGTAATCAATAATGTCAAAATGTAATGATAAGTAAAAATATTATGAAAAGCCAATAAAAAACTTGAACTTGAACTATTACCTGTGACCCAGTGACAACAACTGGCTTGCCCAAATTCTCCAGCATGAATGACAATGCCGATGCAGTGTATGCCAGGGTGTCTGTACCGTGGAGAATCACAAACCCATCGAAATCTTCATAAGATTCCTGGAAACAAAACAATATTCTTACACGACAAAATGTGTAGAGGACTTTGCAGTCACAGAGATTAGTATAGCCTCATGCATAAAGCCACTTGCGGATGCAACTGTTGACTTGCGTCCGCAAAATGATAAAACCGAATGCACAAAGCCACTTGCGGTCACAATTTTTGACTTGCGTCCGCAAACTAATTAAACTTTGTCGGCTCAAATATCTACGGGACCTTCGTAAATTTGCGGCACAATCAACTATCCCGCAAATAGCTAATAAGTAAAAATTCATCCAGATATCCGCAAGTTTATCTGCACCAGCAAGTCCAGTGTTTTTAATGAACGGAAAGGTTGCGTCGGCAAACCTTTGTGCATGAGGCTGTAGATATATAGGTAAGGTGCATGCTTAGAGAACTTACTTTTAAAAATGAACTTTTAGAAAATTCAGTTTAGCAACTTAAAAATTAACTTTGAAAAACTTCATGTATCTTTTTACAAAACCTTTTAAAAGTTTAGGTTCCTAAAAAGAAACAAAGTTCTTTGTAAAGGTTCCCTTTTAAATTTGTAATTGGTCATGCATTTGTAACATATGGGATTGGAATTACTCACAATGGTTTAGGCTACACGTTACAATTGAGCAAATTCTTGTTGATGAGGAATGAATGTGATTGTAAAAAGAAACTACTTACATATTTGTAAAAGAAACATTTTAAATCATTCTTCGGAAATATGAACTTTCTCAGTTAAAAGTTACTTCATGCACAAAAAAACGTTTGAGTCACTTGAAAAGTACCAAAAAAACAGAACACGTTTATTTAAAAAGTTTCTTTCCCAAAGTATGGTAAGGTGTAATGGTAATGAAGCCATTAATTTTAAAAAGCCAGTGAATATGAGTTAATAAAGCAAGCGTTTATGATCGACCACCTTTCACGCAAAGAATCACTCCACTGAAAGTTACCTTTGAACCAGCTACCCAAAGTACATGCCACACTGTAAGTGAAGTAATTACAATTTAGCCTACATACTTGAATATCTTTTGCTATGTGAATCCAGTCATCCATGGTCATATTACTGGAGTCCAGAAGAGGATCGTACTCCCACACTGAGTACAGCACACGGCACTTTTCTCCCACATCTCTGAAAGCACAAACACGATACAATACACTAGACGTGCTCCAATAACTTTGTATGGAAAATAAAGTTACTTCAAAATAATAAATATATCTAATAAAGTTACTTCAAAAAGATACTGTAAACAATAAATTAAACTTTAAACTAAGTAGGTCTGTTGATACGTGATACGTAGTACTTTATTCAAGACTGTTTCTTTTCATACAATTCAAGAAAGAATTAACTTACTACTATTTCCTCTGTTCTCTTATTTCATACAAAAATTAAAAAAAAAAGTTCTTTGATACGTTGCAAATGTTGCTAGTTACTGTGTTGCTAATTGTGTTGCTATGTGTTTCTAGTTCCTATATGTTGTTAGTCACTAGTTCATATATTTAGCAACCTAATTTAGGGTAAAAAAATAACAGAAATATTGTAACCTTTATTCATAATTTTCTATTATTCTATGTTTTCTTTTACTTAGTATGTGAACCTAGTGCTAGTGCGTCTAGTGCGTCAGCTACAATCCGTCTTACGTGCACTATGCTATTTCTATTTATTTATGCTATTTCTATTTACTATGCTATTTCTATCTTGCATTTGTTACGTACTACGATTGTATCTACGTGATTAACTCAGCTACAATCCATCTTACGTGCACTATGCTATTTCTATTTATTTATGCTATTTCTATTTACTATGCTATTTCTATCTTGCATTTGTTACGTACTACGATTGTATCTACGTGATTAACTCAGCTACAATCCATCTTACGTGCAGTATATGCTATTTCTATTTATTTATGCTATTTCTATGCTATTTCTATCTTTATACTACCTACTATTCCTTATTATAGTTTCCTAGCACTAGTTCTACTTATTTTGTATTATTGTAATTAATTTAGTATAAACATGCAATAAGTCATCTTGTCATATTGATGTTATGTGTAATTTAAATGTATAGGGTATGTGAAAGCTCCCACACACAGGATGCTACATCCTAGGTGGGTATTCTTCTACCTTATTTTTATAACAGTAAACATAAAACCAAACGAATACATTCATGTGTAATATTTGTGTAAACAAAACTTATGTTTTTATTAATAACAAAACAACAAAAAAATGTATGCAAGGTTTTAGAAGAATAATAAAGCAAAATTGAATTGAATTGAATTGAACATCATAAAACGTCCAGTAAAATGTAAAAACTTTTGTATGCCAAGAGAATAGCAGCTTTGGTGGAGGTGCCGGGTAGAATATTAAACATAATATTTTGTATGACTAGAGTGGTAATATGCTATTTATTATTGTGTGTCCAAGAATAGTTAGTAATAATAATAAGGAAAATCTATTAATTACGGTACAATTGTAATACATTTAAAAAATGTGTTATAAATTGTTTCTCCTGAAGCTTCAAATAAAAAGTGACTTCTATCATGAGGGTAACCTGTAGGCTAAATGGTATGTCTTCTTATCGGCACCTGAAATGATCAATGTCATAAGTCTACAAATGTCAAACATCGAAATCGTGAGCCTCTCAATTGACTAGTTGCTGTTTAACGACGTACCTGACAGCTTATACAGCTTAGGTCATATAATGACGTCTTCAGAATCGGAGCCTTCATACATTCCGGGGGTCGTCATTAGGGGAATCCAGCAAGGGAGGTTGGCGCCAAGTGGGAGGAGGAATGGTAAGTGGGACACTGGGAGACGGGGTCTCCTTTTACCCCGGGTCTATTAGACCCCGGCCCAGATGGGTCGTGAGCTTCTCTGGAAATAAGGTAGCTGCATGCAGGTATAGGCTACTCACGGCAACACTAGAGTCTTCTGGTCGGTGGGGGCGAGCCTCTCACGGGCGTACTCAAGGTCGTGAAGCTCCGGGTAATAAGGTAGCTGCATGCAGGTATAGCTAGGCTACTCACGGCAACACTAGAGTCTTGTGGTCGGTGGGGGCGAGCCTCTCACGGGCGTACTCAAGGTCGTGAAGCTCCGGGTAATAAGGTAGCTGCATGCAGGTATAGGCTACTCACGGCAACACTAGAGTCTTCTGGTCGGTGGGGGCGAGCCTCTCACGGGCGTACTCAAGGTCGTGAAGCTCCGGGTAATAAGGTAGCTGCATGCAGGTATAGCTAGGCTACTCACGGCAACACTAGAGTCTTGTGGTCGGTGGGGGCGAGCCTCTCACGGGCGTACTCAAGGTCGTGAAGCTCCGGGTAATAAGGTAGCTGCATGTGGGTATAGGCTACTAACGGCAACACTAGAGTCTTGTGGTCGGTGGGGGTGAGCCTCTCACGGGCGTACTCAAGGTCGTGAAGCTCCGGGTAATAAGGTAGCTGCATGCAGGTATAGGCTACTCACGGCAACACTAGAGTCTTCTGGTCGGTGGGGGCGAGCCTCTCACGGGCGTACTTAAGGTCGTGAAGCTCCGGGTAATAAGGTAGCTGCATGCAGGTATAGGCTACTCACGGCAACACTAGAGTCTTGTGGTCGGTGGGGGCGAGCCTCTCACGGGCGTACTCAAGGTCGTGAAGCTCCGGGTAATAAGGTAGCTGCATGCAGGTATAGCTAGGCTACTCACGGCAACACACGAGTCTTGTGGTCGGTGGGGGCGAGCCTCTCACGGGCGTACTCAAGGACGTGAAGCTCCGGGTAATAAGGTAGCTGCATGCAGGTATAGGCTACACACGGCAACACTAGAGTCTTGTGGTCGGTGGGGGCGAGCCTCTCACGGGCGTACTCAAGGTCGTGAAGCTCCGGGTAATAAGGTAGCTGCATGCAGGTATAGGCTACTCACGGCAACACCAGAGTCTTCTGGTCGGTGGGGGCGAGCCTCTCACGGGCGTACTCAAGGTCGTGAAGCTCCGGGTAATAAGGTAGCTGCATGCAGGTATAGGCTACTCACGGCAACACTAGAGTCTTCTGGTCGGTGGGGGCGAGCCTCTCACGGGCGTACTCAAGGTCGTGAAGCTCCGGGTAATAAGGTAGCTGCATGCAGGTATAGGCTACTCACGGCAACACCAGAGTCTTCTGGTCGGTGGGGGCGAGCCTCTCACGGGCGTACTCAAGGTCGTGAAGCTCCGGGTAATAAGGTAGCTGCATGCAGGTATAGGCTACTCACGGCAACACCAGAGTCTTCTGGTCGGTGGGGGCGAGCCTCTCACGGGCGTACTCAAGGTCGTGAAGCTCCGGGTAATAAGGTAGCTGCATGCAGGTATAGGCTACTCACGGCAACACTAGAGTCTTCTGGTCGGTGGGGGCGAGCCTCTCACGGGCGTACTCAAGGTCGTGAAGCTCCGGGTAATAAGGTAGCTGCATGCAGGTATAGGCTAGGTACTCACGGCAACACTAGAGTCTTCTGGTCGGTGGGGGCGAGCCTCTCACGGGCGTACTCAAGGTCGTGAAGCTCCGGGTAATAAGGTAGCTGCATGCAGGTATAGGCTACTCACGGCAACACTAGAGTCTTCTGGTCGGTGGGGGCGAGCCTCTCACGGGCGTACTCAAGGTCGTGAAGCTCCGGGAAACATCGGATGTTGGCCACTAACGCGTTCGGCATCGGCTCCAGCGCTGCGGAACAAGAACAGCGCTGTCTTTTACACTCTAACTAACTTGACCCACTCGATCAGTTACATGAAGAACTGATTTTCAGTGGACATTTATATAATTTATTATTTACTTCGTTGTTATGAGCGAAAGGGTAGTCTCGCTGTAAAAACCGCGCCAAATAAACTTTTTTTATAGTTATCTTGAGAACGAAGGTGAAATGGTGTCGTAAGAACTAAAAACTGGATTAACAAAATTTCAAATATTGTTAGTTTGTAACCATTACGGTTGTCATCAGGGAAGCCAATTAAAGAATTAATAATTAATCGGTTTTTCTGACATGACAATGACAACCACAATGATTGCAAAATTTAAAATACTGTTAATCAAGTTTTGAGTTCTTACGAAACTTCAATTCGGTAATTTATCACCATTTTATTGTACCCGTTTCAAGATATTGCCAAAAGATATTTCGCGCGGTTTTCACAGTGAGACTACCCAAGCACGTTCGTATAGCAATAGCAAGTAGGCCTACTTGGATAGTAATGAGAAAATTTGTGAGTTGGAGTGGTGTAATAAATCTCGATTAAGCCAGTAGTGAGGATCGAACCCGCAACCACAGGACAGGAGTTCGTTCTTGACCTTGTACAACCGAGACCTTGACAGCCCATCTCACGGGTTTGGTAGCTGATGGAGATGTTTATTTGACCAATACTTTGCAGGAAGAAAGTCAACATATTTGTTTACATTTGCACTGTGCGCGGCATAAACACGAAGTCAAAGTTACATGAGCAAAATACGTGATGTCGCCAACACAACCATTCATTAACTTTGGGATGTGAATTTAAAACGTTTCGTTTTTTTATCAAACCAAAAACTGATTATTTAATTACAAACGTGTTTTCGACACAACCAATTCCGTCTCAAACAATCGATTCACATTGTGGTGGCTCAGGCTGGCAAGCACCCTGACCTCTCCCTCTTCCACCTCATTTCTTATTATTTCCCTTATTTGTGTTTGTAAGTGAGGATGGTACTGCGTTGCCATACCTACACGTTTATTTTATTTTGTATTATTTAATTGTATTCCAAGTTATATAACTTGTTAGTTTACGGATCTGCAACTCATAACTGTGTGTATTGGTTTTCTACATTTTTCTATTATGTTTTTTTAATAATATTACGTAATACGGCAAGAGGTATTTTTTCCCGCCCGAACCATGTGGCAACATGGTTCCCGAACAATAGCCACGGAGGGTTGAAGACGGCAGTTACGTCGTGGACAGGGTGAGAGTCACCTCGTAGCTACGTCACGGCGTAACAACGTGCGATCTTTCACACGATATACTAACGTGTGGTATTGTTGTGCGGTATTACTGTGTCTCATTATACCAAGTGCCGTGCAAAGCCAAATTTGTGTAAGTGCGTCATCGTTATCATCGTCATTCTCCTGACACCATCCGCCGCCACCATCCAGAAGTAGGCCTACTGCGGAGAGTGACATCAGCCACGCGAGGGACGTCACTGCCTGGTCGCCGTAGGCTTCGGACAAACGGGACAGTACACGTCGTTGGTATATTTTTCACGATTGTTTATATTATTAATTCACTGTTGCAGATCGTAATATATTCTATATCTCAGCTATATTTTATATCCGTACTTATTTGTTTGCCTGTCTTTCCCGCCCTTACCAGCCGGAGTCAGCTCAACTTGGCGCCCGAACAGGGACTTGACAATTTGTTGAGTCATTGTTGTAAACAGTTGAATTTGTTATTGTGTGCATGCAAGCCATAACACGATTATTATAAGATAATCAGCATGTCGAACAAAGGGGTTACTCTGGAGGCCATGAGGGCTCTCTTGAGTGAAAACAATGAGATTCTAAAGGAATCTCTCACATCGGAAATAACCACGGTGTCGTCAAGAATGGACGCCCAGATTTGCACGTTATCTGAGAAGGTAGCTCAGCTAGAGGTGCAACTCAACGCTGTGCAGACGACGCAGGCTTCGACTCCCGGTCAGGCCAGCACTAGCGGTAGTCCGATATCCGCAATGTCGGAGGACAGTAGACCTGTCACTGTCATTGGAGACCAGATTAATGCGTCCTGGTACGAGTGTGTGGAGAAAGGAGTAGGAAGATTTGATGGGAGTACCAAGTTACATCCCATCACGTTTATGAAGGATATGGAAGGTCATTTTGACGTGATGCAGGTGCCGGAGCGCGCGAAGCTTAGGCTAGCGCTCAAATGCTTGTTCGGGTCTGCAAAGCGTTGGGGTGAGATTTTTTTTGACAAGTTTAACTGTTTCGAGGCTTTCAAAAAAGAGTTTTTGAAAGAGTACTGGGGTCCTGAACGACAATTGTCTGTCAGGAAAGAAATTTATTACGGTCGTTGTCCCCAAAGCTACGAAGGCAGGAGGGCTGAATATTTTCTTGAAATGGCCTCCAAAGCGAAACATTTGAGTCCTCGCTTTAGTGATGCGGAACTGATCGACGCAGTGTTAGAGCACTTTCCGCCCGCTGTGCGTTCAACTCTTCTAGCTGCAAACCTTCAGAGTATTGACGATTGTCTAAGAATCCTACGGCGCTTGGATTCAACCGACTACTATCGAAACGCGGGAAACGCGAACAATAGAGCCGTAAACCCACGAAGCAACCATCAACAGCCAGCAGGGACCGCGCGCGAACAAGCCGGGTACCATGACAAGCGTGTACATGTTATGGAGATGTCGGAGACGGGGGACGAACCAGCAGAGGCTGTAAGGGAGATGGACCAGGAAAACTAAGTCGGGTTGCTTCTCACCGCCCGAAGGTGACCCAACAGTTGAAGGAGAGGGCGGCAGTAATTAGTTTGATCAAATCAACTATCAGTCAAGATAACAGAGTTAAGGCGGAGCACGCGACAAACCTAGCATTGAAGGAACCGGTAGGAGAAATAACGACTGGTAGACCGATTGATGAGAGCACGCATGTTTTGTCGCCTGTTCTTTCAGTCTTCAAGAGCCAGAATCCGTCACAGGAGTTTCTTGGATGCGACGATACTGAAACGAGTGCTACTGGTCGGGTGATACCAGAAGTCTTGGGTAAAATACATGGTGTTACGGTAGCCATCTTAGTGGACACTGGGAGTGAAATCTCGTGTGTATCAGAGGAGTTTTACTCACTACTACAAGGGCGGGAAACAGCATTACCCACCTTACCTGTAACTGGTGTTTTTATATCTGGCGTTACGGGGAAAAGAAAGAAAATCGAGAAACAGGCTTGCATTACTGTAAACATAGGCGAGTTTACTTGTGATGTAGTTTGCTTAGTTATACCTGGGCTAGTTAGAGAAATGATTCTAGGCTCTGACTGGTTATCGGGACACGGTACTCACATAGATTTTATGGAAAAAACCCTAAGTGTACCAAACAGCGATATACAAATAAAGTTTATTGACAACTGTCATAAACAGAACTATAACTGTGAGTCTATCCATAGTAACCCAGACAAACAACAGACGATCGAGTCGGGTCTCCACGTGTTAGCTCAGCTATGTATTGACGCCCAGGCGCATATTGTTGGGTTAGATAAAGGCTCAACAAACAATGCCAGCATAATAAATGGCAGTGAAAGGGAGGTTGAGCGACCGACCCATGCTAAAGACTCGGGGGGCAGCTTAAATAACAACCACCTGTTGGAGCAGACGACCTTGCAAGACATCAGAGAGAAGGTCGAAAACATAACAATGCTCAACGAGGGACAGAAGAAAAAAATGTTTCAAATTCTCAATGAATGTAAACAAGTGTTTTCCGACAGACCGGGTCGGATCAGCTGTTACGAACATGAGATAAAACTGTCTGACTATAGCCCATTCTCACAGAAATCATACCCTATCCCTTTGGCGAAGAGAGATGCAGTGGCGAGCCAGATCAAGAAAATGATAGACTGGGGTGTTATTGAACGTGCGTCATCGCCTTTCATTAACCCTCTTGTATGTGTCACAAAGAAGGATGACACGGTGCGCGTGTGTCTGGATGCAAGGAGGAACAATTTGTTTGGCGTGATATGAGGAGAAGTATCCGAAAAATTGTTGGTTGTTGTGACCTATGTCAGAAAGCAAAACATCCAAACCGATCGTACAAAGGCCCCATGGAGCCTATTCTGCCCAAGGAAGTAGGTGATCTCGTGGCCATTGATCTTTATGGACCACTTCCCCGATCCAAGGGTGGAGTGTGTTACATCTTAGTTGTTCTGGATGTATTTACTAAGTATGTAGTACTATACACTCTGAAGAAGGCCACGACAAGGGCCATTTTGAATAGACTGTGCAACAATTATTTCACAACTGTTCAAAAGCCGGCCGCCATCTTATCGGACCACGGTACGCAGTTTACCGCAAGAAAATGGCAATCGGTTTTGGAAAATGAGTGTGTTAAACCGATTTACTCTTCTGTTCGCCATCCCCAAAGTAATCCATCTGAGCGCGTAATGAGAGAGCTCGGCCGGATGTTTCGAACCTACTGTCATGAAAAACACAGTGCGTGGGCGAATTACATACCTCTGATTGCTGAATGGATAAACGTCACTACACACGACAGCACAGGATTCACGCCGTATGAATTACAACTGGGAAAGAAACCGGACAGAATACTTTGGAAAATGCTTAACACTCAAGTAGATGATACCACGACATACAATCAGAAGATCATCCTCGCTAGGACGCGAATGCAGGAGAGAGCTGAGCGACGCAAGAGAAGCCACGACAGCGGTGTCCAGCTCATCAAGTTTAATCCCGGCGACAAGGTCCTCCTCAAGTCAGCGGGTGTTTCTAGCGCATATGACAAAGTCATTAAGAAGTTCTTCCTACTCTACGAGGGCCCGTTCGTGATTGAGAAGGTGATTGGCTCAAATGCATATTTGCTGAAACATCCCGACACACATGTTGAAAAGGGTGTATATAACACAACGAACCTCCGACCGTACAAGTCGCTCTAGACGAAAGTATAAATACCTGGAAGTATTTAACTGTCGTCTACGGGGGGCAAGTTGTGGTGGCTCAGGCTGGCAAGCACCCTGACCTCTCCCTCTTCCACCTCATTTCTTATTATTTCCCTTATTTGTGTTTGTAAGTGAGGATGGTACTGCGTTGCCATACCTACACGTTTATTTTATTTTGTATTATTTAATTGTATTCCAAGTTATATAACTTGTTAGTTTACGGATCTGCAACTCATAACTGTGTGTATTGGTTTTCTACATTTTTCTATTATGTTTTTTTAATAATATTACGTAATACGGCAAGAGGTATTTTTTCCCGCCCGAACCATGTGGCAACATGGTTCCCGAACAATAGCCACGGAGGGTTGAAGACGGCAGTTACGTCGTGGACAGGGTGAGAGTCACCTCGTAGCTACGTCACGGCGTAACAACGTGCGATCTTTCACACGATATACTAACGTGTGGTATTGTTGTGCGGTATTACTGTGTCTCATTATACCAAGTGCCGTGCAAAGCCAAATTTGTGTAAGTGCGTCATCGTTATCATCGTCATTCTCCTGACACCATCCGCCGCCACCATCCAGAAGTAGGCCTACTGCGGAGAGTGACATCAGCCACGCGAGGGACGTCACTGCCTGGTCGCCGTAGGCTTCGGACAAACGGGACAGTACACGTCGTTGGTATATTTTTCACGATTGTTTATATTATTAATTCACTGTTGCAGATCGTAATATATTCTATATCTCAGCTATATTTTATATCCGTACTTATTTGTTTGCCTGTCTTTCCCGCCCTTACCAGCCGGAGTCAGCTCAACATTCCCTGCCAATTTCTGAATAAGTCGACGTTTGCTTCATAGATACCTTCGAGTATTTTATAACTAGCTAATACAGTGTTCGTTTTTTTTAAAACAGAAATGCATATGACCGTGGTATGTAAGGTGTAATTGTGTGGACTTTGGTTCAAGCATCCAGGTTAATTTTAATCCTGTCCTTACAATCGTTATCGCCCGGACAACGAACCAGGAAACCCCGGGGAAATTTTGTAGAGCAATATTGGGAATGTCAAAACCGCAGTGGTAGCGTGGTGCGTGGTAGTCTCATGAATGCGCATTACCAGGAACTGATCGAATGGAGGCTCCATTCGATCAGTTATGGAGGGTTGACTGTGGCACAGAAAATCCCTCCAATTAGCTATGTATCATTTCCAAGACACACAAATGTAAGCTCGACGCCAACATTTCGGTCAGGTTCGATGTCTGGACGACTGCATGGCAAGTCCGTTCCGTTTATTCATCTTGACCATATAATATATTGTTAATATATTTTTATTTTTACAAGCAATCAATATCCGTCTCTGTACCAACTGTAGAGTCGGGTAGGGGGTGGGATGTTCCCACCATAATAATATCATCCACTCATCGTCTCGGTAAGCGACGACCTAAACGTGATACATGAAAATATTTTGATCCATTTTTTAAACTCTGTATCACATATATTTCAAAATGTCCGTGTTCATTTTCGACATAGGTGGCTCAGCGGTAAGACGCGATACTCTAATTCGGGAGGTCGCTGATTCGATTCCGGCCACTGGCAGTTCTGACTGAAGGTTTTTTCCGAGGTTTTCCTCAGTCGTAAAGGCGAATGCTGGGACTGAGTCATACTATCAGTCCTCGGACATTCCTTCCCAACTATCCACACACCCTAATATACCTAGTGACTCACCTGAAGAGGGGTACATCATTAAAGCTAGCTATTATTATTATTATTATTATTATTATTATTATTATTATTATTATTATTATTATTATTATTATTATTATTATTATTATTATTACTATTATTATTATTATTATTATTATTATTATTATTATTATTATTATTATTATTATTATTATTATTATTATTATTATTGTTGTTGTTGTTATTTAATTTAATAATTTAAACAAAATCCCTTATTCAGATTCACATATAATCTCTTTTGAATGGGGGTATTTTAAACTTTCAGTTGATAATTGTCACACAATCGTATATTCCCTGTTCGTTCCGTACAGGAGTTATAATTAGCCCATAGCAAAATAGTCACGGCTGTCTTTCTTATCACTCTTTCAAGTTTCAACGCCGTCCGTTCGTCAAACGTCAAATCTAACAATAGCAAACTCCGTAGCCATAATATTTTAGCTAGACGATGACAACAACATAAATTATCAAACGCAACTTGCATAAACAAAACGTCGACTCTCATAAAATAATACACAGAAGAAAATATACAATCTGTTCCTAGAAAAAAAACCCTAAACAAGCGTCTCAATTTCTTGGATGTTGATTGGCTGGGTGAGAAGTATTCTACCAATAAGATTGCTCCCTCGAAGTGTATCCACTTTGCTGCTCAACAGTAGCTGTGCAGTTGTGTGTGTACCCTGAGGCGTGGTGCAACAAGTGTGCAAGTGTTTTAGGCAGTTAGTTGATCAGGTTTTGTTGCAGAAAACTTATTACAGGTAAATAATAATAATTAAATATCCACCTTCTCATCCACCCACACCAAACGTCGCATGGACACTACATTGCATCTCTCTACTATTCGTCCTCTAGGCCTACATTTGAAACATGATCCTTCCTTGTCATACGCCATGATACTTATGAAAATGAAAACTCCGATGGCCCTATTGATCAAGCAAATCAAGTTGGCCTCATATCATGCTTACGACATAACCGAGTCAAAAGCTAACAACTAACAACTTAATTTTCTACTTCTATAGTTCCTACCGTCTAATTGAAACAGGCCCATTAGAGGTAACTGATGATCCTTCCGTTGGTTACCTGGAACGTGGGGTGTGGCTCATTAGGCCTCTGCACTCTACTCAGCATGGTAGACTGGCTTTACGAACGCCAGGAATCTGTTGGGTTTCTTTTAATTAGCGCACACGAAAGGGGCACAAGATAAGGATCTAAGGTCGGGTCCGCGGTATTGGAGTCAATCCAATCTACTCGATTTCTTGTTTACAAGACAATGATACATAATAATATACTAATGTAAGAAGTAAAGATTAGAGTTGAAAGGTTCAAGATTATCAGTCAGCGGAATGAATGGAGGGGGAGGGGGGGGGGGGGTTATCGGATAATATGTTCACTGTTGTCCCCTCAACATCTGCCCCCCATCGATTTCTTTCTGATGACGCCACTGCATGTGCCTATGTCTTTTTAGTCAATTAACTGAAAGGTGGAGGGGGGGGGGGGGGACATCAGGTAAAATGTTCTGCAGCACCAAACTTCACTCACATGATTTTGCACATAGCTGCATGTGCAAAGATTAACACAGCATTCAACAAACATGGCGCGATACCATATTATGAATGATCATTATACTATATTTTCGCAATGATGCTGGACGGTGATTATGAAGATGAAATACATCAGGCGATAGAGTGCGATAGTCGATACCCATGTCCAACGCAACGCTTACCAAAACGCATGGCTTTCCTTCCTGTTCTGTACGTGATTATTAACCGAAACTTTCAAAATAACCACCTGGAAAGTATGAGGAAAATGATTGATTAAAGCAAATTATTTCATATGAATGGAAATAATGATTGTGTTAATGTTAAACAAGCTTGAAATAATTTGCTTTATGCACCAAAAAGTACGATTCACAATAAAATGTTCTAAAACTTTTTTTGGAGTGGGCACACGAAAATATTGCGTCTCAAAAACACACACACAGTTAATAATTTTTCGTATGAACACCCGTTATCGAGTGCACACCAGCACTTGATGTGCCCTTCATAGTTAACTAACTATAGGTTATCAGGGTGTTTAGATAGCTGGGAAGGAATGTCCGAGGACTGTTCGTAGGACTCAATCCCAGCCTTCGCCATTACGACTGAGGAAAACCCCGGAAAAACCTTCAGGACTACCGGTGGCCGGAATCGAACCGGCACCTCCCGAATTAGTCTCGCGTCTTTACCGCTAAGCCACCTCTATCGGTAAAACACACTTGTTCACCCCCAGTTCCCCGCGTTCAACGACGAAATTGAATTTGCGCACGTCATAGTTATTCTGTCGTATTATTGCACTTTCAAAATCATTTTCTTTTATTCACATGATTTTTGGGTTTAACGGCATTTCTTATAGCATTGTGATACTGACAAACGAAAAACATTCATACATCACAAATGATAAAGTTGATTACGTGATCTATTATTGCAACCATGATTCATGCTATTCAAAACGATGAGGGGTACGTGGTAGTGAAGATGAAAGACGATTGCAAAAAACGATAACCCCCCCCCCCCCCTCCCCCCCGAAACTACATCGAGGCTGATATTTTTTAAGTAGAACCCACGCAGTAGTTTCTTGGGGTTTGTTGTATTGGGATGATGATATTTGGGGTTTTACGTCCCATATTTTTGCAACGAGGCTAATCGAGACGATGAGTGGGTGATTATGAGGATGAAAAAACGCCACATGACATCCATGCCCAAGCCAGGATTCGAACCTGGACTGGAACGCAGATCTTGTTGTATTGGGATTCGTTGTATTGCTTATAGAGAGATCACCGACTGACAACTAACAAGTAAAATTGTTTCACAACCTTCAAGATTATTTGACTCTAAAAGCACGAAATATCTATAGTAGCCTAAAAAAATATTCGCCTTTGTCGAGAGAACCTTTGTCGACTGGGGAGAAGGATGTTCCCACACCTCGCTTTCCCATATTGAATACCCCCCCCCCCCCCCGTCCCCACCCACCCGATATAATTACTATTCACGCCACTGCCTCAAACGCATATGAACCACCGCGGGGCGGGAAGCGTAATTTACTCAAGATTGCCATCACACTATTCTCGCTAACAATGACATTCGCAGTTCGCACAACTTGTAGATCGGCGATAGTAATTCACTAATTCATCAATATCATACACACAAGATCAACTTTCAACCCAGTTCCAATAGAATAGACATGTATATGAATTATGAATGAATGCACATCCCCCCCCCCCCCCCCCTCCCTCCTACAAGGACTACTACTAATACTGAGGGGAACTGAGGTAGAGCCCCAGCCAGCCGCTGCAATACGTTTATTGTTCAGTTCCAAATAACAAGGCACGTAAAATATATCAAAGTGACACACTCGCATACTTCCTTGCCCTCAAACAACCTTACAGATGCTTGATTCGTCATATGAGTGATTCGTAGCTAACCGGCGAGCCTTAATCTCAAATGCCGTTCGCTGATTGGCCATGCACGAACCACTCGTCTATGACGACCGTATCGGTAAGTGGAATATCAACAGGTGGCTGACATACAATTATTATTATTAGACAGCCAATCGGTGTATCTAATAAAAACACTGAAATTATCTTTACGAATAATATTACCGAAATCAAATTATGCAAACACAATTTACCAAGCAAGACTATTTAAAATATTGGATTCTATTGTGTAGCCCCCTCGCCTCCCCCCCCCCCCCCACCTCCTTCAGGCGGCGAAATGCAATAACAAAATCAAAATGCCATAAATAATGAAAACACCCGTTTGATTGTAATGAAACAACATAACTGCGCGATACTGATGGTACATGATATACTGACCTTGGTGGGCGTTGGGCATCATCCCTATGGTACCGCCGGTATGTAAAACCAGCACGCGGCACTCCATTGCAGTATCGACGGTAAGCTTCTGTGCACTCTTAATCTTCCGCATGCCTGTCACTCGAAGCTCGTTTCCTTGGCCTTGACCCAAACATGACTCGGTCGCCGGCTCGCCGTTTATTTTTACGCATACGGAAGCCATTTCTCGGCGGAAAGTGCGTCTACTGCTACGACGATGCACGCGACTGCGTGTATAGATTTTTATCTGTCCGCTGATCTCTGTTGCTGTTGCAGTAGTGGGCCTACTTCGAACATCTTCGACACTTGTCGTGCAAAGGGGAGGGGGGTGTTTGCGAACTGGTTTCCCCGGCGTGTGATACTGCCTAGGACTGATTGACACCATTGTATATAAGTGGATATTGCAACTTAGCTTAATTCACAAATCGTTCGTTTAAGGAACGAATTGAGTCTAGGTCGTGAATTGTCAATGCACGACTTATATCAGTTGCGATATTTACTATACTGAGACGGAGATAACGATAAACAAGATTGACCACGAGACGAGTCCATGACGTAGGCCTATACAACACGTATTGTGGTCAGGTTGCAAATTGGATCGTGGGAAATTTGTGGATTTTTCTCTCTTCCAGGCAAGGGCCAAGCCAAGGGCGGATCCAGGGAGCAAAGGCGACTCAATGTCCCCCCCCCCCCCGCCCCCCCAATCCCACCATAGATTATTGCTATTGCAATACCTTGGGATTGACTAACTTTTGAACGAACGCCTGGAGCTGGAGGCACACATCTTTCCTGGCAAAAGAAAACATGGATGTTTGGGGGGGGGGGGGGCAGTCTAAGGCGACATTTTTCAAAATTAGGCTTTTTAGAGTGCGTTCTGAGCGATTCAGAAAAGAACAACGGAATGAAATACCGAAATGCTTTCGTTTTCGTAGTGCAAAAAACGCACATCCCTGCGCAGAGATGTGAAAACGAAAGCACACGATTTGAGCACAATCGGCACAGGTTCCGATTTGTCAAATTGTCACACCCACTCACCTTCACGGTCACCTTCCATATCTAGTGATTTTATGTAAAATTATTTGTGATGTCTGTTTCATAAAGCTGGGGAGTGCACTTAGAGCATTTTTATTTCGGTAGCCCTTGCTTGAGCAGCAGGCCTTTTTGGTGGGCAATTTGCCCGGTTGCCGGGCCAGTCACTACTCACTACTGCCGCTCGCTCGACCTCACTTGTCTATGGAGTAATGTATCTCAAAAACAGTATTTCTCTATGAAAAACAGTATGCAACATTGCTGGTTTTGTTTGTATTTATATACCTACTTATAACTTAAAATTAATGTATGTTAATACAAAATGTAAACAAATAAAAAAGTTGGCAATTTGTTGTACGCGGCACTTTCAACCTATCAGAATCAAGGAATATCTACCAATAACAGTAAAGCGCGCGTCGAGCGACCCTCACCGGGGATGCCGCACATGCGCACTTTTTAAAAGACGCGTGTCGAGTTCGTCTAGTTGACGGAGAAATGTTCACGTGGGTAGCCCCACGTACACGGCTCCTGTTTCTCATGTAGATTGCCTCATATATCTCATATACTTACTATTAAAAAGTTTCGCATAGCGTATTGCGTTGATAGCAAAAGGCAAACAGGCGGAGCACTCTGCTAGGCTCTAGGCTACGCATTAGTGAGGTTATGTTTAAAGTGACAGGGCAGGCCAGGTAGGCTCTACCAAGGTCCAGTGTTGAGTGACAGTGGTACAAAAATAACAGGACTAGGCCCTAGGCCTAGCCTATAGAAGTCCTGCGAAGGGTAGAGGAACATTATAACATAGGCCTAGCCTAGCCTAGGCCAGGCCACTAGAGACCCTCCAGTGAGTATAAGCACAGTATAGGGCCTAATGCAAGTAGGTGATGCTGCCACTCACATAAACGCCTAGGCCTAGGTGTGGGCCTACGTCGGAATAATATAAGTTGTAAACATGTCCGAGAGTGTAGGCCTAGACGCATTAACGAAAACGAAACGTAAAAGAAACAGAAAGAGGGGCAAAGGCAAGTCTGTCAGCAAGACAGTGAGCCAGTCGTTAAATGAACAATCAGATTTAGGCCCAGTTGATGAGGAATACAAGAATAATATAGAACATGGTGTGACCAGTTTACTCGAAGAGAAAATCAAGAATTTGCCTCTCCATGAACTAGAAGATGCACTATTAGGCCTAGACCTACGCCTACTTCGGCCTACAATAAATAACAAAACAGCTAGAACTGATCGCCACTGGGGTGAGGATTGGGGTTTGGTAAGCTTTTCTTGATAGGCCTTTTCCTAGACACATAGGCCTAGGTAGTCTACTTCCTGAAAATGCACTGGAACACACGGGTCACAACTTTGAGTTTGGTAGGCCTATGCGTAATCTAATAGGGTGGTCCGAAAAAATTCCATTTTAGTTTTTTAAGTCGTAGGGCCTAATACTCCAGAAAAGTTGCAAACAAGGGAGACTAAAAAGAGAAAATGTTGCACGCTAGGCCTACTTACACTACACTTACGCTATATAATCGATTTCAATTTTTAAGTCATATAGGCCTACTGCATCCATAATTGTGAGGACATTACTATTTGCAAATGCTGTAGGCCTAATAAGCGCTATCGCTTAATACAGGAAGCTTCTGTCACTTTCTGGCGACAGCTGGCCTAGCGGCTTGGAGTTAAACTAGGTGAATGATCGACGCTAAGAAGTTCACTCGCTGCATCTAAAGCTACCAAATTTTGTTATCGACTGGCTTGCGATCTAGCGGCTTGGTGTTCAACTTTATACGTGAACTTGTGTCGCCATGCGGCTCAGTGTTAAACTGGCCCAGTTTCCTGTATTATGCGATGGCGTCTATTACAGTATTTGCTAAAATTTGTCTTCCATAGCCCTACTGAACCAATTTCAGAAATTACAAAATAATAGTATGCCTAATGATCGCAGTCCATGGTACGAACATCAGTCCGTGGCAGCAATCTTTTTCAGTTTCCTTTTACTGAGCTCCTGCTCAATGAGACTTCCAGTACAGTTGCTACTGTAATATTGAGAAACTGTCTAATCCATTGTCGACTTCTCTACCTTGATGTAGGCCTATAATATGTTCATCAGTATAGCAATGGCAGATGTGGTGTGATTAGGGTGCCCAGACGTCCCGTTTTCGGCGGGACAGTACCGATTTTCAGCTGTGTGTCCCGTGTCTCGCCACACTTCACGGCGGGACGCACCTTTGTCCCGATTTTTCGAAAATGCAAAATTTCAGATTTTGAATTTTTCAAACTTCGCGCTTACTACCTTGTAATCCTTTCTTTATCAAAAAATGGACAAGTCCGCTGTCAGCCAGAGCACGCTGGCGCTGTCTTTCTGACATAATTGGAAATACTTGGAAGTGGCCACTACCCGCTGCCCGGCCGCCGCGGTTGACAAGTGGCAGCTTGTTTTGTTTGTTTCCCTCTCGCTCTTGCAAGGGCAGGAGCACGCGTGTGTAATCTGAGTTAATTTTTCGTTTCGTATCAACAGTTTTCGTGTGTTGTGTAAAATGCCGCCGCCTAAACGTAAGTGTATTTTCAATGACAGTATTAAGAAGGACGTTCCTTATCTTGTTCAACACGAGTTTGATAATGACAAAGTGCTGTGTACGACAGGGGCGGATCCAGGACCTCTCCAAGGGGGGGGGCGACTTAGGTGGCGCAGCGCCAGGGGGTCTGGGGGGCGCGGCCCCCCAGTTTAGCCCCGCAGGGAAAAATTTTCTAAGGCATTTTTTTAAAAACGTGTTTTAATGGCTTTAGAGATGGTATATTACAATATGTTTTATTTGCAGTTGCGCACTAAAATAGGCCTTGGAGGGAGGTAAAATATGGGAGTTTATGATATTCTTTTCAGAAATACACTTTTAGATAATTAAATTGGCCTTTATTGAACAACTGTTGAACTGTGAAACTATAATCGCAACAAAACATCGATATTTCTGGTGATTGAACATATTCATTTCATATAAAAATTAGCTTTTTAAGAATCAAGGGGGGGGCGATCGCCCCTACCGCCCCCCCCCCTGGATCCGCCACTGGTGTACGATCTGCAAGGGAACATTTTTAAAAGACCACGGTGGACGACACGGCATAGAAAAACATGCAAAGAGACAAAAACATAAAGAAGCATTGCTAGCACGTTGTAACTGTTATTTTGCCCAACAATATAAAATACTCAAAACTGTAACAACATTTCTCTTATCACCCCCCCCCCCCCCCCCCATCAATTCAATCCCAACCTGCTAGAACACTTAAGTTTGAAATATTCGTAATCGTCCCGCTTTTTCGGATTGTAGGTAGATCTGGGCACCCTAGGTGTGATAGCAATAAGGATAATTCCACATCTCCTCCCCCCTCCCTCCACTGCATCAGTAGGTTGGTTGATTGACACCAGTCTGTGCAGCTGGTCTGGGTTCAAACTTCGTTGGATTCAGTTGGGTACAAAAGATAACTTACGTAGGCCTAAGCTAATTCAGATTCACTTTATTGCATTTTTAAGTTTACATTGCAGAACATATAGGCCTAAGCATAATAATTCAATTATTTTCTAGTATACTACAGAAAAGTAATATGTTTAGAGTGAAATTAATATAGGTTATACAAAATACGTAGGCCTACTGTGTAAACTTGTTTTGTTGCTGTCATAAGCAGAAGCTTGAGAGATCGGCAACAAAACATGCGTCTATACAGTGGCGTAAAGGAGACCCCCGCCGCCCCCGCAAAGCGGGGGGGCCCGCTGTGTAGGTGGGCCCGGCTCGCCAGACGTACAGATCTTGTTTTTTCGTCATCAAATTTCAATTGTTGTCAATTTGGACCTATTCTTTGCCGGGGCCATACAGGGGAAGTTGGAGGAATGGGACAATTTTGAAGGAATATATTTAAAAAGGCTTAGGCCTATGGGTGCATGGAAAGGGTCAGGTGGTTCCTCTTTTCTCTCGTATTACGATCGACAGTTCCTAGAAGAAACTATATTGAATCCTGAATATATTGAATCTTCTTATTACCTAGGCCAAATACTACCACGGGCCCGGACGGGAGAAAACTATCATATCATATCTTCTATCATTGTCCGATTCTGAAACGTGTTTACAGGCATGTAAAAGTCTTATATGAAAGAAAATTGCCTTCGGCGAATTGACCTCCACCGGTTGGGACCTTCGCCCCAGACCTCCTACATGCTACGCACGCTAAACCCCCCCTCCCCCACAGTGAATTTATCGATACGCCACTGGGCCAGTGGTGTGCTATTTCTTACTATTCTGGTCACAGTGGCAACGTACCGAAAAGTCAATTTCAGATTTTTAAATAATTAAAAACAAACTATTTGAGTAGCAGCCCTGCAGCATGCCTCAAGACAGTCTTAAAGCTTAGAGTGTAAACTGTGAGCAGGTTAAACAGTTGAACATGGACGCAATAATTGACAGTTGACAGCTTGGCTCGCCAGTCACAAGAATGCTCGTCGCCGTACCACTTCTTGTGAAATTACTGCACCTAATTAAGTACTTTACATTAAATTACCCAATTTTGAGATGACTGTGTGGGGGTATTAGAGCTCAAGTAAAAGTTTACTTCGTTATATGTAACCAATTTGACTCTTAATTAACCCCATGTAAGGGCCCGAAACGATTCTTGCGGGGGGGGGGGGGGGGGGGGGGCGGGCAATTTGCGTTACACCACTGCGTCTATACCTATTTTGTTTACAATGAGGAAATTAAGATTTAAATTGGTCTTGAGCTAGGAGTATAGATATCTAAGCTAGCTATATCTAAGTCTCAACTCTCAATACCATGAAATGAGAAACTAATACTTAATTAATAACTAATAATAAACTACCGGTAATTTAAAACTAACTTAGCTAGAAACTAACAACTAATATATTGGTATAGGCTAGGGCTGAGTCGTGTAAACGTTTAAACGTGTAAACGCCCGCGCGAAAATGTACGTGTACACATATTCATACACGTTTAACCGTCATCCTATACTCTCCCCCAAAACCCAAACTCGCAGATTTTTGCGAGTTCAGGGACCGGGCGACGAGCAACGAGGCATTGCCAAATAACTGTAGACAGTTGGACAATTTCATAGTGAGTAATAAGTAATAAGATGCCCCCCCCCCCACGCACAACACCGCGTACACGTAACACGACCAACCCAAACGCGCAAATTTTTCCCTGTCCCCCTCCCTTGTTTTTGACTCGAAAGAACAAAGCACGCATTGGTTAATGCACACGAGCAACAGCAACAAGCAAACAAAAACGGTTCGTTGTTGCATTCTCAATAATCTCAACCCGAACGCTCTCCCTCCCCTCCTCACACCTTGACCGGCTCAGCACAAACCGCGGCCCACCAGCCATGTGTCCACGAGAGACGGTAACAGGCCACCGATGATGGTCACATGAATGGATGACATACTATTCAAGGTCGGACTATTGGGGTGAGGGGGAGGGGGCGGCGAGTTCGAGCCAGACCAGACGACGAGACATAGTTTGTTGTGTGGAATCAAAATAGTGGTCCTGGACAGTTGGGACATAAAAGATCTGTGCTATTTCGTTGACTTTTTTGTGAAAATTAGAACTTGATTCTTTTATCGTTTTGTGAACTGGACAGGTGTTACGTTTAAACGTTCAAACGCGAAAATTTAGGGATACTAAACATTTACAAAATTAAACGCATTCTCCCAGCCCTAGTATAGGCCTATATCTGAAGTACGGTAGGGTTTTTGCACAATTGTTAGGCCTATAGATTGAAACTTCATCCATTGCAATGATACCCATCATTAAATTTACGAGACAGTCTAGCATAGTATCATTTTGTAAGGGGTTTATTCTTTTAGGTTTACGAGATTTTCTATTGTTTCCGTGGATGTTGTAGTGAGCCATTAGGTCTGTTCGTTCTGTGGTAGCAGTCGCACTGCAGGAGGCGAGTTTGAGCAAAGGCATATGACGTCATAGGAGTTGGTAGCACATTGGAGTAGTTTATAAAAACTAAGGTTGCCCATCGATGTTAAATTACAACATCGACATCGAAATAAAAACATCGATGTCACATCGCGATGTCGGAAATTTTTTGACATCGACATCAAACCTGAAATAATCGACATCGAAAAAAAAAACGTCCTTGAACAATGTAAAAACTAAAATAAAAACTAACAAAATCGTTTCTTGTTCATCGCAAAACATTCTGGTAAGTTGATATTGTGCTGTAACCTTGTCGACGAGCAGAGTACAGATTTTTTTATTATTATTATTTTGTGTAAAAAAACGATTCGATTAATGAAAAAAAAAAATCGATGTCGGAAATTTGCATCGACATCGATTATTAATCGATTAATCAATGTCGGTGGGCAACCGCAACCTTAATAAAAACTAACGGTTTTGTAGCAGATTTTGTTGCACGGCAAATTAATTCTCAATTACCTTGAGATACCAGCATCAACCTAGAGCTACTGAATAGAATATTTCATAGAATAATAGTATTAAAATGTCCCTACAGGACTCGAAAGGCGAGAGTAATTGTTATTTACAGTAGGGCCTAGGCCTAGACCTAGGCCAACTCATTGGTGAGAGGTTTGGGACAATCCACTAGGCCTAGAGTGTAGAAAACACTATTTATATAAATTTAAAATTCATACTAACTACTAAGCATAAAACTCATTTGGAGTATCAAATATGTAATGGCCATCCACTATTTCTGGGCCATTTTCTCCACAAGCAATCTTGCACACTTCTCCATCCATAATTACGCGCCTTTTTGCAACCTGCTACAACTTTACTGAAAGCGCTCCACCTCTCGAGTAGGAGCACTTTCAGTAGAGTTGTAGCAGCTACCATTTCGTAATCGAACACTTTTGTAGTAGCGCCAACCTACTACCAAATCGCCTGCTCCCATAGCTCCCATAGAACGAACGCTTTTGTAGTACTGTCGCACATTGTAGTAGACAGAACGAACATACCTAATGTTTCAAGGATTGTGTAAATCTAGATTTAGATTCTTGCTTTTTGATTGATTTTGTAATTTTGTTGTATTTCAAGTAGGGCTGGGAGAAAACGGTTAATTTTGTAAACGTTTATTTTTCCGAATTTTTCGCGTTTAAACGTTTAAACGTAGCACCCCTCCAGTTCACAAAATGATAACAAAAAAGTGAGTTATAATGTTGCAAAAAAACATGTTCAACGAAATAACACGGTTGATTTACTATAATATTCATTGTTGATTATATTCCCCACCATTGTGTCCAACTGTCCACAGTCATTTTGACTCCACACACTAGCTATGCCTCGTCGGCTCGTCGAAGAGCTATTACATCGGAAAAAATCTGTGAATTTGGTTTTGACACGGTTAAACGTATATGAAAGTTTGTACACGTATATTTCCTCGCGGGCGTTTACACGTTTAAACGTTTACACGACTCAGCCCTATTCAAGGTAATTAATTAGTGAAATTAATTAGCATTAACCAATAGGTGGAGCCCCATGAAAATGGGTTTTTTCCAAATTTCGTTTTAAAAATCGGTGTTTAGAGGTGTTATAATTTTGTGTGTGTAGAGTGATGCAATGTACGTACAATACTATCTATGAACTATGCGTGCTGTAGGCCTACTACACACGTTCGCGCAAACTAAAACATGTCAGCGAAATAAATATTCTTATCCCCGCTCTGGAAAATGGTCCAAAATTTATTTACTTTCAAACGAAATTCATTAATTTTAAGAGAACACAACTTTTTGTGTAAGTTTCGGACAAATTTGTACTGTTAAATGGGAATTAAGACGGCAGTTTTGCGAAATTTCGTAGTTGTTTTGCGAAATTTCGTAGTTATTTTGCTTAGAACAGGACATTTCGCTATTTGCGGTGCTACAGTGCCAATTTTGCATTTTAATTTTTATATTTTTGAACTCTTGCTATTAAACGCCGACAATTCATCAAATATGAAATACCTACCTAAAGCAATATTCACAACAATAATATGATTTCACGATCGCAAACTTTACAGGGCTCTACCAATAGGCAATAATAGTACCGGTATAGGTAGTGAATCTTGTTTATTTTTTTTTTTCCTCTTATGCGCTGATGACTTATCAGCCATTCATTTTTCTTGCTATCCAATATAAATTAGCTTCTTGATCTGGATAAAGAACGTCTATAACAAAATGATCTATAAACAAAATGCTTTTGAGGTCCCATAAGCAGAGGCGCGTTCAGAATATTTTGGGCCCTAGGCGCTGAGAAATTTGGGGGCCCTGCAATTCAAATTCAATTCTACAAACATATTTTTACTGCATTTACCTCACAATCACTTCTTCCTACACTTTGCATTGGCAACCGTGTCAATTTTATTATTAAAGTTACAAGGTTTAAAGTTGAGTCTGTGTCACTCATTGCATTGACAGCACAGTTTTGCAAGATTCTCAAGTCGCTCTTGCCCCAAAGAGTTTCTTAAATAGCTCTTAGCTCTTCACAGCGTTGAAAACGAGCGTTTTCAAGTAAAAACCAACTGAGATAAATAATTTATCGTGTTATCAGAAATCCTCGTTACCCTACCAGTTTTCTTGCGTGAGTTATTTATTTAGGATTTGGGGGCCCCCTAGAGCGAGGGGCCCTAGGCGCGCGCCTATTGCGTCTAGGCCTAAAATCGCCACTGCCCATAAGGTTCTTATGCATGTAAAGGTAGGCCTACCAACTTCATAAAGAAATGTTCTTTATAACAAAATAATACATAATCTAGCCTCCAAGAGTTCATTATAAAGAAGTTTTACTGTACATAAATTAGTTCAACAAATAGATAATAGCCTTGGAATTGAGAAATACCTTCATTATGTTGTGTGGGTAATGAAACAGAGTAGGCCCTACTGCAGTGGGGCCAACCTTGCAATTTAAAACAAGTTATTATGTTTCATGCCTTCAAATTGCATTGTATGTAACATACTAACTTTTATAAACAAGCAAATCTAAAGGTTTGATTGTCTGGACATTGTTATCTTGTTTTGTCTTATTCTTACCTACTTGGTATCTATGGTTCCTTACCTACACTGCACTGCACACGTACTACAATCATAACATCAATATTATCAACCAATACCCGGAATCGTGACGTGTTCCTGACTCCTAAGTGTAGAATAGATGTTTATTACTTACTCATGTTTAAAAAGGCTTATGTGCACTTATAGGCCTAACGCTGCAGTCAAGAAGCAAGATGACATTGACATCCATCATTTAGAACTAAGTGCTTTTAAAAACATAATTTTTAAGATGTATAACTTGCAAACAGGGTTGCTCAACGTGTAAACCCATAAACAACTCTTAACGCTCACACACACACGCACATGCTCACGCGCATGCGCACGCACACACACACTCACGCACACACACACTCACGCACACGCACACATTACTCACTTGTCCACGTCTTATTTACTATGTGTTATTTGATCTTATTTTGTTCAATGACTGTTTTCTTACTATCATGTTCTGTAGTCTAGTAGGTATATAATATCACACTTGTGGGGTTTGTCCCCGTTGTTGATAAATACACAATAGTAAAATTATCTCACATATGTCCATTAATTGACATAGCATATCGGCGGTATCTTTTCTTGCTTATAATAATTAAGATTTTGTTTGAGCTGCCCAATAAGCTACACGTATTAGTTGAGCGGAAGAAACATTTAAAATGGGGGGGGGGGGGGGGGAGGGGGGGTACCAGTACTTAAAACCAACACTGATGAATCTGGCTAGCTGAGAATTGAATGCGTCCCCCGAATAACGTTGTAACCAACATTTTTCAAATTATGTATTCAGAAGAGTGACTGATAAATGTAGTTTTTAACTAGGCCTATTAAAAACCATCAAATTAGATGAAATTTATTTTGTATGGACTTATGTTCACTTGCCATATCATAATTTTATTTTTATCCTCTTTTATGACTTATGAGGATTCGCACAGCCTCATAAATGAACATTTTGGTGGAGAAACGTTGCATATATGCATATAATCTGAAACCCTAGGCTAATGGAGATTCACTCTTTTTAAAATGTCTTTCTTTTATTATCTTTACATTGAGAGTAATGTTCTTGACGCGTTTTGCCCTTATTTGCACGATTTAGTGAAGCCAGGGAGACCTGAATGGCCGGCATGGTCATCCGCTATGTTTCTCTGCATGTGCAACGTTCTTCCAATGGAGCACAAATTTTAGATCCCTGCTACAGTCGTAAAAGTTCGATTTTTTTCCAACAGGTTGTAGCACATGGTCTACTAGGCCCTACTGCATAAGCAACGTTTTTCCACCTAAAAGTCAATTTACTGAAAAATGTTGGTTGCCACGTTATTTGGGGGAGGCATTCAATTAGGTTGGGCCTACCATAACCCGCAGCATGTTTGTCCTCATGGGACTCCTCAGCAGATACAAAACTAAAAATCAACCAAGTTATAAACTTTGTCCGTGGCAAAGCTGAGATCGCCGCAGGGCGTTTTTTCACTGCATTTATAATAAATTGTTTGTACAGCCCGAGTGCGACCGCAGTTTCCTTGAAATTGTTGGGTCCGAACAGTCAAATGTAATCGTTTGTTTGTTGTGTGGATGCCTATCATTTGACTAGATGTTGAGTTTCCAAGAAATGTGCACACGGTTGAACTTCTGTTATGGCTTCCAGTAATAAATTAGGCGATTTCGTCTCATGTTTGTGCTAGTGGGGGTATACATCATTTGGGAAATGCCAAGATCGACGAAAGATCGACTGATTTTCTTGTTCTCAACTAAGCCACGGATCCACTGTAGGTGTAGGTACAATAGCCTGTACAAAATTTCTTTGTGAACATGTAACCAAACCTGTAGAGGACTTAACTCAAGTTGGAAGTAATTTATGCATGCAATGCATCATAGCATTAATGAGGTTAATTCACATAAAATTCCTTACCTGTGTAAAATTGGTTCATTAAATACAAATACAAAACACTGCTATTTCTGAATGAAACATGTTTCCTTTGTCTGTAGACTATTACGAACAACACGCAGCAACAGCCTGAAATAGACCTTCAGAATAAGGATGAAGTGAAAACACAATCTTTAAATCTGGTTGAAGGAAACAAACAGGAGATAAGTGTCAAAGTGGAACCATATTTTCAGCAAGTAATCAATAGACAAGTTGGTGAAGACCAAATTTCAGATGTAATGTACAAAGTTAAAAATCTTCGGCATCGTCCTAAAATTGATTTGTCGCTAGGAAAATACCCAACAGGCAATTTGGATTGTATTGGTATACTGCAACCGATAAACAGTAGTGATGACCACCTTAATGCAAGTGCCAATTGTGCAGTCAAAGACCTGGCAGATATGCCAAATGCTAGAATCGGTCATAGCAAAACAATCATTAAGACCGAATCTCTAGAGAATGTCCAGCAGTTGACTTCTAGCAACAATTATACAGATGAGAAGACTAAAGTTACCAGTAAAAAGTTAGTTACAGAGCTTGCTGCTACAAAAAAGAAAAGTGATAAACTGTTAGTTAAAAATATAGGCAATATTCCATGTAAAGATACTAAAGTTAAACCTTTTACAGCTGATTATGAGAAATGCAAGACAGATGATAAGTTGGTGAACAAACATTCGAAGACTGAAGTTAAGTCCCTGAATGAATTAGGCCTACATGATTTTCCACCACTGAGTGAAAAATCAACCAGACTTACGAGCCATGATCATTCGACATCAGTGGTGAAGCCGGTTGGTATAAAAGCTATGGATCGGGAGAATCACAAGGAAATTGATCTCTCTCCCAAACATCGTGCAAGCATCACGGTTGATAAGTCAGTGAGCAGACGCTCGGAGGCGGAAGTAAACTTCCTGAACGAATTACATGGTTTTCCACCACTGGGTGGAAAGTCAACCAGAGTTACAAGCCATGATCACTCGACATCAGCGACGAAGCTGGTTGGTACAAACGCTATGGATCAGGAGAATCACAAAGAAATTGATCTCTCTCCCCAACATTGTGCAAGCATTTGGGACCTGGAGACAGGCTCGGCCAAGACAGTGCATTCAGACCAGCTAAGTCCGCCATCTGGAGACTCCCCAAAAAGCAAAAAAAGCAAACGGAAATGGTCAAAACTTGACGTGGAGGTCAAGTTTACGAGTCAAAACTTGAAAATGGGCGTACAAAGGTGAGGCCTCAAGGTATTTTTATATTAGTTAATGTATTTAACTTAGTTTAGGCTTATGACCTTAGTTAACATAGTTAAAATTAACCTTAATTTAATTAGTTTTGTTGTTAGTTTTGAAAAGTTTCAATAACGCTATTAACAGTGCGGTTCAATAAATAGCACAGTCCGCACCAATTCGTGTGAGTCATGACTAGAGATATTTGTTTTTTTGCAAGGCACAATAAAACCAAAAGTGTTATTTTATACGTTGGCTTTTATGTTTACACATCTGACAATAGGAGTTGATGAAATCACGAAATAAAACGAATTCTACAAAATAAAAAACAAATTTTAGGTTTTTACGCGAAATAAGAACCTTTAGAGTCCAAGAAAACAAAATGTAAGTTTGATTGCATATTATTGATTATTTCACTGTTTTGCAATGTGAGATAAGCGAAAACAAAATAAAAACGTAACGCCACTTTTTGCATTTTTAAAATGAAATAGTCTAATAGACTATATTAGTGTGACGTCATGTTTCCCCTGTCAACCAATGGTGAACCGTATTTGTGACTCCAAACAATCATGACAGTTGACAATTGACAGATAGTTCTGTTTTTGCAAACATTGTAGCGAGGGTTATCCGTTCAGATATTTCGTTTTCCTTAACACGAAACAGTGAAAAAGAAGTTGATTAAATTGATAAGTCAAGTATTGTAATGTTACAATTACTAGTTTAAATAATAACTACGTTTCAGAAAGTTGTTTAGAGTCAGATAGCTCGTCCGCCATTTAATAATACAGTCTATTTAGGGAGAAATAAAACCAGTTTGAAATACCTCTAGTTATGACACAAGATAAGATGCAAATACATTTGGCTGTGAGATGTTATGCTTCAATAGTCCATGGTAGATGGCAGGTGTAACCCCTAAATTATGAATCCATTATTATCCAAGCTAGATCTTCCATTAGCTTTGTTTGTTTGTCCGGTTTCAATAACACCTGGTACATAATTGTCCCTTAAAACCGTTTTTCTGTCTTGGTGTAAATGTTCCAGTGGCAAATGTACTGCGTTTTTTTGTCCGGGTGTAAATTACCACAACTGTGATGGGAGTAAGATATCTACACCTGCTATTTGAGTAGGAGAGGGTGCAGAATAACAACAATCGCGCCAAAAACTTTGTATACAAAGACAAACCATCATGGAAGATATCGTTAGCACTAGTGCTTTGATTATGTGTACACGAATCAAACAACCCTGTGGTTATTGATGATTGTTATATTTTGTGTGGTGGAAGATACGCAATAAACTTTATTATGTATGACAACCTAAAACCAAATACCTTAATAGGCTAAAACTCGGGTAGGCCTGCCCCCTAACCTAAAAAAACACATCAATTGGGTCCCCACGTTCAAATAATAATGGCAACAAAATATATCGACCACCGTGGTTCCGTACAAAAATACCCTAACCTAGAACATAAGCCTAAGTATTACAAGCCTGGGTAGGCTATATAGCTAGGCCTAGGCACTAGGCCTAGACTAATGATAGGCCTTCATTTCATTTAATTCCCTAGGCCTAGCCTAGACAAATATGGGACCAGGGTGTAGGTCTAGGCATAGGTCTAGTCTTACAAATACTCGTGAAGCCCGCTTTCAGAACGATTACTAAAAGACCCTAAGTAGGCCTAGAACATAGGCCTAGGTATTACAAGCCTGGGCCCTACTAATGCTAGGCCTACCTTATGAATAAATATGGGACCAGGGTGTAGGCCTAGGCATAGTCTTACAAATAGTCGTGAAGCCCTAGAGACTGGACGCGGCGTCCAGAACGATTACTAAGATTATGTTTAAGACTAACGATTTACCCGATACCTACAATTATTGCAAGTAGGCCTTCAGCCTAGATGTAGAATTAATGAATGAAATGAATGAAGTAATGGAACGAGAATTGGGATTAAATTCGCCATTTTCGAATACTCCTCGCAAATGTGTAAAACACAGCCTTCTCGAATGTCGGTTCAATCCGCCAAGGTCTACTTGATCCTTGCAATCCGCAAGGACTGACCCGTCGAGAAGGCTGTGGTTTAAAAACAAGGCACATGACTGTGACTGAGTTGGTTTAGAGGTGTTTGTTTGTCCATGCGGACGGTAGGTGAACTTTTTGCCCCCATTTCCGTTTTCATTACGTACATCCGGGTGGTACTGTACCAGGATTTCTGTACCTGGTACTGGACAAACAAACGAAGCTAATGGCATTGTCTTTTGGGATTTCTACTGTTTTTTTTTTTTCAAGGATACCACTTACACATTTTGTTTGTACTTCTGCAATATGTCCAAGATGTTCTTTTCAAATATCCATATTTGGCTTATGTTATACAGTTGAGCTGCGTTCCAGAATTCATCGTATTATTAATCCAACACTAACAGTAATGCAAGTGTTCCAATATTCATACTGGACGGCTTTTTAGACACGTTACAGAATCAATCCCTGCTAATCTGACTCTCAACCAACTCGACCTTTTTTAACCGAGATTTCTGGGATTACTTGGAGTCGTTGTGGCGCGAGTTTGAATTGATTTACTCTTTACTATTAACTGATAGTTATATCCTTGATTGCTTGTATGGCAAACCAATATTATGATTGAAAAGATATTTGCCACCCACGGAATACCTAGACGATGATTCGGACATAAGAAATACCATTTCCTATGAGTGTAACCTCCAAATGCAAATTTAGCTCCATTTACGAAGCATGGCAAATCCCATTAGCATCCCTTTTAGTTTTATGTTGTATCTTCCAATACATCTTAACGTCACGGCAGTTAATCTGAATGCAAGATGAATTCTGGAACGGGGCTTTAGTCACGCTAGATCTGCAGGGCGATTCTGTATGGGCGACGAGCAATTTATCAGCGGTTTTGTTTTGGTTGTTTCTGAAGGCGAGTGCAAGGCGGTGATTGGCCCATCGCTTTCTTCTAACAATTGAAACCGGTGATAAACGTATCGTCACCCATTCAGAATCAGGGCGCTGGTCAGTCAGTAGAGAAACGCTTCGTTTTCCTGCCTTCATTCTGTTTGTTCACATTCTTTCTTCTTTCTAATTAATTTTGAATTCATAGTCAGCATGTAGGCCTACAGTGACTTGTATTTGATTCATCCATCCCATACAGTTTTAAGTCGGCCTTCTGCTTTCCAACACTCCTCTTTGGTGCAGTTTACATTTATTAGTAATTTAGTACCAGTGGCGGCTCGTGGGGGTTATGGGAGGTGGAGCTGTAATATAACATGTGAATTTCTTCTTCAGAGACACAAAGACGTACACGCGCCCCCCCCCCCCCCCCCCCCCCCCCGAAACGAAAACGAATGGCTCTTTTGACTAAATAATATCAAAAATATTATCGAGCTGAATAACGTTTGTTATGTGTTTTTTAGAACCGTATCATGTACTGTAATATTATTTAACATGGGGCTTAGCTCCGTTACACCTGTTTTCGTCCACGATGGCTTCCCCCCAAAAAGAATGCATGGAAAAAGAACACAACATTCTTTACACTGTAACCACACACCCAATCAAACATAATATAATAACAGTTTTGGAATTTATGTTCCTACTGCTTGCTGTTACTTTTACTGGCCTGTTTTATAGTGAGTTCTGGGGTTTGGCGACCCCGTTTTTTAATCTCCAACTTTTCTTCAAGTCTACGAGAAGCAAAAGGTCTGTCCAATAATGCAGCTACAGAATTCATTTTGATCTGATTAATATTAAGTATTACATTTGAGTCAATTACTTGATATCGAATACCGTGCTCCCCGCCATACATAAAACGGAACATGGTACACTTACACAGGTGCTAGGCCATGTGCTTCACCACACATAATGTTAGTTTAATGTTTGCTATTAAATTACTCACCGATGTAATGCGGAATAACACACGCAAAGAACACCACGCAATATAATAACGTCAACACGATCATACGAAGCACTATTTTACATTGGTTATGAGACACAACAGGCTATTCAAAACACAACACCGAACCGAAACTATTTGCAAAGAACAGCAGCCGACAGGTTGACGACACAATGTAATCTCAAAGGCTGATAATAAAATGAATGAATGAATAGACTCGCTGTGGGAAAGTAACCAATCACGGCTGTGCGTGGTAAGGTGGACTCGCTTTATAGCTTGGCAAGGGAAGCTCGCCGGCTGGACATTGCATATCGCTGTTTGAAACACAGAGCACCCGCGCCGTAAATTTGTGGATAGAAAACTCCTTTGCGGGGTGAAGGGAAACGCGCGGGAATAGCTAGATCGAGCAGAACCGCTCACAGCGCGCAGTGCAGAATACACATACTGCCGCCACAGACGCCATTGGGGATACACGTATAATCGTGCTGTACGTGCAAATAGAATGCATCAAAAACCACACATCAAACGAGATCTTGTCAGTCTATCTTAGCCATTTGGTCAATATTGGGGAAATACATAGATAAGTGAAGTTTCTCTCAAATTTAGGTGGCGCTGCAGCGCCACAGCGCCTTAGGTAGAGCCGCCACTGATTAGTACTACACAATCTACAAAATTACTACACAAACAAATTTACATTAACTTGCAGAATAAGATTTTGAGTTGTATGAGTGGCTAATGTAGAATTACAGTGGTTTATTTAAGTAATAATAGTAGATGTATTGCAAGTTAAGAAACAAAAAAACTTTGGCCTTATTAGGATTACATTTAAATTTTATAAGCTGTTCTTCTTAAATGTGTTATTTTCATGCAGACATACGTTAGCTGAAGGAGTGGTCTACGAAGCAGTGGTAGTGGAAACAAAACGCTCCGCATTCATTGCAGTGGTGGAACAAGATATAAGGGTGCTTGTCTTTAGTAGCCGTTTCACCCCACGCGGAGCTGCGGTCCCTCTTCAACAGGACGTACCAATCACGTGCGTCTTGAAAGTTGGAGACCATGTTCGACTTACAGCCGTTCCAAGGATGTGCACTCCACAGTATGGCTTTCACTGACTTCTTTTGAACCCTATTGCTATGTAGAGTGACTAGTCGAAGTAGGAAAATACACATTGGATGCGATATTCGACTTTGGTCGATCACTCTGAAAAAAACATGAGGCTAACGGACGATGTTCGGACATATTCGCTGTGTCTCTAAAAGTTTATTTTTTACCACTAGATCGCAGCAGCATGCATGTATATATGTATAGCACTGCACTATGCATGTATTTTTAGGATGTTTTACCTTGTGCTTTTTTTTGTTTAAATAAATCACAACAAAGAAAATACGGCAATACGTGGAAAATAAAAAATTAAGTTCTGTGATAGTCTTCAAATAGGTCTACCTAACATAAAAATATTTTTGATCACAAAATTATTTCATTTTTGGGGTGTTTTTGAGTAATTTTCTAGACAGAAGAGTTTTTAATGATGTAGCAAAAAGTTTTTAAGTACAATGATAAAATAATACACAAATTCAGTAAATGTGTCATATATATATATATATATATCTTGACCCCGTTTCCAACATTAATTATCGGGTAGGTAGGGGGGAGTAGCGAAGTACTCCATGTCTTGGGCTAATGTCTTCGTTGCCGGCTAGCCAGGCCTGACACAACCACCTCCTCAACTTCTTCCTCGATCACTTCTTCCGTTACCAGAGGGCTGTTTAGTAGTTCCCTCCATCTCTCCATCTCCCACGGTTTTCCCATAGTCTTTCTGCTTCAACTTCGTTCCATGATCTTCCTCTATTCTCCACACTGTCTTTGATCTGATTCATCCACTTGTCTCTTGGTCTGCCCACTTTCTTCTTGTTGTTGTTCAAACTCTCTTCTTGGTATCCTAGTCAGGTCCATCCTTTTCATATGTCCAAACCAACGAAGACGTCCTCTCTCCAATCTTACTTTCACGCTTTCAACACCTAATCTTTCTCTGATCACACTACTTCTAATCCTGTCATTCTTTGTCACACCCAGTGTGCTTCTGAAGAACTTCATTTCTGCTGCCACTATTCGATTTTCCGCTTTGAATCCCATGGTCCATGTAATATAATGTAATGTAATATCATCAAGTAGGTAAATTAAAATTGTAGGTGAATGTAGGTTTTCTAAACCTAACGTTCTTTATAGTCACGATTAACTACTGTATCAATATTTAATAGGAATATCATAAAAATTGTGATTTTGACATCTGTTCAATCCATAGACTAGTAGTGTTAACATTCAAAATGTTTTGGTTGGATGGGCATCTGAAGCAGGTGAGTGGGGGGGGGGGGGGGGGGGGGAATGTAAGTTACCCTCATTCCTCACAGCTTCAAGTATCAAGTATCATCATCAAGTGCGTTCTTTGCAGCTGTTAGGGAGTACAAGGAATCATTTATTAAGTGTTGGGACTACTTTTCAACAGATTTTTTTTTGGGGGAGGCGCAGTTAACTGCCACGGGTTCGTTTATAGGTTTAAACCTTTAGGAAACTAGTTGTTTTTTCCCATCCTTAACAGGGAAGGATACCTCGACATCAAAAACCGCACAAAATTTTAATTTATAAATTATATCACAAGAATGGGCTTTGAAATCGAAAATCTGAATCAACAGCGCACTGTGGTTTAGTAAGGTTTACATACTGAATGCTCTAAGTTGTGTCTTGCATTGTAATCAGTATGTTTTTTTGTATATAATTAATTTCATTACTAATTATCGAATTGATAATCAAAATAACTACGCTAATGGTTTTATTTCATTCAGTCTGTAAGGCATACCAAAACACGGTGCGCTGTCGATTTAGATTTTCGATTTCTTGTTGCAATCTTGAGATATAATTAAATAATGAAACTTTTGCGGTTTTTGGCGTAGAGACTACACTTTGCTCTTAATTTGTAAATAAGTGCTCCTCCCGACAGGCAAAAGGATGGAGAGACTTGGGTTGCCAAGGAGTGTTGGCAAGAGAGGCCCACGTTAGCCGCCAGAGAGACGGATCAGGTGTCCCACCAGAGCGCGGTCGCTAGAGTCGGCATCAGGGCCGTCCAACTCGTTGACGGAACTTTCGTGTTTGCCGACGTGATCTTCCTGTTTGGTTTCCACCTCGCCCACGCCGACGTCGACCTGAGGAATGTCTTTCGGCTCAGTGAGTTGCAACTTGGAGAGTGTTTTTTTTTTTCTTTTTAGTAAGGATGGCCGAGGTGAATACTAACTGAAGATTCCAGGTAGAAGAACGAGAGGAAGACCACGACAAAGATGGCACAACAAAGTGAGGAAGGATGTGGAAATGCGAGGAGGGAACTTGAATGTAGTTGAGGGGGAAGAGTGGTGGCAGGATAAAAGAAGATGGAGAGGCTTATCTTCAATGCCGAACCAACGCAGTGCTGGACGTGGCAACAGATGATGATGAGTAAGGATGGGAATCGACGTCGATTATTTGGTTTAAAAATCAAATCTTTTTTATTTTTATAATAGAAATAAAATAATGTTAAAGTTACGTCATCCACAACAATATATTCTTGGTATGCAATATACTCATTTGTTTGTCTACAACAATGACTTTGTGTACAGGAATATGGCCGCCAACAATGCCCGTGACGTCACATGAATATAAAGAGTACTGTTACGACATTGATTATCATATGAAATGTTACATTCGGATTAGGCCCGTAATGTCTTGTTAGATATTGCAATAGCCTATTGTGTGTATTTCAAATTGTGTCACAAACTTAAAATCCCCTGCTACTGTAGTGGGTTTTTGTAGCTCGTTGGTCCTAATGGGTCGTTTATTCCTGCTTCCAATTTGCAGAAGGTCCAGAGCTCGACTCCCGGTTCGGGCGGTGGTTTCTTAACTTTGGAACTTTACTTCAATTTATCTGTATGATACTGGTGTAAGCTACATGTAAACTGTGACTTTGGAGCCGTCATAGCGACGAAACACAAATTGTGTAAATGGAGTATCAGGATTAGGGGTAACACAGGGCTGCACTCGATGCGAGCAATAGGCGAGACTTGCTCTCATTGAGTGCAGTGAGAGGGAGACAGCTTTGTGACTCAAAGTTCCAGGGGAACCTCTGTCTGCACTTGGTGTGAACCGGTGCCTCCAGTGAAAAACTACGCTAAAGGCACAGTGTGTTAGTACATAGTACATATGTGGCCAAATTTAGCAACTAACTGATGAAGATTTCACTCCGCGATTGAAAATCTGGATATTATTGTGATATATATCTTGTTTTTTGTTTGTTTGTTTTTTTCTTGTTGATGTGTATTTATTTTGTTTTGTTTTGTGTTTTGTTTTTTATTGTCTTGTTTTGTTTGTGTTTGTTGTGTGTTATTTGTTGTTTGTATGTCTAAAACGTGTCCTGATTAAAATGGCAGCTTGCCTTTTTAAGATTTACTGATTGGATTCATAATCTACCAACAAAATTTTAAAGCCGTATTTAATTAAACAGTTTTCACAATTTGCCATTATCGACGCAGGAAGAACGACGCTGCTTCATCAGGTTGTTGTGCGACGTTGCCACTTTGAGCGCTTCATTCGTTTTCACTAGCACCCTCAGTGGCTAAACTCGGTGCCTATGAGTGTGTTCTTCAAACGGCTCTGAAAATCTGACCGAGCGTGCTCGGTGACGTCACAGATTTCCCGATCGTCATCTGAATAAAAGAATGCTTCAGAGTTCCGAAGACGGCGGGAATTTCGTGTTTGTTGACAAAATGACAAACAGGCAAACAAAAAGCAAACAAAAATACACCCAAATTGGGTATGCCGTAGGCCTAAGGAAGGCCTATGCTAGCCTAGATACTTTGTATATGCAAAGCTAGAATAATACAACAACCATACTAATAAATTGCACTTACCATTTTGCATTCCTAATGCCACTTCGTTTGTGACGTTTAAGATTATATTTTCTCCCGTCGATGCGTCGAACAAAGATATATCATCAAACGAATTGGACATCCTGCATGACTGTCAACAATTTCGAGGTTATGTTTATGTTCCGAATGTGTCGGCTGTAGACCGATATTGACGCCATCTTTGATTTGCTCTGTAGATCTGATATCAAATCCCGAGCATTGCGAGCTAGCTCGACAGATCTGCTCGGCATTAAAAGAATGCTGCAGACCTTGCTCGGATTCATTAAAGGACCAGTGCTAGCGTGCTCTGATCGCTCGGATACATTTGAAGAACACACCCTATAATAACTATACTGTACACTATTGTCATTATTTTGATTGTTGCTCATATCTGCAGGTGACCAGCTTATGTACACACTGCCTCACGACGTTGCATGTCGCTCGGGCCCTCCTGAAGCAGACAAATCTTGGTTGGGGTCGTTGCCAGCAGATGGACACGATAAGCCATCAAATCAACAGCAGTTTGAACTTATTACATTTTTCAAAGAAAGGAGCAAAGATATTCCAATGTCTGTTATTACAGCTGCGGTAAGATTAATGTTATTTTTTAAGATATTCCCAGTAGGCCTACCACAGATGTAATTTGTCTTAGCTAAAACAATTAGACCTTTTACAATTCGATACAAGTGTATCGAATCAACTGTACTTGGATTTTAATTTAACTTTAAATCGAATTATGAATAATAATTTAGAATGTTAACATAGAAAAGCAGTCAGCTTCAGGTAGTTAAGCGAGCGAAGCGAGCGTCTCCACGAGACTCTTGTGGCACTTCGTTCTGTTTTTTTTTTTTTTTTTTTTTTATGTCCGTCGATAGCGGTCGAACAGAAAGTCCGATCAACTTGAAATTTGGACCATCCACAAGCCTCGATGTGGATTGAAGGTGTATAGTTTTGAGGCAAAATCGTTCGAAAAGTTACAAAGTTACTGCAAAATATTTTTCTGAAACAAAATGGTGGCAAAATGTGAGATGGCCATATTTTTAAAGCTTTTTCCAATCACGAATATGTTCATGTTATGACGATCTGATAAATATTGGCAAAGTTACGCAAAAGTTACTTGAAAATATATTTCTGAAACACAGTAACAGCAAAATGTGAGGTGGCTATCTTATAGTAAATTTTTGTCCGGTCACGAATATACTAATGTTAACGCGATCGGATACATATAAGAGGCATAAATTACATTTCTATTGCTGTCAATAACTGTTAGTAACGGAGGCGGACCGCGGCAAAAACATGACAGCGAAAATTCTTAGCAACGCACATTGCACTGCATACAACAATGTCAGAAGTATAATAGCCATGGAAATAAGAAAAAATTTTGCAATGCGCATTCTTGAATTGTTGTTAATTGTTGTTCGTATTAGCATTGAAAACTTTTCACCAGAAAGTTCGTAGATATTAGAGACGCTTATCAACGCGTCAAACAGAGCGTTTTCCTAGTTTAAGTTTTGGACATGTGTAATAGTTATATGGAATATATTTGGACTTCAGAAACAAAGAACAAACGAATTTGTTCCAGAGTAGTATGGGGGAGAGAAGTGCAGGAGTAAATACGGTAGCTTACAAATAGAATTAGTTATTTTATTTACTTCAAAACATTATTAGATTGCTTTGGTGTGCTATGTTGCAGTGTGGTTTGAACAAGCATGCTACAGGTGCTAAAGACAACTTTGAAGATGTCTACAAAGATATTTTTAGCACAGAAGATCAGCTGTTGGCAACAAGTAAGTAAACTCGAATATAGAGTAAATCCACAAATCATAGCAATGTTCAACGATATCGATATCGCAAGTACATGATGTGAGTTTGTGAGTTTGATTTGAACCGCTGTGAATTTGATGTGAAATTCCAACTTTAACGTGCAGACCTACTCGTTGTAATAAACAGAACACAACGCTGTCCATCACAATATTGTACTTCATTTCAGCGCATGCCGATTGCAGAACAGTCAATGGAGGTCCGCTGATGGGAGTGGAAAGACAAAATAGCGTGGAAGAAACTTCCATTAAAAGTGTCCTTGGTAATAGCAAGCAATGGACCAAGATAAAAAACCAAAACAAAAAAGAAACCGAAACTGCTTCACCTACAGCAAAAAGTCAACTGGTAGATGCAGCAACTCAGACACACGCTACTGGGGATCTCATGTGCTTTTACACAATGTATTGCGGAGACAGCGATTAACCAGTATAGTGTTCAAGCAGAATCATTACGGTTGTTTACATAATTTGGAAAGGCATTTATTATGTTCAGTTTAGTACCATTGATTATAGGGTAAGTTGTAAGAAGTTTTTATAGGGTACAGTCCGAAACTTGTTTGAAATGATTTGGTTTTAGCGTTCTCCAGCAGCACTATCAAGCGTCATAGGTTTTAGACCAAGTAAGGTGAAAATATTGACAAAACACGTACGAAGTTTTGTTATCTTATAGGAAGAAAAAATTGTATTAGTGTTCACTTAGAATTTTAGGAATTAAATTAAATTGAATAACATTTCTATACATTTTGAATGTATAATGACGTAATATACACAGTCGGCCTAGCGGAAAATACGAGCTTTTCAATATTGGTATTTTGAAATTGCCGCCATAATATCTGAATGGTGGCGATGCTAGAACGAAAAGGTCCGGCATCTCCAGTGCGCTTGAAAGGCTTGAGATAGGGGTTCCGAACTGCTCGGCATATCATTTTCAACACTTTACGGACCAACCCAAGCACGCTAAAATTGTTTTCAACGGACCGTGATTGAGTAATTTAACGTCCTATGGCATAGTAGGCCATATGCATTACATGTTTGAACCAGTTGTAGATTAATATTTCTCATGTAATGTAGACTATTCTATGCCTACTTATTATTATGACTGACTAGTATTTGTCACATTTGTGATAAAACATAAAAGTACTTAGGCCAATGTAGTTTTTTCTTTTCTTAGTGATTACCTTTTTTTTTCATTGGCTACTGACTACATTTTTGTTTATGGTTTTATGATAATGTGGAAAGCTAACAAAACGATGTTCAGCTTCTTACTCAAATCCAGCTGTATTCTTTTGTAGGCCTATCTTATTCTTATCTATCATCTGAAAGATTAGTAGATTATAAACATTGTAACTTCCAGAATGTATCAGCAATGCCTTGGCTGCAATGTGTTCTCTGTACAAATGTGACTTTGTGAGTATCTCTAAAGCTTGGTTTACACTTATGTTATTTAAGACCTACAAGAATAACACTAAAGATCGGTTTATTTATTTAAAATTTTGTTTCTATAGACACTACACTTCTTTTCCCAACTGTTTTACTAGGATCGCTACCAGTGGCCGGATTTCTCTCATTGGCTGGTCCAAGAATTTTAGGGCTATCAGTTAACAAGTTGCTATGGTTTTTATTTTCTTATAGGGCTATCAGTTAACAAGTTGCTATGGTTTTAATTTTCTTAAAGTTATGTGAATGCCATAATGCTACTGGCTTGGTTAAACTTCATTAGCTCTTGGGAAAGAGTGTAAACCCAACTTAACATTTCATGCCATGAAGGTATTTAAACAATTTTGGAAGTATGTTTGCTACTTGTAGGAGAGACCAGTGCTCGAAATAAACGGCAGCCCGAGGCGGCCCAAAACTTACTCGGGCTGCCACTTGTATTTACCCAGGCAGCCCGACGAGCTGCCTTAAATTTCACATACAAACACATTATTAAATAGGTAGTGTTTTTTCTAAAATCAAAAGTGCCATGTGTTCACACAACACACTGTATTATATTAACAAATTATCACAGATTTTAATGTATCAAATCATTAGTCTAATTCTTATGAGACTAGAATGTGAGAAACATTTCAAGACATATTTTTCGTGCTGACCGAAGCCCGCCTAGCCTATAGTACACATGTGCAACCACGCTCGCGGCTGACGAATGCACTAGACTAGTCAACTAGTCAACATTTTCTTCACAATAATTAAAAAACAAAAAATGTTATTTCAAATGTTAATTAGCCTATGTAATAAAACGAAGATCTTAATAAAAAAAATCGGGCTCTTCAATTCTTAACCGGGCTGCCTAAAACTATAAGACTATAATTCCTAATTTCGAGCACTGGTAGAGACCATGGAGACTGATGATCGTACCAAGTAGTCTTATAATTCATACCTTCTGTGATACTGGTATGCTTCCCTTTTAATTGTAAGTAAACTTATACAAACATTGTACATACTACAAATCTTACATTTAATTGAACGGAACTAATTTCTTGCCACGCAAGATAATAATTTTGTAAAATGTATATTCTTATATACAGTATTATACAATGTGTACAATTCACGGACAAAATATGTACATAAACACTTTCTAAATCTTGAAGCTGTTCTTTGATGCAACATTTGCAAATCAATCCAACCAAAACCAAAAGGACCAAAAGGATCAACACATGTTAGACTTTCCTACATCAAATTGTTAGTAGACGTTTTCAAACACACACAATCAAGAAGTGACATCAAACCTCAATCACATGATGCAGCACGATCCTTTTTCTGATCCTCTACTACGACAGCTTATGTAAGTCCGACCTGTATGCAATAACAGCAGGCCTAAAGACTTGTCTTGTTTAAGACTTGTGGCCGGCTTAAAATGCAGGTTATTTTTTTTAGTATGAACTACAGTATACGTACACACTGAGAAGCAAGTTGCAACGTTAGCTCAAACTGTAGCTTGCCTCGAAACTCACGAGTTACTCGAGTAACAGTTACAGTTTCTGAACTTTAAGTATACACTGGGTACCAAGTTGCAACATTAGCTCAAACTGGAGCTTGCCTCGAATCTCACGAGCTACTCGAGTAACAGTTACAGTTTCTGAAGTATACGCACACGCTGAACTATACGTACACACTGGGTAGCAAGTTGCTACGTTAGCTCAAACTGTAGCTTGCCTCGAAACTCACGAGTTACTCGAGTAACAGTTACAGTTTCTGACACTTCAGCACACGCTGGTTGAAGATGACATCGTGCAGCAGTTAACGGGCATTGCCCACTTCTTATTTAAACGTTAGCACAGCCAGAGGTACAATTAAATTTAAAATTCATAAGAAAAGCCATTGCAGATTCGCATCTATTCGCACTCTCGAGGACGTTTGAGAGTGACGTCACTTTCCAATGTGGCAATAATTTTCTAATTGCAATTTTTTTTTATTTTTATATTTCGATATTCAAACACAATATTGATATCGATAAATCGTGACCTATTGATATCCAATCGAAAAATCTATATTCTTGCCCAACACTAGTACTACAAAATGTATGCTAAAAGAACAATCAAACGATATATAGTTAGTTTTTATACCTAAGAATTCTTGTTATACAGGAAACGTTAAGTCTAATACCTTACTTTGAACTCAGAAAAGAGGAATTATCTTAGCAACACCAGTTAAAATTAAACGAGTTGTCATGAACATAAAATTCCATTTCAAGTACAATCCAGTAAACATGTCACTAGATCTACCGGTACCTCAATTTTTAGTTTTACTTCAAGTTCAGCCACATTATCACTTGCATATTTTGTTCTTGTACAAAAAAAAAAAATGAATAAATTATTAAACCATAATCAATTGGGTGTAGGGATAGGATCCATCCTTACCTTCAAGTAAGGTGACAAATTTGAGTTGAGACTAAAGAGACATAACACAAAAATAAACGGACGTTCTAAGGTTTCGACACGAGGTTCTTGATCAGTCGGAAGAAGATGGCTGCTGCCATAACAACATACCGTAACCTAAATCCATAAGAAATATACATTCTTTTTGAGACAGGATTTGGATCTGGATTCTAATACAACCAGTCATAAACTAATGCACAATACCTTTTCTATTGCAATGGAAGAGCGTTGAAATGAGAGGTTAACTTCAAAGCCTACTAATGGTACAATTCACTTTGGAAATCAACATTTATTTATATTTAGTTAATATTTACCAATACATAAAATCAATTATGTAAATGATATCAGCGGAAGCCTATAAAACAGGATAATCCAATTATTCGAAGGCATTACTTTTAAGTACAAAGCATCGTCTTGATTCAAAAATGGAATCACAAAAATAAAACAATTTTTGGACATAAAAGTTCTTAGAAAAGAGGCTTGTTATATTGTATGTTTCATTACAGGCCTATAAATAACATTTAAATTATTAACACGCTCTTTTGTTACAATGCAAGTTCATATTTTTAAAATGCCGTTTACATGGAATGGAGTGCAAATGCTGTTTCTTGTTGTAAATAGATAGCATACAAAAATCTCATTATTGATTGCATAAATTAACTTATTAATTACATCCAAAAAGACAAAATACCTTAGCTTTGAGAGTTGTGCTGATTATTTCAGAGATGGGATTATTTAATTTTTCCTATTTCTCTTTTTTTTCCTGCGATTTCTCAACAGTCTTCTTGTCCGTATCTTGACTGGGATGGTCTTCATACCTGAATGTTTATAACAAATTGTTAGCCAATCAACTTCCGAACAAGTTTATTTTCATGCATGATGTAAATATTCAGGCATATGATGGAACTTTGTGTAAAACATTGCAGTGACAATCAATTGCAAATGTAAGTCTACTACCTATAACTAAACAAGGACCTCAATTGCACTGTGTGAGCAAAGCTCAAAGTAGAGCGCACCAAGTCCTTAGCTCCTAAACGTTCCATTCTTTCACAGCCTTCTCCGGGGCTCCGAAGGCAAAGCTTGACCTAGAGAGGGCCATGTCCCTAGCTCTATAGCGTGTCATCACAGCCTTCTCGGGGGCTCCGAAGGCAAAGCTTGACCTAGACAGGGCCATGTCCCTAGCTCTATAGCGTGCCATCACAGACAGCCTTCTCGGGGGCTCCGAAACCACAGCTCGACCTACAGAGAGAGAGGGCCATGACCCTAGCTCTATAGCGTGCCATCACAGCCTTCTCGGGGGCTCCGAAACCACAGCTCGACCTACAGAGAGAGAGGGCCAAGTCCCTAGCTCTATAGCGTGCCATCACAGCCTTCTCGGGGGCTCCGAAACCACAGCTCGACCTACAGAGAGAGAGGGCCATGTCCCTAGCTCTATAGCGTGCCATCACAGCCTTCTCGGGGGCTCCGAAACCACAGCTCGACCTACAGAGAGAGAGGGCCATGTCCCTAGCTCTATAGCGTGCCATCACAGCCTTCTTGGGGGCTCCAAAACCACAGCTCGACCTACAGAGAGAGAGCCATGTCCCTAGCTCTATAGCGTGCCATCACAGCCTTCTCGGGGGCTCTGAAACCACAGCTCGACCTACAGAGAGAGAGAGCCAAGTCCCTAGCTCTATAGTGAGCCATCACAGCCTTCTCGGGGGCTCCGAAACCACAGCTCGACCTACAGAGAGAGAGGGCCATGTCCCTAGCTCTATAGCGTGCCATCACAGCCTTCTCGGGGGCTCCGAAACCACAGCTCGACCTACAGAGAGAGAGGGCCATGTCCCTAGCTCTATAGCGTGCCATCACAGCCTTCTCGGGGGCTCTGAAACCACAGCTCGACCTACAGAGAGAGGGGGCCAAGTCCCTAGCTCTATAGCGTGCCATCACAGCCTTCTCGGGGGCTCCGAAACCACAGCTCGACCTACAGAGAGAGAGAGGGCCATGTCCCTAGCTCTATAGCGTGCCATCACAGCCTTCTCGGGGGCTCCGAAGGCAAAGCTTGACCTAGAGAGGGCCATGTCCCTAGCTCTATAGCGTGCCATCACAGCCTTCTCGGGGGCTCCGAAACCACAGCTCTACCTACAGAGAGAGAGGGCCATGTCCCTAGCTCTATAGCGTGCCATCACAGCCTTCTCGGGGGCTCCGAAACCACAGCTCGACCTACAGAGAGAGAGGGCCATGTCCCTAGCTCTATAGCGTGCCATCACAGCCTTCTCGGGGGCTCCGAAACCACAGCTCGACCTACAGAGAGAGAGAGGGCCATGTCCCTAGCTCTATAGCGTGCCATCACAGCCTTCTCGGGGGCTCCGAAACCACAGCTCGACCTACAGAGAGAGAGGGCCATGTCCCTAGCTCTATAGCGTGCCATCACAGCCTTCTCGGGGGCTCCGAAACCACAGCTCTACCTACAGAGAGAGAGGGCCATGTCCCTAGCTCTATAGCGTGCCATCACAGCCTTCTCGGGGGCTCCGAAACCACAGCTCTACCTACAGAGAGAGAGGGCCATGTCCCTAGCTCTATAGCGTGCCATCACAGCCTTCTCGGGGGCTCCGAAACCACAGCTCGACCTACAGAGAGGGCCATGTCCCTAGCTCTATAGCGTGCCATCACAGCCTTCTCGGGGGCTCCGAAACCACAGCTCGACCTACAGAGAGAGAGGGCCATGTCCCTAGCTCTATAGCGTGCCATCACAGCCTTCTCGGGGGCTCCGAAACCACAGCTCTACCTACAGAGAGAGAGGGCCATGTCCCTAGCTCTATAGCGTGCCATCACAGCCTTCTCGGGGGCTCCGAAACCACAGCTCGACCTACAGAGAGAGAGGGCCATGTCCCTAGCTCTATAGCGTGCCATCACAGCCTTCTCGGGGGCTCCGAAACCACAGCTCGACCTACAGAGAGAGAGGGCCATGTCCCTAGCTCTATAGCGTGCCATCACAGCCTTCTCAGGGGCTCCGAAACCACAGCTCGACCTACAGAGAGAGAGGGCCATGTCCCTAGCTCTATAGCGTGCCATCACAGCCTTCTCGGGGGCTCCGAAACCACAGCTCGACCTACAGAGAGAGAGAGCCAAGTCCCTAGCTCTATAGCGTGCCATCACAGCCTTCTCGGGGGCTCCGAAACCACAGCTCGACCTATAGAGGGAGAGGGCCATGTCCCTAGCTCTATAGCGAGCCATCACAGCCTTCTCGGGGGCTCCGAAACCACAGCTCGACCTATAGAGAGAGAGGGCCATGTCCCTAGCTATATAGCGAGCCATCACAGCCTTCTCGGGGGCTCCGAAACCACAGCTCGACCTACAGAGAGAGAGGGCCATGTCCCTAGCTATATAGCGAGCCATCACAGCCTTCTCGGGGGCTCCGAAACCACAGCTCGACCTATAGAGAGAGAGGGCCATGTCCCTAGCTATATAGCGTGCCATCACAGCCTTCTCGGGGGCTCCGAAACCACAGCTCGACCTATAGAGAGAGAGGGCCATGTCCCTAGCTCTATAGCGAGCCATCACAGCCTTCTCGGGGGCTCCGAAACCACAGCTCGACCTACAGAGAGAGAGAGCCAAGTCCCTAGCTCTATAGTGAGCCATCACAGCCTTCTGGATGAGGACGAGCCAATCTATCAAGGTCTTCTTGATCCCTGCCTAGCGGAGGCTCGTTTAACTCCCAAGTTAGGTCGTCGCAAAAGGGTACCAAAACCGCCATTTTGTCACTCACTACAAAAACAGTTATCGATAATGATATGTCCTGTTTGTGAAAGTTTCAGTAAACCCTCGGTAAAACGAACTCGGTTAGTGCGAATTCTCAGATAATACGAATAGTAAGCAAGACCCAGCCCGCGTAAATAGGACACTCAATGTTAAATAAAACGGATATAACGAATTTCGCATAATACGTAATACGAACTAATTATTTATCCCCTGGGTGGTACTTATGCATAATATTCGTTGTTTAATACGAACTAATAATTTTGAACCCGCACAAACAAAATAATGTGTCCGAGAGTTCAACTCGCAGAGTAGGCGCAGGTATCAAGATTTTTGTCCGCCGAGCGTACGTCGTCGCAGGCAGCTACTTGTTTTGTTGCTGCTTGGTTTTCCCTTCCCCCTCCACCGCCCGCAGGCGCGATCGGATGCGCGCGCAAGCCCTTACAGCTGTTGAGGGGCGTGGCTTCATCCCTGCAACGTGCCCGCTTAGTCCGCCTACTATGCGCGCACAAAACATCATACCCGCGCGCTACTATCCATTGGAAAACATTGATTGTTTGTAGATACGTTAATTTTGGCTGGTACTATTGAATTTCGACGTTTTTGCGATATTGCGAATTTTTATATTACGAACTGACGTTTTTTGGGTCCCTTGATGTTCGTATTAACGAGGGTTTACTGTATTTTGACAGATCACCTTAGTGTTTTCTTTAACGTTTCTCCCGTTTGAATAACATGTGATTTTAAACATTGTTGAACGGACTGCGACGACCTAATTTGCGAGTTCTACGAGCTTCCACTAGGCGGAGATCAAGAGGGACCTTGGCAATGTATACTAGATCTCATCTAGATCTCCACCGGCTTCCCAAGTACTTCACCAGAATCAAGCAGACCTTGCAAGAAGGATTTATTACGCCAGCCCACAGCGCCATTTCAAAGTAGGCTATCTATTACTGTAGTAGGAGGACTACATATAACTCAGTTAAACACAATAAAATAAACAATAAAACTTGTAATAATAAAATACTATTCAAGTTACTAATAATGATGGAAATAATGCAGATAAAATCTTTATAAATAAACATGAAGCATATTTGTAGAGGCAAGGATTTTTCACGACGTGTTTATTCACGAAATTGATTTTTAGTGAAAATTTCATACATTTGTCAGTCTTTTAGGTCACAACATGATGTCCTGCGCCGAAATTTATTCGCGAAATGACGCGAAAAAACGTGTTCTTGCGAAATCGGCATCTTTTCTCTGGAATCGAGAATTTCAAGCGAAATGCAATGATTGATTTCTTAAAATTCACTAAATTACGTTTTCCGCGGAAATTTTAAAAAATTTCCGCCAAAAATTACCATTTCCGCTCAACACAGTTTCAACAACATTTCGTTCCACTTGGCGCGCTATGGGCGTGGTTTACACGAGCATCTAAAAGGCAGTGAAATATCGAAAATCTCTCGATTTCACTGCCTTCTAGATGCTCGCGTAAACCACGCCCATAGCGCGCCAAGTGGAACGAAATGTTGTTGAAACTGTGTTGAGCGGAAATGGTAATTTTTGGCGGAAATTTTTGAACATTTTCGCGGAAAACGTAATTTAGTGAATTTTAAGAAAAAAATCATCGAATTTCGCTGTTAACCTCGCGACAAAGTGTTTATATCGTAGGCCTATAAAAGATTTGCAATAAATATTTTATTTTATTTACCGAAATGTTTTTTTTATTTAGCGAAATCCTCTACTTTACCCCGTTTTTTAACCCGAAATTATGAATTTTATATGACGAAATTTGAGAATTTTATTAACCATAAATTCTTGCCCCTACATATTTGCTAATTTATTTCTATTTTCTAACCATTTACGATTGGAACCGAAAATTCAGATGATTTACTAGCAGGAAAAAAAAACGAACACAAACATCTAGAAGTGCACGTTTGCACCCCTAAAGGTACAGTGGAGCATCAATTATACGTTTTCCAAGGGCCAAACCGAAAAAAAAACGTATAAGTACAAAAAACGTATAACTACAATTACATTTGTTTTCGTTTGCAATGAGTGGAAATAGTGACTCGGCAGTCTCCTCTTTCTGCAGTACAAAAATTCCCTTCACGGTGTGTTCTAGCGCACGTAGGAGCGGGGGGGGGGGGGGTTGAAATGGTGCTTAGGCCTAAATATATATTTTACATGTTCCGTCATGAAAATCGTCGTCTTTATTTCGAATAGTCCCGACCGAAAGTGATATCTAAATCATTTTGTTCCAAAAATCGTTGCTCGCCGTACCGTTTTTCAGCATCGATCGCTTTATTTTTCCCGTCCCAGATCAATATTTACCTCGATTAATCGTTTTTCGGTTATAAATGTCAACGCGGAAACAAGTTTCAGCAACCGCTACGTAAGTGTTTTTTGGACGCGACTGTACGGCCGCGCGTCACCGGGAGAACGCTATCACAAGCTGGCGGCAGCTGTCTGTCGGCTCAGCGCCCGGGAGGGATGTATCACACAGCGCCCGCGCTCGGCCCGCAGGCCTATTACGTCGGCAAGGTCAGGGGCACGGATAATTATTTTAAATCAACAAATTGAAGAAACGATCAGATCAATACTTGAAATGTTACTATAAAATCAGAGGATAGTAAGTAATAGGGATGTCAAACGATTAAATTATTATAATCGATAATCGAATTCACTTTCACCTCCATAATCGATTATTAATCGATTTTAATCGTTTTGTTAAATGTCGGTATAGTAGCAAGTTTCTTCCAAACTTCGGTCTGGTTTCGGTTAGTTTGAATTGCCCGCGCAAGCCACGAGTTCGCAATTCGACTTCTTTTCGACTATCGATATATTTTACGTCACGGAGTATTTTTGTTATGTTCTGTCCAAGATTTCGACGATAATTTCTGTCCTAGTTAGGCCTGAAGGGCTATAGTTATTCACTTCCCGTTTTTTTTTAACCAATAAGTAATTAAGTATGCTGAATATGCGTCGTAATATTATTATTTTCATGTGCAGCGTAATTAAAATTTACGTGATGTGAACTAAAAATCGTAGCGACTTTTCTAACCTTACTTCTCTTGTTATTTGTGAACAAACATAACAACTCGTATTTTTATAGATCGTAGGCGTCGAATGCTGGGTCTAGGGTAGGCGACTAGACACAGCTATTCAAAATATGACTGGAAATTCGGCTCAAATTATGACGCAAAGTTATGCTGTTGCTGTTCTTAGGCCTAGGCCTAGGCCTACTGTAAATGAAATTGAGCAATAGCGATGCTAGCGCCAGCGCTCGCGCTCGAATAGGCGGCAGATCTTGAGAACTAAATTTAAAAAAGCGCGAAAATTTAAAATCGATTTTTTTTTAAATAATCGATTAATCGTTTTCGATTAATAATCGATTAATCGAATCGATTTAATCGTAATCGTTGACATCCCTAGTAAGTAATAAAACAACCAATCGACAAAACAAGCCATTATGAACACGTGGTATTAATTTAAAAACACCAACAAACTTGAAACAATCTGCACAGACAGACAGACGCTCTGTGAAACGTAGTATGGGGGGAGGGGGGAGGGGCTGGCGCTATACGATGCCTCGGGGCTTGGGCTACCTGCCAAGAGCCGGACGTGAGCAAGGGTAGCGAATGGGAGGAGGGGAGGGGGGCGAGGTGGGGTGACCGCTTGACAATAACAACATTCCATTCTCGCGCATTCACAGCTGCATATCCCGAACGAGATAAAGCTTGCGCTTCCAGGAAGTGATTTCGGATGACAAATAAATCCAATTAGCGTATAATCGCTACCAAGATGTCTGGGGGGAACAATTTCTGTCGCGCATAACCGAGAATAACGTATAACCAAATAACGTATAATTAAATTATTTTAACATTGATTCTTATGGGAAATGGCCGGGACCATATGGAAATCACGTATAAATACGAAAAACGTATAAGTACGAAACGTATGATTGATGCTCCACTGTAATTGTGGAAATTTTATAATATACTTACAGGAAGAGTGCACGCAAATCTCCCTTGATGAGAGCTAGGGCGAGTGGTGCCCCCAGACAAGCTGGTACGAGATAAAGAAGTGCAGGCTGAGCATGCTTGAACATGTGCATCACGAAGATTGTCGCTAGAAGACCGAGGAAGTACGCCAGGAAGGTCACATAGAAATATGTGTTTGTGTTGCGCTTTAAACTGTAAAAAATAATGTGAATTAGTAGTAGTTAGTACATAGAAACACATACATACATGTGCCATTAACGAACACAGTCATGTGAACAAAATACATACAGTAGGCAACAGAACAATTATGTGTGGTCAGCTAAAATTAAAGTGGCAGTACACACTATAACAATACATCTGTTATTCACGAAACATTTTGGGAGTAACTGAATATTAGCAATCAAATAATACTTAATCTCTAATTTAACTTTAGCCATGTATTAGCCAATATTACAGTTAAATGTCAATACAACGAACTCGAAAGGGACCTTATGTTTTTTTCGTTATAATTATTATTTCGTTAAAATGATCAGCGTTTTTTGTGCTGGAAACTTGACTCCCAGTCTCCAAATTGGTGAAAATTGCATCTAGAAAAGCCTAAAAGTCACATAGCGCGTGAGTAATTGCAGGTAAGGTAACGCATGGCCCCTGTGTGGCCCGCAACCAGCATTACACATCTGTGTTGCGTGCAGTAGGCTCGCAGGCGGGTAGCGCAGGGGGGCGGCCGGCCGAGCGAGAGAGAACAATGAAGTGGTATCGTGTCTGAGCGAGACGGCTATCGGCCGCCGTGAGAGAGAAAGCGCTAGGTGCAGGACGCGTGAGTGGAAGCGAGACCGCGAAAGCCGCGGGCGAGGGCAACATGCAAGCCTGTTGACAGTTCAGTTCGGGACCTCGCTCCGTAACCTTGATTGTGATTGGCCGGCTGGGGTTGTCTCATCTTGCGGCGGCCAGTGACCTTGCCCGACTCTCGTGGATGGCCAGCCGGCCCATCTAACGAGGCAATACACGGAAGAACACCAATCTACGCGACTGGGAATTCCAAATAATCCACATTTCAGAAGATTGTTTCGTTGTACCAACCTTCAATAATGCCAAGGGGAACCAAAATTTGTTCGTTTAAATGATCTTTTCGTTGTAATAATAACAAATTAACATTGTGAACATGGGGATTCAGGCGGGACCACAAACAAATTTCGTTAAAATGATGATTTTGTAGTAAGGGCATTCGTTGTAACGACTTTTGACTGTACTTGATATTTTTACTTTGTTAATCAACAACCAACCCTCTTGAAGCACGAGAACCCCCGAGTGTATACTCATTATACATTTTTATGTGTCTGTCTGTCTGGTGTCAATAGGTATGGTAATAAGTAATAACATTGATTTTCAATTTGAAATATATACCTTTTATCAAAGCGCAGTAACAATGCAATGAAAATTCCAGGTACAACAATGTCTCCAAGACCAAGCATAGCAAAGTTGTTGGCAGCAAGTCCATGCTCTAGTAAGTCTTGCGGGAAGATCAGCTTTATCGGCGCTTCGAAGCTCTTTGCAACAGTAACCATGACATTGGTTCCAAATACCCAGAAAATGTCATACACAAACAGGCCACACAGCAAGATGCATCCAGTTACAACGTTGTTCAAATGAAGCAGCTCTACACCGTTGATGGAGAATGCAAGTCCAAACAGATTGTTGGCAATCCAATGCTGAAACAAATACATACCAGCCCATTATTAATAGTTCCATGAAAACCCTGTGCAAAATGTATTGGACAGAAGGACAAATGACCTTCTAAAAAGAAAAAGACCAAAAGCTACAATCTGTAGGCCTATAACAATTTCCCACCTATAAGAATGTCATAATTGGAGCTTTACAGCAAAATAGCCCCCTTCCCCCCCCCCCCCCCACCCAGAAACAACTTTATGCATTCTTTTCTTTATTTTCCTAATGTGGTAGCCCCAGTTATAACATTTTGAAGTATGGTTGAACCTGGATAATCCTTTTAAATATAAATGGGAATTTTGTATAACAATTTTCCACTTTTAACAATTAAAAGAGTACCCACTCCCTGAAAAGCTTTATAAAAGGTTTTGACTGTATATTTAATAATACACGATAGAGCAAACTGCACAAAGTTGACTGCTACAGTAAACGGTTACGTTACCTTCTTGAGCAAGTACCACGCGCCCACCACGGAGCAGCAAGCGAGGCACACGATGTCGTGGGAGGAGAATCGGTAATTGATTATGTCCTCGTCACCATCGGCTCCGCCTTGCGTGAAGTGAAGGTGGAACGGTACATTTGGGATCGCCGCAGGAACTAACCGGCTGATCACAGGGCTGAAATAAAATGTGGTCAAGTAAGAATAGAGAATACCCAACAGAATGTAGAAATGCGCACGATAATAGTTTTTTTTTTTTTTTTTTATCCGATAATCGATTTATGACCGATTCTTCAGTTTGATTTAGAATCGATAATCGATTTATTTGCAAATATTATCGAACTGGTGTTTTGTAAACACCTAGGTCTATTCATTGAACTCCATATTACTGGGGAAATTATCCAGATTGGACATTTTGATTTATTAATGGCTCAATGTGAAAACAAATTGTGTCATCTAATGGAATAGGCTAGGCTACTTTGAATGATTTTTAGTTTTAACACTAACAAATTTTGTAAAAATAATTGGCTTTACTGAGATTTAAAATTGTAGTTTTTGTGTTAGGCCTACTACGGACATTGATTCCAAAATTTCAAATCGAGCAATACGCGCAATTTGCGGATAATTCACCTTCCCCAAAAGGATTTGAAAATATTTTTGGTGGCCAGCCTGGTCTAGCATTGTTGAGATTTGACTAGAAAAATCAATAATTTTGTGCATTCTTATCGTATTACCACTTTCGCCATAGACTGAATGGTTTGAAACGTGTGTTTATTTATGGGAATGCCGGTGGTGCATGTGTACACTAAGTAGACAAGTGAATGCTTCAGTCAAAACTTGTCTCGTTTTGCCACTTGAATCTCACGTTTATGTTGTTTCTAATTTTCGTTTACTAATTTCGAATTTTGAAAATGGTACTTTTACGAACTTTCAGCAGTTGAATAGCAGCATGTGTCCTAGGCCTATGGATTTTGGGTAGCCATTATCAACTATAGGGAAAATCTCTAACTTGGAATCTAAAATATCTCCAAATCAAGCACAAAATTGTCACTTATATTCTTTATTATTGTCAAGGACGGAATACTGTATAATTATATGTATATGAATATACAGTAGCAAGTGTCGCAATTTCTGGTGATAACATGCATCAGCTACCTTAGTTAACTTAGGTCTTACCTCATAAGGTGGCACAGAGCCAAAATTCCAAGGAAGAAGAAATATCCAGTCAGTAACAGGTTTATATACTCCTTGGAAAATATCTACAAAAGATAACAAATCATTAGCACAAGTTAATTTGTAAACACACTTGTTTCCAACCATTGCTCACATTCAGTTCCCTACAATTGTGTACATATTAACTTTACAGATGCATAGTAGTTTGTAACAAGCAAATGGGTAGTTTTTCTGGTACAGCCCTAGAGCAAAGTCCAATACAAAACTAGGGTGTATTACCAGGAATGACTTTGGGCCTAAAAATTAGAAACTGGGTCCTGCTCTGCAAAACCGGCTTTTAATTTTTTTTTTTTTAATCACAAACTCAATTATTTGCCATACAAAAATAAAAGGAAGTGTATCAACTTCCCTTTGAAGTTAGAACAATGCCGGCCGTGCGTCCTTGAAAACATGTAGGCCTAAGCTCTGCTGTCTGGAGACAAGTATTGACTGCAGGATTGCGGGACTAACTCATCTTTCAAGGATTTTTGGATGATTGGGTTAAACTAGCAGCAGCACTCATGATTTCTTGGAAAAAACACGGTTTTTGCGAGGCGAAAGGCACAAAGCTAATGCTGCAGGTAATGATGTGGAGTCAAGAATATTCCCGGGGGAAGGCTCCCGCGAGGGGAATATTCCTCCAACGTTTAAATATATTCCCAAAAATTGGGAAAATATTTATTCATTAATTTCATGTAGGCTACCGATACCTATACTACTCAAGAGTTATCTACAAATGAAAGACATAATTCATTATTTTATTATCAGTCTTTGCAGGATTAAAATACTGCGGCCCTTCAAACATCATTAATTCGGCTGGAACTCTTCTAGCATAGAATTAGAAAGAAACAGTGAGTCACCTCAGATTGTAGTAGATTTTAGAAATAGCCTTCTTGAACTGAAACTTTACTCTACCAGTAAATGGTTTATTATGAAACTTTAACTCTCCTGAAAATCATACCTGGAAGAAAATATACAGTCCAAAGAGGGCAGCACTGGCAATTAAAGGAAACATGGCAGCATCTTTCTGTGTCATGGTCTCAGGTTTCTCCCCAGATTCCTATAACAAAACAAAGTTAACGATGATTAACTAGTGAGGAGTAATAACAGATGTGGATCCATGCTTTAAACAATATGTGATTCAAATAGTGGAGATTATTATCTCTTTCCATTCATAAATAGCATTGCTACATTTTCACAAATGACCGTAATAAAAATTACATGAAACATGTTAATAAAAGCCCTAATTTATTAGAATGCACAATAAAAGGGGGTTGGATCACTATTTTTAGTATAGGCCCTACCTATCCACTTGGCTTAACTTAAAGGCTTTCTAAGTAAAATGCATAAATTAGGAGTGCACCCCAAAATGGTGACGACCTACCTAATTCTAGGTTCATCACCATCACACAGCCTTGTATATAGACTATTGCATATTTGCTAGTCTAATTTAGTTTAGTTATTTTAGTTAGCCATGTGACTAGTGTAGTTGCAGCAGCCATCTTCTCCTTGAGTGATAAAGATCTCGTGTCGAAATGTCTCATTATATTTGTACTATGTATATTTTATGTTCACTTTCAACTCTTGAATTCGTCGTCTAACACGGATGTAAGTTGTTGGATGATCCTATCCATAAATTCTATACTAAAATCTAAAGACAGTTAAAGAACCGTGGTCAGGACACTGCTTCACGCAGTAGGCCTACTAGTTAGCATAGCCTATGATTAAGAGAGCGTTTCTACGTTTATGGCAGACATTCTTTTAGTCGAATGGAGGAATGGAATGAAGTTGGAATCTGGACCATTCACAAACTTCGACGTCAATTGAACGCCATTAGCTTCAATCACTCACTCGTAGCTCGTAGCACAAATTATTAGTAAGTAAGTAAGTAAGTAAGTTTATTTCCAACACAAAATGCATAGGCTACAGAATATACACATACATAGTAATAGTACCTATAGGTAGCTTTCAATAGACGTCACGTGGCAGCCATTATGAGGTACACATTGCTTGTTTACATTTGCTCTGTCAATAGAAGACACATAGGTTATCCAGGAAATATCACTGTTTCAAGCCGTTTAGATTGACGTGTGCAGGTAAAAGCTCAAGAAAATGATAACACATGCAAATGATTGTCTTCAAACAGAGTTTACGCGTTCTTATTTTGTTTTCAGTCATAATACGGAACCTTTATTTGAAAACAGTTGATGTGTCAGTTAAAGGACATCTGCAATATTGCAACAATGCAGTGTCGGAAGAACGTAAACAAATGTTTACAGAGTACCTCAGTATGGCTACCGTGCGATACCGGAAATGACGTTATTGCAAGCTCCCTATAGTACACATACACATACATAGTAAATACACATTTTGCCTTGACCCTTGAGGTAGTTAAAAAACAAACCTTGTTATTTAGGGTGTTTGGAAGGCGGTGGACATAATTAAATGATTAATAGTTAATTTAGTATTGTATATAGTGTTTAGTATGTAGTGATTAGTAATTAATTCCTTAAGGCTATTCCCTTTGCACACAGTCTTCAAATATTTTTTTTACAAGCTACAACCCGAGTCACCCCGAGTATGACCAGAAGAAAAAAAGGAAAAAAAAACCTGTTGTTTCTACGCGTACCGGCCGTATACACTTCCAACTTTACGGTGCTGGCTCCACGGTTACAAAATACTAAATGTGACGTTTTAAATATTTTTCTCGATTTGAAATACTTATGAAATAATGACTATGAAATTACATGGCTGTAGCATAAACAGGGACTAGACTAGGCCTACAACAATTTTTGTGTACCGATAAATAAACGAGTAAAAATTGGGAATTTTTCGATTAACAATGTAGCCTATATAGGCCTATGCGGAACAAACTGAAACCCATGCCTCAAACTTCTTAGTCATTATAAGGCATCCTTTACGTATTGAGGATTGACTTGAAGCCTCCAGCACTATTACTCATCAAAATGTCAGAGAGCGAAAAAGTACGTAATTAGTTGACGCTAGAGGAGCGAGCGACACGAACTTGCTCCCACAGTGTCTGTAACTCGACTACCCAGTAACTCGGCTGCCTGCTGATACCTCGGCTCGGCGGGGTGGGGGGATGTTAGTGTGGTCACATTGCGTCATATATCAACAGCTGATAATAATTAAACAGTTTGCATATTTGATAGCGGGCTGGAATGGCCTTAATAATTATAAGTAGGCCTACATAATTTTTAATTCTCTGGACCAGATACTTTTAGCCTATGCAGTGTCCAGCGTGGGCTTATGAAGTTATGATAATTATTGCCTAAGCAGAATTCAAGTGAGTCTGGTATTAAATTGGCCTAGCTTTCGTGACCAAGCTTATCATCAATTTCACCTTGAGTCTTAAAAACCCCTTCTGGCAGTGGCACATGACATGCTCTGACACTAGGCATGTCAACGGGTACCTGTCCATTGCTATAAACCCGGATAATTATCCAAACCCTGTTTGGCTGTCTGTACGTCCCTTCTCAAATGGCATTCTTCCTGCCGTACCGACAGCGGTACCGTGGTCAGCACACGTCAAGTGTCGTGCTCGTTTCGTGAGTCAATCCTCCCCCCCCCCCTCGCCCTCACCCTTATTGTCAGTGTTGGGTAAGTTCCCCAAAAAAGGAACTTTTCAAAGTTAAGTTATTCTGTGTTTGAAAGGAACTTTTATAAAGGTTAGGCCTACAGTTCCTCAAAAAACAAGGAACTTTTGTGTGTTCTTGGCACTAAGTTACTTTTGCAAGAATTTTTTTTTTTTTTTATTTATTTATTTGCCTGTCGATTAATACATGGTACAAATATAGGCATCGTCAATCTTATAATATACATACTTAATATACATAAACTTAATATACATATTATGATCAGATTAAATAGAGACATTGGAGGAAACATGGGATATACGATTTAAGTGGTGATTTTTTAACCGCGTAACCCCCGCACCGTTTTTGACGCAAGACAGGTTGATCCATCAAGGTAACGTTTCCTAATAAGCAAAAATATATTACTACTTCAGGCTTAATCGATCAACTTGTTTGCTAGGCTATTTGTGTCCACTCAAGATGATAATACAAAATAAAGTGGCAATGGCGGTTTTTATAGCTAAACTTCTTAAAATTGGAAGGAATTTTTATTTTATTTTAATCTAGGCCTAGTTCCCAGAAATTAGTAGCTTATTTTCAAATGTAGCTGGAATGGCCAAATGGTGGTGTAATAAATGCCCCATGAAAGGAAAGGAACTTTTCGATATTTTTTTAGAAGTTCCCCGAAATTAGGAACTTGTGTGTTAAAGGTTACTTTCATTTCAAAAGCAACTCGTTCATTTAAAAGTTCCCGAAAAAGAAACACATTCCTTGGTAAAAGTTCATACCCAACACTGCTTATTGTGGGATGTGCGCACATCCCCGTGCCTGGCATTGCATGTGTTGCTGTAGGCCTACCTGTTTTGTGCGGACACACAATCGTTTTATATTTTCCAGTGATTGTGGGTTGGTGCATCGAATTTGCAGACATTCGTACGTAGGATACGGCCTAGGCCTAGGTCTACATACAACAGTGCTCTAAACGTAGGGCCTAGGAAAGCCTAGATCAGAGGTCAATATACGACAGTGCTACAATCCAAAGTTACACTTTCACGATTTTTGTGCATTTTCATTTTCCACATTAAATTTTGACCAAAAAGCTTTCTTCCTTAATTACTTTCTGCAGAGTATTCTGTTTGTGTGAGTACAACGTAAAACCAGAGAGTATCTTACATCCTAGGCCTAGGCTGGGCTTACCGTCCATCCCCGTAAGTACAGGGCTTAAAGGCCCCTCTAGGGTTGGAAGTAGGGGCCTAGGGTAGGCCTAGGTTACCTAGGCTAGCCTACCTTTTGTTCCTTATGGTGTCTCACTGAACGAAAAGAGCCGAAGAAAATTGGAAGTAAAGCCATGATAACAAGACTTGCGTATGCAACGGCCATCCCTTCAGTTGTTGCAGGTATTCTTGTAGTTGAATTAGTGTCATTTTTAACTAAATTTTCGTTAACTTGACTGACAATTTCCTCTACCACGTCTGCCATATTTACTGTGCGCCTGTCTCTAAAACCACTGCCTTCTCAAACGAAGACCACGTCCACAGCACTCTAGTGGACACGTCACGTACGAGAACGAAATTCTTTGCGAAGACCACAACAATGGGGGGGGGGGGGGTATAAATCATGTGTGCCAACGGTCTAATATCATCAGATGTGCCCACTGTCGAACACAGGTAGAACATATTGGACCGTAGGGCTACCGTACGCAGACTCATTGGCACACTATCCATATTTGTACGTTTGTATCCTGTATAAATCAAAGGATAAATAAAGAACTCAACTAATCCTATTTTTGTTTATGTTCTTAGCGGAATTCTTACGCGTATGTTGGCTACTTTTGATAACAGAGAGAACGGCCATTTTGGAATTGGACTTCGATATATCGTCGCGATCTTCCCGCTAGGCCTAACGCCTAAGTACATGTTTTCTTTATTATAAGTCCGTAAGTCCGATCTATTTACCAGTCTTCAGTAATTTTAATTTGTAAGTTTATAAGGCCTAGCTAGTTACAGAAGGCCACCTTTTTGCCTCGAGGCACATCCCTAGGGCCTAGGCTAGGCCCTAGGTCAAGGCTTGTGTTTACCCAGGAAGGCCTAGGCCCTAGCCTAGGCCTAAGTTTCTTTCAAGCTTTAATTCATACGGGGTTGCTTACTTGCCTAGCTTACTACTTATTAGGATAGCAAGACCTAGGCCTAGGCCTACCTAGGCCTTGGCTCTGAGCGTAGGCCTAGGTTTAGGACTAGGCCTAGGCCTGGGCTAGAGCTTTGTATATCGAGCCCTTTAGGGCTGGTTATACAAACGCTAGAGTGCGCCTAGGCCTAGTTGCCTGTCCCAACCGTAATTAATTACTCAGTGAGCCCCTAGATTGTAGGACCTACAATCTAGGGGCACCTACAATGTAGGTAGGCCTAGGCCTAGGCCTAGCCTATCTCAACTAGGCCTAGGCCGCCGATTCGTTTCTAGGCATGGTCTCAACTTGCTTAGAGCTTGGCTAAAATTTAAGGACCTGACCTTTAAATTGCACTGCTCCCTGGTATAGAGATTTAGCCTGATCGGCCTAGATACCACGTAGGCCTAGGCTTAGCCTGACACACAGTGTGCGAATTGACGGCTTGGCAGAGAGGGGGATGCCCAAGTATAGGGTACGCACATCTGACGTAACATCCGAACTACAACAATGGAATAAATGAATTGAACTGGTGGACAAACAACAAGCCGTCAAAGTAATGTCTTAGCAAATAATGAGGAGAAACAATTAGTTGTAACGATAGTAACTGCTCACCAGTTAAGATTTATGTTTAAAAGTAATAGACAGATACTATCTGAAAGTTTGTAAACGTTCTGAACGTTTGTTTTTTCCAACTTCAGAACTTCATATATTTTTTTTGACAGCTTGCTTGTCCATCGGCTCAATTCATTTGTTTCATTGTTGTGTTTTGGTGTTGTGCGTACCCTATAGTATCTGTGTAGGCTGTAAGGGGTCTGAGTCTTTGCCCCAGCCCCCGGAGGCAAAACAAATTTAGGGGTATTATTGCCCTCCAGATGGCTTTAGAATTAACCTTACGAGATTAAGTCACTTTATATGATATGGGGGATACCTTTCAATAAAACAGCCAGGGATGAAATTACCAGAAGGGAAAAATCCCCCCCCCCCCCCCCCCCCCGTCAATTCGCACCCTGCTTACACAGTGTAGGGCTATTGAGCTGGTACCGGTAGGCCCTAGCCTAGGCTTAGGTCCACAAGCTGACGACGTGTTTCCTTAACTGACCAACATTGTGGTTTAATGTTTAACAATGCCATAATAAGCCTACCTACTTTTGTTAAAGCTTTCACATGTCGGCGACATGTGAAAGCTTTAACAAAAGTAGGCCTACAAATACATTCTAAAATTTCTCTAATTTAGGGTGACCAGAAGTCCCGGTTTTCCCAGGACAGTTCTTGATTTTAGGCACCTGTCCCGGTGTCCCGAGAGGTACCACGCGGGACTGGATATTGTCCCCGTTTTCTCTCCTAGAATGTTTTTATTAAATTTATCGCCATTATTCAAATTTATTTATTTGTCTACAAGTACAATTTGTATTTATTTCGTTATACTTTACGCAATCTACTACGTAAACTAAACTCTGGCTACTTTGCAATAAAATCCATTAAGTCCGTAGCAAACATTGCAACAGCCAAAATAGTATATTTTTCTAACTTTGAGGCACATATACGATATGGAATTGAGTTTTGGGGCTGCTCTCCCAGCACCAAGAAAATATTTATAGTTCAAAAGAAGGTAATCAGGTCAATGCTGAACAAGTCACAAAGGTCACACTGTAAACCTCTCTTCATTAAATTAAATATTTTAACATTCTATAGTCTGTTTATTTTGCAGGCAATCCTAAAAGTTAAAAAAAAAATTGATACATTACCAAAAAATAAAAATATACACACCCATGACACACGCCTAAAAAATAACATCCATACACATTTTTATTCAAAATCATCAACACAGACAAACTCCGACTACACACACACAAAACTTTTTAACAAATTACCAGCTGAACTAAAAAATATAGACTCATTAAACAGTTTTAAATACTCGGTAAAAAAGTTCCTTATTTCAAAAGCATACTATTCCATAAACGAATATTTAGTGGATAACCTGTAATTATTTCAAATTTTATATTAAATCTATATATTTTGTTATTCTATTGTATACGTTTTACTGTATTATGAAGTATTACTGTATTTCATCTATACTTCAAACTGTGAACTTCAAACTGTATTTCATGTATTGTTTGTATCATGATTGTCTGTACATCTGAAAATGCTTGATCCCTCTCGCAGAATGTAGATTCTATGACAATAAACTATTATTATTATTATTATTATTATAGGCCTAGTAATGTAACGCCACTAAGAAGTTTAAAAACGCCTTGTTTTACTACACTTTGAAGTTTTCAACATCAGTTTGCAGTGTGCTTGCTTCTTGTTTCCTGGAATCTGACTCCCGGGGCTTCCCCCCCCCCCCCCCCCACAAAATTCAATGTCCCTAACTCATTAAAACACCTCTAAATAGATGCAAAAATAAACCCTGCAGCAGGGCCATTTATTGGAAAGCCCCACTAACCCCCTGCGGTTCGTCGGCTTCGCGACTACTACCTTGGGTTTGTATTTATTTGTCCCGAATTTCCCTTTTTTGAAATATGGTCACTCTACTCTAATTACCAGTATGTTCACAAAATTGCAGATTGTAGGCCTACTTGGGAGGGACGTTTCCAAAACGCTGTTAATTTTTCTAGATTTTTTTTGTCGTCGATCGTCATTGACGTCACAAGCAAAGCAACATCTGATAGTTGTGCTCAACATGCGCATGCAACCAAGAATAAGAACTAGGATTGAATGTGCACACTTGTTCTTGGGACCTAAATGAATACCTACCAAAATGCTGTTAATTCTTATTCTCAATTTACATCATCAAGAAGACGTCACAACACAAGCAACATCCAAATACTTCTTCTTCTTCTCTTATGCGGATGCCCGCAATTGGTCTATTCGGCCATCATGCGTTGTCGTGCTAACCAATAGAGACAGGACTCCCTCTGTACATATGTCATGCCATCTGGCATCGCGTCAAGTTCCCTCTTCATCCTTTCACAACCGAAAAGATGACGTCTATTCTGCTCTTCCTTACCACACAAGCTGCACAAGCTTGACTCAGCCATTCCCACTCTGTGCAGATGTTTACTGTTGTGCGACTTGACCTTGCATCATAGAACATGAATAAGAATAAAATTGCCTGGTCTGGTAAGTCTAACTGAAAAGTTTTGAAAACTAATTACATCATCTTATCCTTTGTTACAGTTTTACAAGGAGTTTGTCAACACAATAAACTAAAGATTAGCAGCTAGGATGAGTGAGAAGATGCTAGAACCTTCGCTTACACCTTTAAGCAACTTTCACTGTGAGACATGCCAAAGAACTTTCCATAACGTTACGGTGTGTGATTCGTTTACTTTCATATTAGCCTATGTCTAAGCTAGGCTTAGAGTTTAATACATAGAATACATTATTGTGAGTTACTTTATTTCAGGGCTTGAAACGTCATAAGTTGCTATGCATTGATCCTACCACCCTCCAAGCAAACGCTGAGAAGATGAAGGAAAATATAGGCAAAGATCCTTATGAAATGTCGTCGTCAGATGAAGAGGCTGGATGGCAACATAACTTAAAGGGTTTGTTCTCCTGCATTTGTAATCGGTAGAGTCCTACAGAAATGGTTTTATTTTTCCCAAATTTAATTTTCAAAAAGTAAACTTCGTGTTTTGGCGGTGTTATTTTTATAAGGCGCATAACAAGGGAAAAAACCTTATTTAATTAATTTAGGAATTTCACTCAAATAAAAACGAGTCATTCGTGTGTTTAAACAGTATACTTTCTATTTATTTATTTCCTTCACATTTTAAATTCTTCTGCGCATTTTATCTTACACTAGATAGTCGTCGTACAACAACTTCGGTAATGCTTCCGTCACGGGTGGGTGAGTGGCAACCAACCAGCGACCGTGGCTAATTCAAATACCTGCTTGGTTTGGCCGAGACTGTAAACACGTCAATGATTGATGACGAAAGCGTTCCCGTAGTTGCTGTACGACCACTATAACACTTGTTTTTCGTTATTTCGGTCTTATTTCGCGAAAACACAGATATTCCGTGGATTCCGTGGTTATAGCTCAAAATCGCGTTATTTCGCGATTCAAAAGTTGCATAATTAGCATGCTGACAAGACGTCTCGTCCACAATTATCGTTTTCAGGGGTACAACTAGGCCTACAGTTTAGTTTTATTTCGTAACGAGAATTTTACTTGGCTCTAGTAATCGGTCTGGAGCAACAACTGCACGAATGATGTTAAGGTTGGACAGGTCTCATGATAAGTCACCGCATTATGGGCCTGTTCCCACCATCTTAGGTCACTGGGACGTCGGCTTTTAGGCAAGGACTTAATAACTGATGGTGAAGCAGCACTCAAACCCAAGATCACGCTGCACACTATGTTTCGCACAGGCCTTTGTTTACAGGGCACTTGTTGCTTTTAATTCTTCAGATGCTGCAGTGTATTCTATATTTTGCATATTCATTCTCATTCATATGGCATTCTAAGAGGAACAAGCATTAGAGCTGATCCTTGTTTTATTTTACTAATTTTGTCATTTAGTATTTCTTGCCCCAAGGTGCAGTGGTGTAGTGCCAAATTTACCAGTACGTATACGCTTCAGTGGGAAGCTGGAGGGACGTGACTTTCCAGACAAAAGAACATGGGGGGGATTGGGGGGCAGAGCCCCTCAACAATGGCGCCGCAGGCGATTTAGAAAAAACAGGCTTTTTAGAGTGTGTTTTGAGCGTTTTAGATACCAATACCGGACTGAATGCAATCCCGAAAAACTGCAGTTTTTGTAGTGCAAAACCAGAAAATCCCCGAACATAATTGGAAAACTGACGAGAATTTTTCAGAAATACGTTTTGGGGCTTGGGAAGTGGTTTTGCGACGTGCTCGTGGCCCGTATAGGTATATCTGTTTGTTGGCTGTTGATAATTGACACCGCAATATTTTTACTAAGCGAGACAATTGTATCCCACTTGGTGTATTGGCGGGGCGCGGGACTTAAAATTGAATATCGGGACTCCCAGATCCAGGGGTGGTCTTATTGAGGCCTTGTGCCAGTTAAATGCCAGTGCCAGAGAGCACAATTTGACCAATGGAGAAAAGCTGACAATCGTGAATAATGTGTCCGTCATTCGAGGCATGTTACGACCGTATCATTGCGTATCACTCGTATCATAACCAAAACCAGTGTGTATACGAAAGTTCTTTAGCCGGAGCAGTGTGTATACGGCGTATACGCCCGTATACGCACCACTACACCACTGCCAAGGTGCTATTATCATAATACTGTAACTGCAAAGTGCTGCCCATCCTTGTTTTTATAATTGAAGTCTATGTGAATCTATGTCATCTCTACACACACAGTATAGTAGACATACTACACCAAAGATTACAAACTAGGGAAGATAGTTCAATTTCATCCATATGGGAATTCGTCTGCGCGTGTCTGAGCAAAATTTTTTAAGTCCGACGTGTAGTTCGAATTCTCACCGCAAGAACTCCCTTTTCCAAAAGTTTAAAACTGAGCGGGAACCTTGTCGTCCTCGTAAAAACTATCTAGGACACTTTGTATGATTATCATCACGGTCCTCTAAATCTTTATGTGCGACAATAAATATAAATATAAAATCAAGGTTAGTAGATGACGATCTTGTATGCATCAATGAACCTTGATACACCACTTGAAAACTGAGTTTTAATTCTTGTGTATTGTTGTCATTGAAGATTTAGAAGACTGTGATGATACTCATACAAAGGGTTCTAGATAGTTTTTGAATGCCAGAACCGAGTTCAAATATATCCTGCCAGACGGCAACGAAGTTCAAACGTGCTGAGCTAGCGCTCCTTGCGGTGAGAATTCAAACTAGTGGTGAGACTTAGAAATTTTTGACAAAACTTAGGCTACGCAGATATTTTAACACGGCGATGAAACATCTTCCCTAGTTTGTAATCTTTGACTACACCTATAGGCTGCCTAGCTATAGTACTTTTTTGTGGTAGATGATATCTATTGATTAATTGTTTCAGGCATTATTTTTCATCCCATAAATGATTTGGCCGATGACGGAACTCTAATTGCAGCAGGGAAGTGCCACTGTTGCAGTGAAGACCTGGAAACAGCCCACACAGTACGTTCAATCATGTCTGATTCACTTCAGAAGGCTGGCAAGTCCAAATTATACTAATAGAGTCCCGTGAAATTGGGATTGCCAAATCATGTGATACTGATATTTGTATGCATATTGCTCTATTTGACCAAATGTTGGCATTTCTTGTAGATATGAGTCTGAAAAACATAATAGCCTAATATGTATCCAAAATTGGCATAGGCCCAGGCCTAATTAGTGAAAATCGGACTTACACAATAAGCTTAACATAGACACTAGCCTATACCTACTAGGTGTACCAAGTGCAACCAAACTCAATGTAAACAACACAATAGGGCCTATGTACAGTACATTGATCTACAAAATAATATTCAAAGAACAATTTTGACCTAGCAAAAAGCCAAAAACAAATGCACACATGAAACATGGACATAATGGGGGATTACATCTTAAAAAGAACAATTCTATGGAGTTGAATAAAAAACGTGTTACATAAATAAATTGTAGACTGATGGTTAGAATGGGGTCTTTTAAAGTGCATGTGGTGTGTGGATGAGATTTTGGAATGTGTTAACGTATACTGTATTTAGCTTGATATGTGCTTAGCATGTTCCATACATCCGTGATGTTTAATCGGAACTCGGTTTAAATAAATAAATACTGTAACTTGTAGGACGGAGACTTCAAGTGTGCGGAGTGTTCCAAGAGTTTCAAGCTGAAATCGAGCTTCGAGCGCCATCGCCGCGTGATCCACGGAGAGGGAGAGACTTTCTTATGCCCCGAGTGCCCGGCCCGGTGTCCGGACAAGGGCACGCTGGCTCGCCACATGTACACGCACACGGGCCTGAAACCGTACGCCTGCACTCGCTGCAAGAAGGAATTCAGTCGGAAGTACCATTTGGAACGGCACGTCGTGCAGACTGGTTGCGACGGGAATCCCAAACCTTCTCATCCATGTCAGGTAAATAATTTGGCTTGGAGATCAGTCTCATACGCTTAAACAGAAGTGTAAAAACAAGCAGATTTAAGGTAAATTTTTTTTGGTAGGCCTAAATTATTCATTTTCACAGAGTGTTGTTTTGTTTTTTATTTTAATAAATAATATTGTATGATATTGATAGCCAATGCTGATGACAAGACTTTTATTAAAATAACATTCTATAACTGAATAAAATGGTAACACCCATAAATATCAAATTTTTTTATGTGTGCTTGTAAATATGACCTTTATTAAAGACGTTTCTGCCCTTCTTAAGTAGTTCATTGGCAATGAGGTGTTCGAAAATCATAAATAAATGTTATGAATTATGGTCTTCAATGTGTAGTGTGCGCAATAAAATACATTGTTTAATTTTTTTTTTAAAGGTATGTGGACGTATGTTTAGCCGCAAAGACAACTTAAGGGAACACTTGAGAGCGCATGCGGGCCAGGTGAAACGAAAAAAGAAATACAACTGCAAGTTCTGCAACAAGGAATTCTATGGAATCACATTACTACAGATTCACATGCGCACGCACACAGGTATGAACTACTTTTGTTACTATGAAAGATTTGTTTGTTTACATAATTGACACGTTATGGCACCTGCGTAGCGTTGCGTGTATTAGCCATCTAGTGGTGTTCATGATATCGATGTTATTACAGGCAGAAAAAATTCGATATCCATTCGATATTAGCCATCTAGTTGGTGTTCATGATATCGATGTTATTACAGGCAGAAAAAATTCGATATCGTTACATCGACGTAAAGGTTTTCAGCACAAAGTTGGTAAAATGGTGCCGATATCGATATGTGAAAAAATATATTCATTCCACTAGAGGGCCTACACTAGTATTATCATTAACTCAGTCTGTAATACTGGAACTTGCACATGATATAGGTCATTGAGTGTGCAATGTGTTAGGTATGGGATGAAACAATGGTAGCCTCTACCATTTACCCATTTCTCAATTCTTATTCATCGTTTGAGTACCCAGTCCATATGTGCTACCATTAACAATCATTAAAAGTATACTCGGGGCTGGACATTAACGGCAGCCCAAGCCTGCACGAAAAACTGCGCACCCACGCACAAAACACAGAAAAATACCGGTAGTTGTAAGTTACAATAATAAGAAATTAACAAAACATGCAATAATATAATAACAAAAATTGGGCTACTGAATTCTTTACAAGACTGCAAAATTCCCAATTTGAAGCACTGAGTAGACTACTCTTTCGTATGCGTTGCTGATGATTAGAGCTAGGATGTTCAGGACATCTCCTTTTTTTTTTATTGGTAAATACTCACCTGGAAAATAGTTTTAAGTGTGTTTCAAGTGTTAGGGATGCCAAAAATATGCATTTTGTTTTGCCTTAAAATGCCTATTTACATCATTTTATGAGAAAAGGTCCTTTTTGGTAGGGCTGCCCAACGATAAAAAAAATCATATCGATATCGCGGGAAGGAATATCGATATCGCGTGGCGATATCGAAGTTTTCAAGTGGACGTATCGATATCGGCGATATCGCCACATCAAAACTTTTCTCGTCTGTTTTTAGGATTTACAGGCCAGCTAGAGGTCATTCTTTAAACAATATTACGTAAAGTAATATTTTAGCTTTGAAATGTCTTACAATGTGTGTCAATTTGTTTGTTGTACTATTCAAATTGTAAAATATCCACACAAAACAGCGATAGTGTGGTTGCCGTGACGTGATACGTAATCGGTTTTTTGTATAAATTAGCTTATTAAGCACAAGTTCGATATCGCGATATGTACCATATATTAATTCTATATCGATATCGAATTATTTATCTATTATCGATATTGTATCGAATTATCGATATCGTTGGGCAGCCCTACTTTTTGGGCATTTTTAAGGGACTATTGTCCTATTTTGATATAATTTGCTGAAACGAATGCAAAACGTGCGAGTGCAGTGTCGAGCTTGCCACATCATCGGGCCAAGCATACGCAATGATGAGATGAGCCAGCCGATGTCTGCAGCTTCTTGTGTTTGATACATCGACAAAACTATTCCCCCCCCCCCCCCCCTCTCCACGAAAATATATTGGTGTAACTGAATTAATTTAATAAAACAACACTGAAAGTAATGAAACCAATAGAATTCGATTAAATTCAATAGGTCCTATTTAGGTCCTATTTTGCTGTTTTAAAGGTACTATTTGCCTGCCTTTTTCCCACTTTGAAAGGTCCTGAACATCCTAGCCCTACTGATGATATTTTCTGTCAAGGTGAGAAGCCCTACGTCTGCGACTTCTGCCCAAAGAGTTTTCCGTCGTCCGGGGCGATGAAGAAACACCGGCGTTTGCATACCGGAGAACGGCCTTACGAATGCAAGGAGGTGAGTCCTGAGTAGCCATCTCTTTCGTATTCAGACGGAATAATCACAATTTCTTTCAAAGCAGTTACAACAATGTTGTAAAATGGATGTTTCAATAGCTATACATATATTGTGTATATACTTGGAACTCAGAACAAGATAAAACATGTTCTAGTGAGGGAAAAGGTGAAGGTCATCTTACCCATCTCTGTTGTGAGTGTCTGGTAGCTTCCGGAGTAGGGGGAGGGAGGCAGAGGTATTGTATGGTTTTATTTATGGTTTAATAGCTCAAACTGCGCGGCTGGTAAATCACAATTTAAGGCATATAAATGGGTGGGCATATTTATTTAGGCTTGATTTACAGGGCGTATAAACGTCGTATATCTGAGAGTTGTAAAAGTGAATTATTTTAGCATTGCTTCTTATGGAGAACAGAAAAATACCATATAAAAAGGGCGTATTTAAGCGGGATAGTCGTATAAATGGGAGTTGTATAAACAGGAGTCGTATAAACGGGAGTCAACTGTATTCGACACTTAATGTGTCAAGAGATAGCACCACTGCTGCGCAACATGGCTGACAGTTACAAACTGACAGGAGATCATGGATCCGCCTAAACATGTTATTGCGCTAAGTGAGTTTTTAACTTTATTCTGAAATAAACATATATTTGAAAGCAAATAGAGCCCAAAGGAACCTCAATGAAAGAGAGGCACTGTTAATCGGTGGCCTTTTAATTGTATGTGGTTAATTAACATTATGATCAGAACATGAACTTCGGGCCTTCGGATGCTTGGTGTGTCCCCTGATCCAAAATCCCCATAATATCAAAGGCATCTTGAGTACAAAACGCAACCAGCAAATATCCAGCAAAGCTGGATATTCACTGACGCAACAATGTCGCTTATGTTTCTTTGGAATCGTTGCCATTCTCATATAAACACTGACAAATGACACTGACAAATGACATCCAGCGGCTTTGTTGCCCTCTAGCTATTACTTCACGATTTCGCCGCCAGAGATCATATCTGCAACATTTAGTGCCGAATAGCCAATAATAGGGCCAGCTAGTTTAGTTCATAGGTTAGGGAAAGTTAGTATTCTTCTTACTCCTGAGTGATCAAGGTCTTGTACTGAAATGTCTCAGAAAACTTGTGTTGTCCATTTAATTTAATCTCTATACCGCAACGGTCTACAATTCAGGTAAGCTGTTGGGGCTATCCTTCTACTTATCATATTAATTTTTGGCCTCTCTTATATCCAGCAGGCCTATACAAAAATAATAATTTTGTTATGAATGTATATTTTAGATACTTAGGGCAGGGTTGCCGTTTTTGCGGAGTTTATCCTCTTTTGCGGATTTTTAGGGTGCCTCGCGGACATGAGGATTAACGGCCAAATTGGCGGATTTTCTACCATTATTGTAAAAACCGTGAAATTTACTATAATTTGAAAATTCCGCCATAAAGAACGATTTAATAATGTAAAAAGTAAAGTGGACAATCTACACTTGAACCCGCAGCATAGACACGATGTCTCAAAACACGTGTGAAATATCGAGATTTCAACTGTGTTTTTGTAAGTTGTCTTGCTATACTAGCAAGCAGAGGGTGGAGCTTGTGTGGGAGACAGCCAATGGGGTACCTAAAGCGTTGTGATTGGTCTAGTAGTAAGTAGCGTCCTCTATCGTCAACTTTGCAAAACGTGTGTGTTCTTTTAGTGTACGATAGGGCGCGTTGCCCGTGCCTCGTTGATAACAAGCAGAACTGTGAGCGTGAGCCCGTGACGTGACGACTGACTTTTTATATGAGTCTATGCTGTTATTTGCCTGGTTTCTTGTTTATATATAAATATATACAAATTAATTTATTATTTATTTATTTATTTATTTATTTATATATAAATTATAATGGAGAGGTAAATTCTTAAAGATCATCTGGCATAATGCATAACCTAAAAATAAACATAACCTAAACATTTTTTTTATTCTTTCACACTTTATAATATGCTAAGTAACAGCAGAATAAATGTGTTTTGGAGGATTTTTGAGGATTTTTTTGATATCTTCAGAGGATTTAAAAAATTACTTGGTGGCAACCCTGACTTAGGGTAGGTAGGAGACTGATGTGGTTAAGAAATGAAAATGAAAACATAAAAAGAGACAGACAAGTTTTCCCAGACGTTTTGGTCTTATAGTTATATGAAGTCCAGTGTACTATTTGTGGGTAGGTGGAGGCCAAAATGGCTGTTATAATTAGGCTGGCTATATGTACAGTATAAGCAAACATGTTCCAATAGAAGTAGGCCTAAAGAACTAGGCCAAAGGCACTGCCTTACAAAAGAAAATAAGCCTTAGGCCTACTTACCCTATATACAACAACACACAATATACAAGCAATATACAGCAATATACAAATTTAAACAACTTATTACTGTAATATGCTGGAGTGATGATTTGACAAGAGAGGGACATAAAAATCACCCAGGTTTTGATTGATTGAATGATTGTTCATCTTTATGTATCTTGTATTCTTCTGCAGTTATTCCCCCTAACTATAGTTAGAGTGGAGGAACTAAACTTGATTGATGTATCTGTTAGCTCCAGTCTTATAAGTCCTTTGTTAGACCCCCTTTTTCTTCATCCTAACCTCATCCTTTGACATGGAATATTGACTTGCTAATTACAGTGTAATGTATACTAAAACTTGGGTGTTCAAGTGTTGTGCCAAGTTCGCTGCAAAAGAGACCCTGAATCGCCACGTCCGAACGCACACTGGCAACAAGCCTCACACCTGCCGTTTCTGCGGCAAGAGTTTCATCCAGGCATCGCAGCTACGGGCACACATATTTCACCACACAGGTCAGCGCACGTCTTTTTCTTAGCGATCTCACTAACCGATGGCAATACTATGTTTTTGCCCTCTTGAAAATGATTGTTTCTATTTTATAACACAAAATGTAACTTATTATACTAGTCCCAACGAAAGTATTTGCATACCGATCTAAAGTCATTGTCTACTGCCCCTTTCAACCGTGCCAATTGAAAAAAAATCAACAGGTACTGACGTTCTTGCACATTCGTAAATGCACGGTTCGGCTTACTCGAGTGCACAGACGGTTTGGCCACACCAATCCTTACAGGTAACCAACAGAAGGTTTTACATTATTCCCAATGGACGTGTTTAGATTAGATGGTAGGAAATAGCGAAGGAGAAAAATAAGCTGTCACCTTGGACTCGGCTGTGTCGTAAGCATCAGAATACTTTCGTTCTGACAACTATATTGTGCTACTGTAAAGTGTTGCGGTTTTACCTGTCAGCACTTGTAGTCTTATATGATGTTGATACACTCTGCCTATATTTGTGGTGATAGATGCCAATCGGCTGTAGTAGTTGAGTGTTGCGATGGGACCCATCCATTGAATCATTACCACTCACAAGTCACAACTGATGTTAACACGTCCATTAATGTTAAATTAAATGTAAATTTTCAACATGCTATGAAAACTATCTCATTCAACCACTTTTCTAAGAAATTTTGTACTCAATTGAATGTTTTAGCATGTCCAAAGACCAAACCACTCCAGTCTTCCTCTCATTTGTTCTTCAACAGTCTCTTTTCTTATCCAGTCCTCCTACCTGGTTTTTCCGACTTCTCAAGTTTTTCATATCTGCAGCTTGCATAAGGCTCTCACCAGAATTGGGTAAGTTTTTCTTAAAATAGTGATTTTTCATTTGTCTTATTCAAAGAATATAATCAATTCATATCAATTACAAACCTAACAATATTGTGGTATGGCATGTCTTCCACATACAAAAGGTGTGAGCAAAATTGTACTGAAGTATAACCTCGATATTTCGAAAACAAATAGTAATTCAAAATGCGTCGTATTCATATTTCAACAAAAACATTGACCCCGTCTGTCAACATTGCATTTTATGTTATTAAATTTATATAATTCGAAATTCACTATAATTCGTAATTGAAGGGATAAACAACCCTGAAAAACTACTTCCCATATAAAATATGCCTGCTAGTATTTCGTAATTGAATTTTTTTCAATGTTCAGGAAATGTGTTTTGGACGGTCTATAATTCGAATGCACGAGACGAACAATTGCCGCCCGCCGCAAACAATGCAAACCTGCTGCCCCCCTACCCCTCGTGTAAGACCTGCAAGTGCTGACTTGACCTTGACGGCAGCTGCCTGCACTTGCAAGCGATTCCTCTCGCTCCCCTCACCAGTCAGCCTCAATCAACTTCCAAGCAGCAGACAAATCTCCAACCCACAATAGCAAGTAGCGGGCGGGGATGACTCAGCCGGCGGCTGGCAAGTTATTGTTCTGCAATCGTGTTGCGTTGACAGCACGTATCAATTTGCACAAGTTCATTACTCCACGTAAAACATGCCGAGATTTTTTCGCATCATTCGCATAAGGGTTGCGTAAATTGCCATGACAAAATTATGCGCGTTATTACAGTATTTCGACTTGAAAACTCGCGTGACTCTAAGCCTATGTAGTGCCTAAAATACTTTGCTAAGTTGTACTTGTAGTAGTGTAAATAAAGTACTGTTCGTCTTAAAATAGTTTGTTCTTTAAATTCTTTTGTATTTCGAATTTTTGTATTTCAAAATGGGTATTTTTGGGTCCCTTCGATTTCGTAATATCAAGGTTATAGCTTTTATTTATTTAATACAGTGTTAGGCAGGGCATGCCCTAATATCAACTTTTAATTGACTATCTGAGTTGGATGAAAGCAAATCTGACATTCCAACTCAACTGGAGGGACCGAAACTATAAGTTGCCATCAACCGTTGCAGTCGACCAACTGACAACTGTTTAGTTGGATGTGTGTTCAATGCTTATCCTATATCCACAATCAATCAACTCAATGTTGGTCAACTAAAAGGTGATACTGATAGTGCCCACCCCTTTACATAGGTAAGTAGAATGAAGACAACAATTTTGAATAGAATTACAGACCTGAACTTTATTAGAACTTTATTTGAATTCCAGTTAAATGTAGTGCAACAAGTTTTTTATCACTTTGCTTTGCCTTTTTTGGCAAGCAAAGCACTGCTTCTCACCATCTCTCAGCCATATTTAATATGATTCATACATATTATTGTAACAACTTTTAACACAAATATGACTTGTCTGTCCAAGACACCAGAGAACAGTACTTTATTTTCAGATAGCCCTATCCTGCCAGGGAAATTTTTACTTAAGAGCGAAGGATACCTCTACGTCAAAAACCGCAGAATATTTTAATTTTTTAATTATATCTCAAGATTGAAACACAACATCAAAAATCTGAGACACCATGGCGCTGTGGTTTGGTAATCCCTACACACTGAATGATAAATGTATTTAACGTTATCATCAGTATGACTGTGATAACGATTTCCTTAGTAATTTGAGGAAATCGTTATCACAGTCATACTGATGATAACGTTAAATACATTTATCATTCAGTGTGTACGGATTACCAAACCACAGCGCTATGGTGTCTCAGATTTTTGATGTTGTGTTTCAATCTTGAGATATAATTAAAAAATGAAAATTTTCTGCGGTTTTTGACGTAGAGGTATCCTTCGCTCTTAATTACTTAGTTATCAGTGATGCATAGTTAGGCCTACTGTTTGGCTCTTTTTTCAGTCAACGTGGAATATCTTATTTTACTGATACATAAATGAAATATTGTTCAAACCTTTAATGTCTTCATAGGCTACCTATCTCACTTTTTCTAAGAATAAAAAATCTCAAAGCCACGGAAAAATTATTCACTATTGATTATTATTGTTTGATAGAATGATAATATAATAATATTTATTGTATGCATTCCTAGCTAGTGGTGTGTTGGTAGGCCCATCTCTGTTCCATACTGTTGAATCCAACACATTCCTTGATATATTATGTGCAACAATAAATAATAGTTTTTTGTCACTGATTCAACAGGAGAGAACGGTTTCACGTGCATCCACTGCACCAAAGCTTTCAACCGGCGGTCGCGTCTCCTCATGCACATTAAGTTCGTCCACGAAGGAGCCAAACCCTTCGAGTGTGAACAATGCGCCAAGACATTTGTCCGCAAGGAGGATCTTTCAAGACACTCGATACTCCACTCGGGAATCAAAGGTGATCCATATTCTTACTTTCATTGAGATGCTAAAGCCTACTCAGTACGTGGCTAACTTCTTAACATTCAATATTAGGGAAAAACTAGTGGACCTATTTTTCGTGTTTACTAGTGTTGCCCAACGATATCGATTATTCGATACGATATCGATATCGTGGGAAAATCGCCGTTAATTTCGATATCGATATGGTAGTGTCATATCGAAAATATCGCGATATCGTGGTCAACTCAAAATATTGAAATATTTCTGCTATGGTCTGCAGTATGCGTTGCTGCAGTATGCGTTGCTGCAGCGTTGTCACTGAGTACCTAACCCCCCCCCCCCCCCCCCAACCCTAGAGGATATCATTGTCAACTTGAAGTATTTCTCCCATGGTCTGCAGTACGCGTTGCTGCAGTTTGTAACTGCACATCTACCCCCTCCACACAGATGGCTGCACGGGCCGGCGAGTTCCCTTTGTTTGCGTGGAGACATTGGATCCATTCAACTATTTGTACCTGGAACCCAGAATTCTTTCCGAGAAGAATGTTGTTGTTCAGATGTTGTGTTGATACTTTTACTGACACTGTCACTAGCCGATCCCGAGAGTTGACTCCGTCATCACGCGACACCATGAATTCAAGCCTTTATCGCTATGCAGCATCTCATACTGCAGACCACGGGCGGAAAATTTTCAAGTTGATGTTATTGTGATATCCCGGGGGGGGGGGGGGGGTAATAGACGTGAAGGCACTAACTGCAGCAACGCGAACTGCAGGCCACGACGAAAACACTTTAAATTGACTATGATTTCTTATGTATTGTTTTATTACCGCCGAAAAAAATTCGATATCGCGATATCGATGTTGATTTTGATACGACGATATCGTCGAAATGGCGCCGATATCGATGTTGAAAAAAATATCGTTGGGCAACACTAGTGTTTACATTTTCCCTCTAGTTATACTTCTTGTAAATGGGGCTCCTTATGCACCCAGTACAAAGCATACCACTAGTGTATGTAGGTAAACTATAAAATGTGAGGAAAGGATCCAACAGCTTACCTTTGTGTAAGATGATGGATTTGCGAGCTTGAAGTACACATAAAAAACATAATACAAATATAACGAACGACACGTTTCCACCGAGGTCTTGTTCACTCGAGAGAAGAATGGCTACTGCAACTACTCTTAGTCAACTAATTAGTTGACTAGAGTAGTTGCAGTAGCCATTCTTCTGACCTCGCCTTGACCTCAATCGGATCGTCTCGTTATATTTGTATTATGTTTTTTATGTGTACTTTAAACTCGCAAATCCGTCATCTTACACGAAGGTAAGCTGTTGGATCCTTTCCTCGCATTATATACCATTTCAGCCGATTGGCACCTACTTTCATAACCTAATCCTATAGATGGCTTGAAAATAACACCCATATCATAAAGTGTACCCTATCATAATCATTATCTAAATTAACTAAGAGTAGGCCTACAAGAGAAACCTATTATTGTATCAAAATAAATTCTATCAATTCAAGCATGTATGATGATAAAATAACATGGGAGAAATAAGAGACTTTAAAAATATAAATTAGTGTACAGAAGTCACAGAAATAAAAATAGATTATGGATTACCATAATGTAACGAATTACTCAAAACAAACATCTCTCTGCTCATGTGGGCATTCACCGAGCTATAGGGTTCCCAACTCAGCTCTGGAAAATAACATTCCGGGACAAATAACGCAAGGAAAGGCAACGGCTCACGTGATAATGCCGGAGGCGAATTTTTTTTTACCTTTTTTAATGATTTACTTTCGCAAAACATGTTTTTACTGCTTGACGAGAAATATGTTAACTTAAATCTAACAAAAATTCCAAATAATTCAACGCACTACTTTGGACAAAAATCTTTCACTTGCATTTAAAGGATGGGCTGAGAATTAGAAATTAAAGAGTCCACGCGCCTCTCTAAGATTTTTTATTTTATGAATTACTGTGTGACTAACAATACTAAATAGGGTAGGCCTAGGCCTATACCTATTTGTACTAAAACCTATGAAATGGTTAAGAAAACATCCTGCATTGGAAAAGTCAACTTTGGAAAACCATGCTCACATTCATTTATTATTCATTCTCACTACTCGTTTCGAGCTCACATTTTGTGGGGTCGCGGGCAAAGTAAGACACTTTCATGTAATTCCGGGACATTTGCCATCCCGCAATCAGTTTAATTTAAACCAGGACAAGATCTTCAATTCCTGGTTTGTCCCGGTAAAACGGGGACGGTTGGGAACACTACTGAACTAAAATATGCAACGTATTGTATGCACCATATCATTGTCAGCTGGTTGAATAACGCATACTGAAATTAAAACATGTAATTTCTGTGTTTTTCTTAGATGACAACACAACAATAAAAAATTAGAATACCATACAAAATAACTCTCTAAAAATGGCTTAGGCCTACTAAATACAAGGCTAACTAAACTTTCTTGTTAATTGCAGATCACAGATGTCCTGTCTGTCAAAAAGCATTTGCCATGAAGTCATCTCTAAAAATCCACCTCCTCACTCACACTAAGGTATGGTGCTGTGAATGTGTTAAGAGTGCCTAATGACTTGGGATATTTAGCATGGGGGTGGCTAGGAAGGAAACCAACAGCTTACCTTGTTGTTGACCTTCAGAGTTGGTAGAAACATAAAAAGAAAGGAGAATGGACAAATAACGTCGAAACTGTTTCGGCTTGACGTGGCGCTGTTCACCCGACGAAGGTAGAGAGGAGACTGTGAATGACTGGTGCTGTAATTATTTTATTTGCAAATTGGAAAATCACAGAAGTTTAACTAAAACAACATAATTTAGGAGACATCTTATCAAGAGATCAATATCTTATTAGTAGGGGCAAGAATTTATGGTAAATAAAATTCTCAAATTTCGTCATATAAAATTCATAATTTCGGGTTAAAAAACGTGGTAAAGTAGAGGATTTCGCTAAATAAAAAAAACATTTCGGTAAATAAAATAAAATATTTATTGCAAATCTTAAATAGGCCTACGATATAGACACTTCGTCGCGAGGTTAACAGCGAAATTCGATGAATTTTATTTCACTGCCTTTTAGATGCTCGTGTAAACCACGCCCATAGCGCGCCAAGTGAAACGAAATGTTGTTGAAACTGTGTTGAGCGGAAATGGTAATTTTTGGCGGAAATTTTTGAAAATTTTCGCGGAAAACGTAATTTAGTGAATTTTAAGAAATCAATCATTGCATTTCGCTTGAAATCCGCGATTCCAGAGAAAAGATGCCGATTTCGCAAGAACACGTTTTTTTCGCGTCATTTCGCGAATAAATTTCGGCGCAGGACATCATGTTGTGACCTAAAAGACTGACAAATGTATGAAATTTTCACTAAAAATCAATTTCGTGAATAAACACGTCGCAAAAAATCCTTGCCTCTACTTATTAGTGTAAAAGTACATTTTAGAAATCTTAGGCCTAGTATCTATCTGTTTTCAATGTCTTAAAACATAAGCTAGATCAAGTGTAGGCTAATTCTTGGAATTTGAAATATTAATCAAAACTTCCTTTTCAACAAAAATGTTTGCTTTTTTAATATCCTCAAAAAGATAAGACCATCAACTTTTACTTTTACTACTGTTAATAATATAAAAGCAGTAGTGTATCCAATATTCAGTGTCTGTTGGCCGGACCGCTTCCAATGCTATCTGTACCGCCTATACCTCCCCATAATGTATCTAGTAAATGCAGTACTTAGAAGTTTTGATTTCCCAGGAACCTCCGAGGTCTTGTGACGAATGTGGCCGAGCATTTATCCGTCAAGATTGCCTATTACGACACATGCGCACCAAACATCGAGACATTTTAGAAGATATCCTTGCCGAAGCTGAGAAAAAGAAACTCCAACAACAACTTCTAGCTGTGACTGGTTCCACTAATGCCCCAATAGTTAAGACTGATACTCTTCCCAGGTATGTAACACAATTAATGAGTTTATTAGATAACAGTCCAACTAACTAAATCGTAGTCCAACCCCTATTCATTATATGAATACAAATATTTAATACAATTAATTTTCTTATTAACTTTGTGCAGTCTTATAGAATTTTGCATTTTATTAAATTCTTTTGTGTTGTGTATTCTCTTGTGTTACAGCGATAGTAAATGCATGTCTTGTGTTACAGTGATAGTAAGTGCATGTCTTGTGTTACAGCGAGGGCTAACGACTGTCTTGTGTTACAGCGAGGGCTAACGTCTGTCTTGTGTTACAGCGAGGGCTAACGTCTGGCTGGCTTGTGTTATAGCGAGGGCTAACGTCTGTCGTGTGTTACAGCGATAGTAAATGCATGCCTTGTGTTACAGAGAGGGCTAACGTCTGTCTTGTGTTACAGCGAGGGCTAACGTCTGTCTTGTGTTACAGCGAGGGCTAACGTCTGGCTTGTGTTACAGCGAGGGCTAACGTCTGGCTTGTGTTACAGCGAGGGTTAACGTCTGGCTTGTGTTACAGCGAGGGCTAACGTCTGGCTTGTGTTACAGCGAGGGCTAACGTCTGTCTTGTGTTACAGCGAGGGCTAACGTCTGTCTTGTGTTACAGCGAGGGCTAACGTCTGTCTTGTGTTACAGCAAGGGCTAACGTCTGTCTTGTGTTACAGCGAGGTCTAACGTCTGTCTTGTGTTACAGCGAGGGCTAACGTCTGTCTTGTGTTACAGCAAGGGCTAACGTCTGTCTTGTGTTACAGCGATAATAAATGCATGTCTTGTGTTACAGCGAGGGCTAACGTCTGTCTTGTGTTACAGCGAGGGCTAACGTCTGTCTTGTGTTACAGCGAGGGTTAACGTCTGTCTTGTGTTACAGCGAGGGCTAACGTCTGTCTTGTGTTACAGCGAGGGCTAACGTCTGGCTTGTGTTACAGCGAGGGCTAACGTCTGGCTTGTGTTACAGCGAGGGCTAACGTCTGTCTTGTGTTACAGCGAGGGCTAACATCTGTCTTGTGTTACAGCGAGGGCTAACGTCTGTCTTGTGTTACAGCGAGGTCTAACGTCTGTCTTGTGTTACAGCGAGGTCTAACGTCTGTCTTGTGTTACAGCAAGGGCTAACGTCTGTCTTGTGTTACAGCGAGGGCTAACGTCTGTCTTGTGTTACAGCGAGGGCTAACGTCTGTCTTGTGTTACAGCGAGGGCTAACGTCTGTCTTGTGTTACAGCGAGGGCTAACGTCTGTCTTGTGTTACAGCGAGCAGGGCCCCCTCGGGGACGAGGACCTGGCCAAGGCCGTGGGCGAGCTGCTTGCTCTGCTGGTGGACGAGGGGACGCTCTCTGTGTTCGGCTGGCCCGACTCTCCCATCGACCACCTGTTGGAGGCGGTGATCAGACGATGCGGCCACCACCCGGCCGGTCACGACCAGATGGGCTACTCGGACCGGCTGCGAGAGAACGCCAAGCTGCTCTTCACCGTCGTCATTGACGACACCGCCGTCAAGACTCTGCTCAATAACCAGACGGTCGACGAAGTCATCCTGCACGTCCTACGCCTCTCCAAATCATAGTTATTGTAATATTAAGCCCTATGGGGAGGCGTAACAAGTGTACAGAGAGCGTCGTGAGCAATCCGGCCAACAGTCACTGAATATTGTATATACACACAACTTTCAAGAATACGAATTTTTAAGTCGTTGGAAAGACTACTTGACTTATTTGGAATCGATGGATATTTTACTAATAATAATTAGTGCACGGGCTTCTAGAGAGGTTTTCTGTTCATTCTAGCAGGCAGAGCGCAGTGGCCGGAATGCTCGCAGCGCCGCAGTGTAGTCGTTTAATGTATGCCTCCCCATAATATTATTTATTTTATTATTATTCTCGTTCGTTAGGCAAGAACGATGATCTAGCATCCTAGAAAACAAATTGAGGCTCAAGATTTTAAATGCTTTAAGGAAATTCTCAGTGATGAGTAGTGAGTAAGTTGTGGCATAGTACGGTAACGTTGGGTTTTGGTACGTAACCACCCCAACGCTTAAATTTGTATAATACGTACTGTTGTTTTTAAACTATGGTCTAGATATAAGTACGAATGAACGAATTTTTACATTTCTAAACCCAAGCCGAACTTTTTTAGAAGTTATATTCGGTTTGAGTTCACGATTTTTTATTTTTTTTTTAACCTTACCTGAATTTTGACTTCAAATTCAGCCGAAAAGTGATTCTGCTATCCCCATGTCAAAAACAACGTAAAGTAAATGGCGCCGTATTGAATGTTGCTTGAGAGGAAATGCCTTGAAATTGAAAATGTATGTCTAACTCTTGTCATTTATGTCTATGTGTTATTTATTTTATGTAGTTCGTTGGAGGGCTGTGTGTAATTTTTTTGTACAGCAGTTTTTAACCACTTTTTATACAATAATGTGCAGGGCTTGAATTTAAAGCTTGCCTGGTCGCCCGAGGCGAGTAAATTGATATAAATTGATAGTCGCATGAGCCAAGTTTTCAATTCACTCCCCCGAAGAGCAACTATTGTTAAACAAACATAAGTCCTTAAAAAATGCAGTACCTCATTACCACAAGCTACAAATTACAGATGTTGTTCTTGATACCAATAATTCTTCCCGATAATTTCAGCAAGTAGGTCAAAACAGTGTTCTTCAACTTGACTTAACCGTGGTGGCAAGAATAAAGTGAGACGTTGATACAAATTAGAAGATAAGGAAATGTTAGGACTACTGTAGTGTTTTTCTTTTTGGACTAGTAAATTAGAAACCCCACTCGCCCAATGGGCGAGTGCTAAATAATTTAAAATTGGGGCCCTGATTATGTGTAATCCCAGAATCCAGAAACATATTTATTTATTTCACCTAATTAAACCTTAAATTGTAAATTTAACCCTTTATAAAGCCTACTTAATTTTGTTGATATTATTATTTGTTGTTTAATGATGTACTCGACAACTATGATCATATTCATAGTGTATGCCGTCGGGGAGTGTTTGGAGAAAAAGGACAATTCAATTACACTTAAAAAAAAATTGAAATTTATTTGCTCTAAGGATGTGTCAATTTTAAATTGGTGGCAACAAAAAAGGTAGTAAACTCCACTTCATTGTTTCAACCAGAGCAGATTGAGGGCCTCAAACTCTATAATCGTGCTGCGCATACCTAAAGGTTCAAACTTTGACGTTCCACCATGTTTTATTTCAAACCTTCACGTTAATACATTATTTTTTATTTTTTTATTTTTTTATTTTTAAGTAGGCCTACACTTTTAAAGTTGTAGGTCTAAGTGATTTGAAAAAGTTTTTTTTCAGAAGTTTGATTTTAGTTTTAAACTCAAACCCCAAGTTTCTCTATCCATCAAGGTCCTTAATGTAAAGAGTATACATTTGTTACTTTTGTTTCTATGTTACTTACTAAATTATTGACGACTTTCAAATACAGTACATAAGCATCTCATTTTGCATTTTCGTAAACGTTTCCACCTTCCAGTCATAAAATAACTTGATGAAAATTCCACACATAGTTGTGGCGGACATGACATCAGAACTCGGTAACATCAATCAGCCTAAGTTGAAAAAGGTGAATTAAATATCGCTTTGGTTGGTGCCTAAACCTCACTCAAGTTTAGAGTGGTTTTAGTCTATAATTTGGTTCTCTATGAATTAATTTCCAGCATTAATTTGCACCACGTGGTTAATTATTTGTAATATTGCTACAGAATTTCAGTAAATTGTGCACTTGAAATTAATTTTCTGAAGAGATTTGTAAATAACTGTATAGTTTTAAGCAAAACGGTAGATAGCAAATTGGTACGACTTGTAAACCTCGTTTCACGATAAATGTGGGGGAAACGAAACATGTCAAATTTGTTAAAGTTATAAAAATCAAACTATGGCGATTGAAGTGATAAAAGTACGCTGCCAGTGTTTTGTAGATGAAGGCTTATTTCAGATAATCAAACTAATATGGGGCTGCTATAATATATGGCAATATTTGTCCCCATTGTACAGTGAAAAATGTACCTACCTTTTTTAACTTTTTTTCTGCCTGAATTTCAAAGAATGTTCACCATAAATGCAACTCAAACCAAGCCTACTGCTGTAGACAAGTTGTCTTATTATTAGGTACAGTATTACCGTACTCAAGCTAGCTGCTTCACAACCTATATTTTATTTTAATTCTAGAGAACTATTTGTTTATCCCAATATAGTACAAAATTCTTATAATTTGGCTCACTACTACAACATAAATTAGGAAAGTGTTTTCTTTTTTTTTTTTTAAGACAGCTATAATTGTATTGTTTTTAGCAAAAGAGAATAAAGAAAAATGAAAATGTAAAAAATTATATATACATTTGGGTTTTTTATGTGCCTTGGTGCTGTTCGGAATTCGGTGTCCGAGATACACTTGTGGATGTTTTGGGGATATATATTGGGTAAAATGGGTGAATATGATGAATTATGGTTATTTTACCCTTCCCATAAAAATATTAATATATGTAACTAGTTATTATAATGCAGTGATACAGTATTATCGTACGTACAATACTATAGCTATTTAATATATATGGATGTAATGTATTTTGTGTATGTGTTTGTGTACATAAACTAATAAATGGTTAACACCTTGATGGTAAATTATATATAAACATTTGAGTTTCTCGGGTACTTGATTTTTACTTTTATATGTCTAATACCTGCCAAGTAGTATGAATTTGTGGTGAAATGTATGAAGGAAGCTTTTGCTTTTTGATTTCACAAACCAAGTACTGTAAGAATTCATTCTCTTATTTTTCCAACTGTATGGATACATAAATGTCTAGTATGGAAATATAGGATCTCTAATTCCCACAGTACCTGGATGCCTCGCTCGGGCGTTCTAACAAACTCGGCAACAGGTCGAAGATTGGACTGGAACAAAATTAATCGCTAATAGCCTAGAGCAGTGGTTCCTAACCGATGGTCCGCAGACTCATTGCTTCCGGTCCACAAAGTATCTGCTGCCTATTAGTTGTAATTATGATAATTTTAGAAACATGTAAAAATTCTTAAACATTTGTTTTACACATTATTATTTTACGTAGCCTATGTTTGGTGTGAATGGCTTGATTATATTTCCTTAGAAGGGGACACTTGCTTATAAATCAATACCGACTACAAACACCTACTTCTACCGACACAGAAAGTTGAGAGCATTGATGTCAAGGAACGACCCGAGACTAGAAACAACCACGATTATAAACGCACAATTTGAATGTAAATTATTACCAATACATCATTATAATAAACCCATGCAAATTTTACACTTGATAATTAGTTATTAAGCGAGCGAAGCGAGCGTCTCCACGAGACTCTTATGGCACTTTGTTCTGTTTTTTTTTTTTTTGTTTTTTTTTTGTGTACTAGACTCTTATGGCACTGCATTCTGTTTGTTTTTTGTTTTGTTTTTATGTCTGTCGAGCGGTCGAACGGAAAGTCCGATCAACTTGAAATTTGGACCATCTACAAGCCTTGATGTGGATTGAAGGTGTATAGTTTTGAGGCAAAATCGTTCGAAAAGTTACAAAGTTACACTCAATAACTGTAAGTAACGGTGGCGGACCGCCGCAAAAACACTAGATAGAATGACAACGAAAATTCTTAGCAACGCAAATTGCACTTGCACTGCATTCAACAATATCGGGAAGTATAATAGCTATGGAAATTAGAAAAAAATTTGAAATGCACGTTCTTGAATTGTTGTTAATTGTTGTTTTTATTAGCTTTGAGATCTTTTCGCCAGAATGTTCGTAGATATGGACGCGCTCGCTTATCAACGCGTCAAACAGAGCGTTTTCCTAGTTTATTAATATATTATTAACAATGATATGAATGATATGTTTCCTGTGTTTACATTCTTCCAGTTGTCCCTTCCCTTCGTCTGCCTTGTTTGCTCAGATCGCAGTACGCCTGTACTGCCTGTACTGTCTGGGGTATAAGTACACCCAAAAGATGTTCGTCTCCAGCGACTGGCCTTGTAGCCACGCTAGTCCTAACGCTTCAATTCACAATTTTGCCTGTCCGTGAGATGAAAAGGTTGGGAACCACTGTTCTAGACCACACAGTGACACAGTGAGTAGATCAGATTTACAGGAAACATACCACTTCCACTACTAAGAAATATTTGCTGGTTTAAAAGGTGCAATAGTATTCTCAGTTGGAGTTAGCTTTGCTTTGGAAAACCTTGCTGATATTAAATATGCAAGAGATTACAAATTAATCTGGGCTAAATGCCCTGTTCGAAATATCGCTACGTGCGTGCCTTATTGTTTCCATATATACCTTTGTGACCGAGCTAAAATAAATAAAGGCCATACCCTGCATATCTGGAGTTGCACGGTATTGGTTGAACAAATACATACTGCTATATTGATGGGGGGGGGGGGGGCCCACAAATTTGGTTTTAAAGATTAAAAAAAAATCAAGATTTGTACACTAACATTATTAAACTGAGGTTCCAGTTGAAAAAGGTTCATAGGTGCCTACTGTAAGAGTAAAATTAATAAATTATACACTGTAATGGATATAATATAATTTTTCGTCAAAAAAGTGGCATTTAAATTGAGTGGTTGAATTAAAATAGCAGTTGATTTTTATTTTCAGAAGCTTGTTTCGTATTTTTACGGAATAATGAATGATAAAAAATTAAACTACTGTAATACAAATGTTGGACATTTCATCAATATTATTTTTAGGCAGCAAGGTGAAGTGTGAAGGTTCATACATTTTAAATAGCCTACCTTACTATGTAATAAAGTTTGAAAAACGGTGTTGAACAATTTTGGTACCTATATGGATTTTTTGTGATCTGTAATACCGATTGCCTAAAAAATTTAAATAAAAAAGTAGTGATTGGTTAAAACATCTATTAATATTTATTTTCTTCAAAAAACCATTACATTCATTCACATAGACAAAGATTTCAGGAAATGTTAACCTATTTTAAGTTGCAAAATCAGTTCTAGTGTAGGCCTACCAATAAACAAAGCAACATAAATTCCCTGCGGGCTAAGTGAGTGGGAGGCTTACCCCCCCCCCCCCCCCCCCCGCGGGAAAAATATGCCTATGTTGCCAAGTACCGGTAGTATATGTTTCAATTATTACTTTACAATGCACCTTAGCGTCCGTATGGTCTTAGAAGGTCTAAATTTAAGTTTAAAAAAAATCCAATTCCTACAACGAGCCAATCAGGAACTAAAAACTAATTGGATTCCTAAGCATATTAGACCGAGGGGTTGACAACTAAAAAAGTCGGTGTAGAGTTTAGGAAAATAAAATGTGAAAACAATCACAAAAATGAAAAAAATACATGATCACAAAAATAATAAAATCAAGTACTGTAAAAAGAAACCAAAAAGGTAAAAAAATCTTAAATATCTAAACAAAATTAAAAAACATCCTAGTCACAAAAGTCGTAAAAAATTCAAATCAAATAAAAAATCGTGACAAAATTTCGATGTAGGAATAAAAAATCAGTGCACACTTAACGGTCGAGTTGTCAACCCTTTTTAATGTACGTTATAGTGGACAGTTGATGCTTCTTACTCCTTTTGACAAATAAAAAAAATCTCGCTTTCTGATTGATGGATATCTACTGTCATTGTTCTCCACGTGGACTGTTTTCCGTTATCAGCGCTACAATAATTAGAGCCGCCAAGACTGATATACCTTGTTTACGTTACCCTCATCGTTACGATCGTAGGTCCTGGGTGCTTGACGTTCGTAACTCTACCAGCGTTCATACACAGTCATCACGGATCCACGGAATACTAAACACAATTACAAAAATACAAATGGCGGGACGATAGAGCTTGGAGTATTATTGAGGTTATCTTTTACGTTGTTGTTTAATTGGCGTAGAAACAGGTTTGATTTAATTCATGTCACGTATTAAGCGAAACAATCGAGTTGTATTGTATGGATATTTCTTTAGATCAAGTTTAGATGGCAACTAGTAAACTAACTGCCGTACAGTGTTGAATTCAGCTATGATCCCGGGGGGGGGGGGGGCGAAGCCCCCTCGGGAATTGTCATTTGCCCCCCCGGGAATAAATTGGCTACAAGCTCTATATTAATTAATTTTGAAATGGCACGGAAATATTGCTTTGAAGGTTGAATAAGTAAATACATTTTTCTGTGTGTCACAAAAGTATGTGACAGAGAGCTGAAACAAGCAGAAAAAAGCAGAGAAGGGCCAGGATTATCTAAACTCTGTCTCAAACCCACAGAACACTTGGACAGTTTATTAGTAAAAGTGATGTGGAAGCAGAAGTGGTTTTGAAAATTTGCCCCCCCCCCCCCCCCCCCCCCCATTACGTGTCGTTTGTGGATCATCTGTTTACAGTTATGTCATACTCTGGGCAGCCCTCCCCCCAAATTTATATTATTCCTGCGTACGCCACTGGAGGGGCACATGAAGTTGTGAACCCTACAACAGAGATTGGTACTTGGTAGGGTACAAAACCATGAATGAGCAGGTAAGAAACACAAAAGAACAGCTCTCAAGGTGAGATGCAAGATAAGCAATCACAGGTCAAGCAGGGCGTGGGTTTATATTTAATTAATCCAGAACCAGATTGTTATAAGCAAGCGTCCACATCTGACGTGCGAATGAGTTCCTTTTCGGCAGTGAAGGATTGATCGCAAGTTATACCGTTGTATTCAAGTTGTCGGCCTTGATATTGTCTGAGCACACATAGCCATACTTCCTACTATTTATTATTACCGCCTTGCGTGGCCTTGACACGCCCAAGCTATTGGCCGTTTTTTTTTTAACCAAATGACTTGCACTAATAGGCTAGCACGTGATCTGGCCACGAGGCATTTGCTCTCATCTATTGTCAACCGATAGAGGTGGCTCTGCGGTAAGACGCGAGACTCTAATTCGGGAGGTCGCCGGTTCGATTCCGGCCACCGGCAATCCTGACAGAAGGTTTTTTTCCGAGGTTTTCCTCAGTCGTAAAGGCAAATGCTGGGATTGAGTTCTAGTAACAGCCCTCGGACATTCCTTCCCAGCTATCCAAACACCTCAATAACCTAGTTATTCACCTGAAGAGGGGCACATCAGGTAAAGCTGGTGTGCACCCTATAACGGCCGGGTATTCCTACGAAAAATTATTATTATTATCATCTATTGTCAACGATGGTAACCTAATCGAAACAATGAGTTCGTGTACATGTGATACAAACAACTATTAATACTACACTATTTTGTATTGATTGATTATTTGGTGTTTCACGGAGTATAGCTTAGGTCATATAACGTCTTCCGAATCAGATCCATTACCTTTACACAGTGGCGTATCCAGGAATTGACAATGGGGGGGGGGGTCGAACATCCCAAGCAGGCAGGGGTCTGGGGCGAAAGCCCCAGCCGCCGGAGGCCAATTCGCCGTGGGCGAATTTTTCTTTCTTCATTTATGACGTTTTAAACGCTTGGAAACACGTTTCAGAATAATAAAATGTCATAGAATAGGTTTAAAAGAATGTAAGAATGACTACAAAGAAAATTAAAAACCCAGTCACAGAACAACAAAATTACTGCAAAAATAAATATCGTAACTGGTAGTGTTGAATTTTGTGGTAATATCTGTACATTTTACACGTTTCTGACGAATGTTTTAGCACTGATTTGCGTTAATCTCTGTTTGTAGCCAGCCATGTGCAGTGATATAAAATATAATTTGATAATATACGCCCTACGATATGGAAATCATGTAAATATTATGGTATTATTATGGTATTATGGTAGTTTTCCCCCGTCTGGGCCCGGGGTGTATTTGGCCTAGGGTATAAGAAGATTGAATATATTTAGGATTCAATGTAGTTTCTTATACGCAGTGCCAATCGTAAGAGGAGAGAGAAGAGTAACTCCCTGACCCCTAGCACCCATTAGCATTTTAAAATATATTCCTCCAACTTGTCCCATTCCTCAAACTTCCTTCCCGATTGTCCCCGGAAGACAATAAGTCCTAGGCAGCTCCACCTGACGACCAAGAGCCCTAAGTCGTATGATTTAACGGTTGAGTATGTTATTAAACAATAATCAAAATAGTGGTTTCCTCTTCCCTCCTCCTTCCCTTCCTTCTCTCCGCATGTAATTTTTTTTTTTTGGGGGCATGGGGGGGGGGGTTTGAACCCCATAACCCCCCCTTGGATACGCCACTGCCTTTACATCCCGCAGTCAGCGGTCGTCATAAGGGGAGTCCAGTAAGGGAGGGCAAGGCCAAGTGGGAGGAGGAATCTTAAAAGGGATAGTGGGAGGAAGGGAAGTCTCCTTTTATCGCCTCTTACGACTGGCAGAGTCACCCTGGGTCTATTCTACCCCGGGCACAGTCGGGTATAGATACCCAAGCTACGATTCGAATCTAGCAAAGGTGCAAAGCAGATAGTTTGACAGTCTTATCATCCACAACCATTACGCCGACCGTAAGCTACAAATATTGTCATGCAACGAGGCTAATCGTGGACTGGGCCGACAAAGAATGTTGGAAACGAGTGCGTGTACAATCTACATGTACATGTTTATTGTTTCGGTCTTGAAGATTGAGCTCGACCGTATACTAGAACGATACGAGATCGGCGAAGGATCGTTTGTAACTTCAACTCATAAAATATCATTGTACCGCGGTACGCCGATAAGGCTTGGTTAAATGTTATTCAAATTCTCATTGTTTTACATTTTGTCCTTGTAATATTGCTATCTACACTAAATTATTGCTATTTTGAATGGCAATTCCTAAATTAGGCCTATTATTTTTAATAGTTGACATTTTAAATTTAAAACTTTCATTGCAAATTAAAATTAAACACAACATGCGTTATTTATTATGTTTACACATTTCAATGTTGGGCTTCCTCAGAACACAAGTACCTCATTTAGCGAGGATTTGTATTATTTTAAGAAGGGGGGGGGGGTATATATATACCTAGTAGCCTAGGGGCGCAAGGTATTTTAATCCGGCCCTGGCTACGCCAACCTATGTTGCGTAGGAGGGGAGGGAGGGGTAGAGGGGGGGGGGGACGCCACTGGACGCAGCCTGCGGGTAGAAGACACGCCTGTGTCGCGAACGACTCCAAGGACGCCGAGTCGAGTACAACGGCATCTGCGTCTATTCATGGTCGGTCTGTGACGTAGACAGCCGGAACACGGACACTGATCCATATCACCGCTACGTTATTCCACTCTCGCTTGCTGCCAGACACTTCTACACTCGCCACCTGATTTTATGCATATTCACCTACCCTGCGCAAACCACCGCTACGTTATTCTACTCTCGTTGCTGCCAGACACTTGTATCAATCGCCACCTGATCTTATGTATTCACCCACCCTGCGCAAACCACCGCTACGTTATTCTACTCTCGTTGCTGCCAGACACTTGTATCAATCGCCACATGATCTTATGCATATTCACCTAACCTGCGCAAACCACGATTTATGTCCGTTAAAATTGCTTTAAAATAGTAAAATTCGTTTATTCCATATAAATACAATATATAATTCATATAATACAATCTTTACCACGTAAGAAGGTGGTGGGTGATTGGTGAAGGTATCAATTGGGTATCAGTGGAGTAAGAACCTAGCAGAAGGCCCCCCAGCAAACACAAAATTGGGCCCTCCTCCTCATATTGTTAGTTGCAATTTAACTGTGATAAAATTCGTCCTGTTTCAAAGTTAGGCTATGTGTTGACACAAGTTTAGCCGAGAATTTGAGAAACCCCTGTATTGACGTGGTTAATCAAATTGCCGACGTTTTGCTTTCGACTCTGCAAACACACCGATGACCGAGTCGATGTCTACGTTGCGCGCACGTTCCTTATCTATGCTCACCAACACTAGTCCTGAAAAAGACTGTCGAGCCATAGACCTTAGCCTAGACCTAGACCTGTTTTGAGTATTTTAAGTTTAGAAAATGATCGTTCAGCTGGATTGCCACTGGCAGAACTAAGCTCTTTTTGGTTTTTATTTCGTTACGAGAAACATTGGGCCCAGAGGGCCCCCCTCACTCAAAGGGCCCGGTAGCACTGCTACCCCTGCTACCCCGGTCGTTACGCCACTGTTGGGTATCTAATATTAACGTATGTATTATTTTCTTGTTATAATAACAATTCCTTTATTCGGTCTCTACAGCCAAAGCTGTTGCCGTAAGACACGGAATAACATACAATAACTTATATCAAAACGAAAATCGAAACAAATTACAATTTAAACTAAACAAAATTACGCATACAAATGGTGCTTAAATAACACATTACATGTTGGAGTAGAAAATATAGAATACAGTATACACACATGCGTAGTGCTATAATTATAATTAAAATCAGTACTTTTCTAACCTAAGCTAATCTATGGTTAAATACCCATTGGGTATGGAGCTAATATTAATATAAATACGATTGTCTTATATTGTAGTGATACATTAATTGCATGTTGGACACAACAAAATAGTAGAAAATACCAAACAAAGTGAACCAAAACGTCATCCTTGAGAAGGTCTCTTGTTCTTTCTTATGAACGGTTTTTTGTTCCAATAACCTCATTTATAAATTATAATTAATACAATAAATAAAATAAAATAAATTATAATAATGATATATAATTTATATCATTTATCAAATTTATCAAATAAGGTTGGGGTCCGGGCGAATATTTCTTTGTAACTTTATCTGTTTCTCGGGGGGGGGGGGGGGGTCTTCAACTTTGCCTCCCCCTCCTGATTCAAAGACCACTCTTTCCATAATGAAAAGTTAATGAAAAACAAAAAAGTAAGTTTATAATGGCCGGCTGAACTTCTGGCTGTGTTTCCATTTACCAAGCGGAAGCCCCCATTTATGTCTGTTAAAAATTAAAATTACTTTACAAAAGGCTTAAGTAAACCAAAATAAACATATGTCTCCTAGAGAATTTAGTGCTCTTTCTTTTCCTTGCCATGTTTCTTTGTTTCAAACTTCAAATATAACAAATGAAGGGGGCAAACATTTCTTTGTAACTTTATGTTTCTCGGGTGGGGTGGGGGGGCCCTACAATTCAATCCCCCCCCCCCTCCCCGCCCCTGGTTCGAACGCCGCTGTTTCCATGATGTGAAGTTTAATGGCCTTTGTGTGTAGGTGTTTGTAGAAGTGTCGTGCCCACAGTGTCTGACTGGCTGTCTTTGTAATGTATCTATATCTGCCCCACCCCAGCCACGTACCCTGTACGGCCGATAAACGTATCGATAAGAAAACGTATTTATTTAAAAACAACAGATTAAACAAGAATATGAATACCATATAGAGTTTTATAATAAGCTATATATATATATGTTTTGTACCGGTAGCCATCCTCTAGCATTTGCTCTTTGTATATGGCTGGAAAACAACAAAAACTACTATGTCAGGATGGATACTTTATGTTGGAACAAAAGTTCTTATGCTAACAGGAACGTAGTGCGCACCATCCTAATCCTACAATGTGTCCAATATTACAGCATTTTTATATCTCTGTCAGTGTCACTGTGCAGAATGTTTGGTTGGAGACCAGTTCATACTTCATTTAACTTGGAGATTTCGCGGAATAATAGTTATTTTTCTTACTTTTTATTTCAATAGAAGGCCTCGAATATGCATTTATATTGTTGCACAGTTGAATTAAATATTGCGTTGGTTTATGGTTGCTATGGAGTTTGTTTTTCTTATAGCAATTCCATATCAACCATAAACAAATTCTATACACTTAGTTCGAATCTGGCACTTGGTCAATATGTTTATTATACTCTACAACATCTACATTGTAGCAAAATGGGATCTTAACATCAAAATAAAATGACTGTTCTAGTCTATTCTTGTCGATAATGAAATAAGGTATAATATTATGACGTAATCGGTTTGGCTGTTTTAATTATACGGTCGTTATATTATTATATAATTAATAATAATTAATATATTATTATATTATATAACTGTAATTACTGTATTCATTATCAATTAAGAATCTGAATCTGAGTCGTAATTTGAAATATTTACTATCTAGCACGTGTTCCGGCTTTTACTCGGTGCATGACGTGTGCAAGTTAATATTCGATAGCTAATAATTTGCTGCTTGATTATGTTTATAAAGATAATCTGTTTTGACTAATGATGAATCATTTTACAACGATGAGTTCAATTGTTTCGCATTTCTAATAACTTTTCCTACACTATTAAATCATCCACTTCGACGTCTGTTATTGCAATTGTTTGTCATATATTACTTGATCCTGATAAGCCAAAAAAAATCCCGTTTTACGCCGAAAATATCCCCGATTTTCATCAATTAGTTTGATGCTCAACCACGAACAACAAGGTCAATATACAATACAGAGTCTCGTCTTTGACTAGAACAATTACTTATGTAGTTCCTCGATTAGCATCTTTGCCAAAATATGAGTCGTAAAGTCCCAAAATCCACATCTCCATAGTCTGGGCTCAAACCCAGGTACCGCAGTCTCTGCACACAGTTGTTAGTGATACTCATACACATTCCGCCTCCTGTGATCTGGGCTCGAACCCAGGTACCGCAGTCTCTGCACACAGTTGTTAGTGATACTCATACACATTCTGCCTCCTGTGATCTGGGCTCGAACCCAGGTACCGCAGTCTCTGCACACAGTTGTTAGTGATGCACGTCCGTACACATTCCGCCTCCTGTGATCTGGGCTCGAACCCAGGTACCGCAGTCTCTGCACACAGTTGTTAGTGATACTCATACACATTCTGCCTCCTGTGATCTGGGCTCGAACCCAGGTACCGCAGCCTCTGCACACAGTTGTTAGTGATACACGCCCGTACACATTCCGCCTCCTGTGATCTGGGCTCGAACCCAGGTACCGCAGCCTCTGCACACAGTTGTTAGTGATGCACGTCCGTACACATTCCGCCTCCTGTGATCTGGGCTCGAACCCAGGTACCGCAGTCTCTGCACACAGTTGTTAGTCATACTCATACACATTCCGCCTCCTGTGATCTGGGCTCGAACCCAGGTACCGCAGTCTCTGCACACAGTTGTTAGTGATACTCATACACATTCTGCCTCCTGTGATCTGGGCTCGAACCCAGGTACCGCAGTCTCTGCACACAGTTGTTAGTGATGCACGTCCGTACACATTCCGCCTCCTGTGATCTGGGCTCGAACCCAGGTACCGCAGTCTCTGCACACAGTTGTTAGTGATACACGCCCGTACACATTCCGCCTCCTGTGATCTGGGCTCGAACCCAGGTACCGCAGTCTCTGCACACAGTTGTTAGTGATGCACGTCCGTACACATTCCGCCTCCTGTGATCTGGGCTCGAACCCAGGTACCGCAGTCTCTGCACACAGTTGTTAGTCATATACTCATACACATACCGCCTCCTGTGATCTGGGCTCGAACCCAGGTACCGCAGTCTCTGCACACAGTTGTTAGTGATACACGTCCGTACACATTCCGCCTCCTGTGATCTGGGCTCGAACCCAGGTACCGCAGTCTCTGCACACAGTTGTTAGTGATGCACGTCCGTACACATTCCACCTCCTGTGATCTGGGCTCGAACCCAGGTACCGCAGTCTCTGCACACAGTTGTTAGTCATACTCATACACATTCCGCCTCCTGTGATCTGGGCTCGAACCCAGGTACCGCAGTCTCTGCACACAGTTGTTAGTGATGCACGTCCGTACACATTCCGCCTCCTGTGATCTGGGCTCGAACCCAGGTACCGCAGTCCCCTGCACACAGTTGTTAGTGATACACGCCCGTACACATTCCGCCTCCTGTGATCTGGGCTCGAACCCAGGTACCGCAGTCTCTGCACACAGTTGTTAGTGATACTCATACACATTCCGCCTCCTGTGATCTGGGCTCGAACCCAGGTACCGCAGTCTCTGCACACAGTTGTTAGTGATACACGCCCGTACACATTCCGCCTCCTGTGATCTGGGCTCGAACCCAGGTACCGCAGTCTCTGCACACAGTTGTTAGTCATACTCATACACATTCCGCCTCCTGTGATCTGGGCTCGAACCCAGGTACCGCAGTCTCTGCACACAGTTGTTAGTCATACTCATACACATTCCGCCTCCTGTGATCTGGGCTCGAACCCAGGTACCGCAGTCTCTGCACACAGTTGTTAGTGATACTCATACACATTCCGCCTCCTGTGATCTGGGCTCGAACCCAGGTACCGCAGTCTCTGCACACAGTTGTTAGTGATGCACGTCCGTACATATTCCGCCTCCTGTGATCTGGGCTGGAACCCAGGTACCGCAGTCTCTGCACACAGTTGTTAGTGATGCACGTCCGTACACATTCCGCCTCCTGTGATCTGGGCTCGAACCCAGGTACCGCAGTCTCTGCACACAGTTGTTAGTGATGCACGTCCGTACACATTCCGCCTCCTGTGATCTGGGCTCGAACCCAGATACCGCAGCCTCTGCACACAGTTGTTAGTGATGCACGTCCGTACACATTCCGCCTCCTGTGATCTGGGCTCGAACCCAGGTACCGCAGTCTCTGCACACAGTTGTTAGTCATACTCATACACATTCCGCCTCCTGTGATCTGGGCTCGAACCCAGGTACCGCAGTCTCTGCACACAGTTGTTAGTGATGCACGTCCGTACACATTCCGCCTCCTGTGATCTGGGCTCGAACCCAGATACCGCAGCCTCTGCACACAGTTGTTAGTGATACTCGTACACATTCCGCCTCCTGTGATCTGGGCTCGAACCCAGATACCGCAGTCTCTGCACACAGTTGTTAGTGATGCACGTCCGTACACATTCCGCCTCCTGTGATCTGGGCTCGAACCCAGGTACCGCAGTCTCTGCACACAGTTGTTAGTCATACTCATACACATTCCGCCTCCTCTAGCCTTCAAGGCCAGCCGTGGGCAAGGCCGCGGTCATCACAAGCGGACCTCGCAGGGTGTGGTCTCCGCTATGCGTGCATGTTTCGGAGGTGGTCGTATAAAAGGCTGGCGAATCGCTGGTAAAGTCAGTATTTTCTTGTAGCAACGAAGAAACACTACCTATCAACATGCAGGTAAGTGTTCATGGGCTCGCTCAATAATAATTACCGTGTGTTCAACTTGTGTAGACTATTTTATTTTATTCATGTCCACCGCGAATAAATCAGTATAAATTGTTTAAATTCACATCGATTCTTACAAGTATTTGCTATCTGATTTTTTTCTCAAAAAATATTTCGTTCACTTTTCTTAAACCTTTGAATTTGTATTTTCTAACGAAACTCGAGTTTATGTTTATAAGTGATTTTACTTTTAGATTTATAAACACTGTGATGATTATATTTCGCTATGCAACATCTTCGACTTTCATCTCTCGTCAAATCAAACTGTAGTTACTAGTTAGGTAAAAAGATCATTACACAGTAGTGGCATCGTTTTGTTTGGTTCAACATTTCATATGGGTACTTTAAAATGTATTAGTTTGCCTGATTTCGTTCGTTGTGTTCAAATTATTTGAAAATTTTCATTTTATTTTTTTGGCGTTATTCTGCTCACGTTTTACGTGCAAAACTCAAAAGTATCCTAAACATATCAATATCATTCAGAGACAGGGCCGTAATTTCCTTTGTTCATGTCATTGCTATATTATTAGTGGTTTGTCAGGACGGTGGCCAGACGACAAAATATCAAACTCAATTATTCTTTGCATGTAATCATTAATGCTCCCCCCCCCCCCGCCCTCACTCATTTCGTCCACCATTCAAAAGCGGTTCAATCAAAGGTCTTTTGTAGTTTAATTGTGTAGGCTAATCTAGACAAACAATTTTAATGTAATGTTATTTTAAATGTCCTTAGAGAATTAATATTACTGGAATGAAGTACAGTGAGCTAACACCGTGAGAAAACGTAAAAATCACAGTAATTGCATTTTTACTGTGGTAAATATAAGGATTCTTTTTGTAATTCCTTAAAGTAGTGGGAAGTGATAACAATAATTGTTCCACAACATCATATTCACAAAATAAAAAGAACATCCGAAGAAATCTCAATGTGTGTTTACAAAAAACCAGCCCTTTGCCCTTTTGTATAAACTAAGCGTATTTATGTGATTGTTTGGGCATGGCCGGTGTAGTAGTATACTGGTATATTATCTTTACGTACCGGTATACACCATTTTATCTAATATCCGCACCCAACATGAAGGTTACGTTACACGTTGAGAAGAAAGAAAAGCCCCCATGTTTGTCTTCTGGGCCTAATACCAGAAGTTTTAGCCGGTTGTAAAGTTGCGCCCCCTATTCCGTAACTCGGGCGCAAGTTACAGCCGGTTGCAGCTAACGGACTGGAACGAGGGCCCTGAAGTAAAGACATTCCGTTATGCACCGGCCGTCCTCTGCGGCTCGCCCGAGCGTTGCAGTAGACTAGACTAACGTCCCCCTCTCTTGTGTTCCAGCTGACCCTTGTTCTGTGCGCCGTGATCGCTGCCGCCAGCGCCGGCTACATCGGTGCCCCCACCACCCTGGTGCGCACCCCCGCCTTCGACAGCGCGGTCATCAAGTCCGACCGTCTTGGAGGCAACTTCGCCTACAGCACCTCCGAGGGACACGCCTACTCCGCCATCACCCCCGTCGTCCAGAACGTTGTCTCCCCCGTCGGAGTCTCTTACACCGCCCACTCCGTCCCCGTTGCCGCACCCGCCATCGCCTACGCCGGAGCTTACGCCGCACCCGCCTACGCTGGAGCCTACGCCGCACCCAACGCCTACTCCTATGGCGCCTACCCCTATGCCGGATACGGTTATGGAGCCGGTGGTGTTGTTGTTGGTTAAAAATACTCAAGACGAAACTAGCTATGACTTTAATTCTCTCTAAGTTATCTTTGTACATTATTTCGGCTATACCTTATGCATAATATTATTATGTAATAAATTAATTTCCACTCTATCAATCCACTTTATATATTCCTACAACTCTAATGTCCCAATTCACCAACTTTACTATTTGTTGTTTAACGACGTACTTGACAACTATGATCATATGACGTCGGGGGATGTTTGGAGGGAAGGAACAAGTATAGAAGGTAAATTGGAGGAAAAGGTAAAGAGGAGACGTGGACTTCCCCCTCGACCTGTCCGGCTAGGCTGGCCCTACCAGAAGCATATGCTTCCGCCGGGGTAGCTCTCGGGACCATGGAAAACACACAAACCTGCCCACCACGAAAAGGTAGCCGTCCCTCGGCCGATTTAGTCTGAGCTCAGTTAGTTTGGTAACCATGGTTACGAGAAATATTACTGTTAAAACGCATGGTAGTCACCATGTTTGTTGATAAGGATTACCGGCTAATCGGCGATAGAACCACAGAACGAACTAAGTGCGAGCTACAACTTTATATTCCTAAGGTCCTTCTTCATAGTCGCCCCCTACCCCTAGAGACGCCCGTTGATGCCAGGTAACAACTACATGCATGATATTTCCGATGAAGAAAAATAAATCATATCCTTAGCAACACCGGGCGTCCCCGGGTAGGGAACGATGAATTCCAGCCTTAGCTTCTGCACTAAATACCTCTTATCAGAAACTACTCTAAATCCTAAACACAAGTCATAAACAGCCAAACCCCACATACATGGATATGATTATATGGGTGTTAGGCTTAATCCAGCTTTATGGCTAATTTATGGACTGGGAATCGAACCCAGATCGCTGGCTCTACGAATAGGTGCTTTTCCATCTAAGCTAAACCAGGGCGGCTGAAACATCATGTGTCAACGATCACAAAAACAAGAAGTTTTGTTACAGCAGCTAATGGAAAAAGCACCGGTTCGCAGAACCGGGGGTCTGGGTTCGATCCATAGTCGGGGCAAACTTTTATTACATTTGCTGTATACCCACATCATAACACTATACAGTCTAAACTAAAACCAAACCCTCTTCGCACTCTAATACAGATCATTGGATGGAGAGGTGACGTCTGTGGTTAATCATTCCGCAGTAATCGAAAAGTGGAATAATGAGAGAGTTAAGCATTGAACTTGAGAAAGAGAGAGAGAGAGAGAGAGAGAGAGAGAGAGAGAGAAAAAGAGAGATTATATAGTCGCGACTATTTCAAAATTTCCTACACTATCGACAGAACTGATTTTGCTTAAAAACTCGTATTATTATAAAATTATATATAAGTATATAAGTATTCATAAGAATTCAGTATATATATTGTCCTTTGATAGTCATTGTCATAAACATGTGTTCCGAATGGGGATCGAACCCAGAACCTCTGGCTCTATATGTAGGCTGACATATTATGTTGTGATTGTTGTCACCATGATGAATGTCGATGCCATTGTACAGGCAACCCCCCCCCCCCCCAGCCAGCTCAACGCGAGGGTACACTACACACTCATACTCCGTTCAACCAAACTGCTGCAACTCCTAATAATACCCGAACCGAACCAAAGATCCCGAACCCTACCTATAGTTCAACCACATACTCTCTCTCTGTAGTAGGCCTACCTACCTAACCATGTTTACCCACTACTACGATAGACCTACCTACGCTGAAGACGGTGGGACGGTTGAATCACACACATTCGAAGACTCTTGTTCAAAGTGGTGAACCAAATGAAAACCAAGCATCAAAACATGGCGGGGAGATTGTCAGTGAAGTAGCTATGGCAATGGCATAACACAATAATATTCTACATTTTGACTTGTAATGGTGTATTTAAAGAATAGTCTACTTTTAATTCAAATTGTTACCTACTATTTTAATCTTTCAATCTATAAAAAATTCGAATATATTCTGTATTCGAACAAAGAAAATTAAAAAAAACATAGTTTCTAATGATGGCATAGAGTTATCGTCCCTGCTACCCCCCTCTGCCACCCAATGGTAAAACAATACTACGTGCTACCGGTGTGCCCCCCCCCCCCCCCCCCCACCCTCCCTCAAGGAACCATCCTCCGACTCTAGGCCACAAACGCAACAAGTCAACCAAATGACCTCAGAGAAGTCATGACGTACTTTGTTCTGGATGTATCCCCTCCACCCTCCCCTTTTGCATCCGAGTGGCCCCAGCCAGATCAACGCCGCGAGGGTAGGAACGTCGACATCGGACCAACTTATAGGCTTACGTCACAGTCATAAAGACAATGTTTGGATGCGAGAAAAACCCCAAAACCACCAACCTAAAACCCGATGTGTTCACGAGAGTTTGGGCGAGTGTTCGATCTACATAGATATGATCGAGTACCGTGTAGTTGTACACACGGTTTGTTCGTTGACCCTGGCATAGCTGCGAGCTCGACGCGGTGAAGGGCTGGGCTGTCCAATCAACCTATAAAACCGAGTTGCACAAAACGCCCGCCGTTAGTGTTTTGTCCTCGGTCGAGTGCGGAGCGCGTCACCGGACCAGATATGAAGGTACCTCTTTGTTATGTAATGGGTGTGCATGTGTTCGATGCCTGCTGGGGGTATTTGTGTGTGTTTACAGGAGGTGTACTTGATATGAAGGTAACTGCTGTCTTTGTTATGTCATGGGTGTGCATGTGTTCGATGCCTGCTGGGGGTATTTGTGTGTGTTACAGGAGGTGTACTTGATATGAAGGTAACTGCTGTCTTTGTTATGTCATGGGTGTGCATGTGTTCGATGCCTGCTGGGGGTATTTGTGTGTGTTTACAGGAGGTGTACTTGATATGAAGGTAACTGATGTCTTTGTTATGTCATGGGTGTGCATGTGTTCGATGCCTGCTGGGGGTATTTGTGTGTGTTACAGGAGGTGTACTTGATATGAAGGTAACTGCTGTCTTTGTTATGTCATGGGTGTGCATGTGTTCGATGCCTGCTGGGGGTATTTGTGTGTGTTTACAGGAGGTGTACTTGCTATGAAGGTAACTGCTGTCTTTGTTATGTCATGGGTGTGCATGTGTTCGATGCCTGCTGGGGGTATTTGTGTGTGTTTACAGGAGGTGTACTTGATATGAAGGTAACTGCTGTCTTTGTTATGTCATGGGTGTGCTTGTGTTCGATGCCTGCTGGGGGTATTTGTGTGTGTTTACAGGAGGTGTACTTGCTATGCAGGTAACTGATGTCTTTGTTATGTAATGGGTGTGCATGTGTTCGATGCCTGCTGGGTGTATTTGTGTGTGTTTGCAGGAGGTGTACTTGCTATGAAGGTAACTGCTTGCTTTGTTATGTCATGGGTGTGCATGTGTTCGATGCCTGCTGGGGGTATTTGTGAGTGTTTACAGGAGGTGTACTTGCTATGCAGGTAACTGATGTCTTTGTTATGTCATGGGTGTGCATGTGTTCGATGCCTGCTGGGGGTATTTGTGTGTGTTACAGGAGGTGTACTTGATATGAAGGTAACTGTTGTCTTTGTTATGCCATGGGTGTGCATGTGTTAGATGCCTCCTGGGGGTATTTGTGTGTGTTACAGGAGGTGTACTTGATATGAAGGTAACTGTTGTCTTTGTTATGTAATGGGTGTGCATGTGTCCGATGCCTGCTGGGGGTATTTGTGTGTGTTACAGGAGGTGTACTTGATATGAAGGTAACTGATGGCTTTGTAATGTAATGGGTGTGCATGTGTTCGATGCCTGCTGGGGGTATTTGTGTGTGTTTACAGGAGGTGTACTTGCTATGAAGGTAACTGATGTCTTTGTAATGTAATGGGTGTGCATGTGTTCGATGCCTGCTGGGGGTATTTGTGTGTGTTAACAGCAGGTGCACTTGCTATAAAGGTAACTGTTGTCTTTGTTATGCCATGGGTGTGCATCTGTTCGATGCCTGCTGGGGGTATTTGTGTGTGTTTACAGCAGGTGTACTTGCTATGAAGGTAACTGTTGTCTTTGGTATGCCATGGGTGTGCATCTGTTCGATGCCTGCTGGGGTATTTGTGTGTGTTTACAGGAGGTGTACTTGAAACTGATGTCTTTGTTATGTAATGGGTGTGCATGTGTTCATGCCTGCTGGGTGTATTTGTGTGTGTTTACAGCAGGTGTACTTGCTATGCAGGTAACTGATGTCTTTGTTATGTAATGAGTGTGCATGTGTTCGATGCCTGCTGGGTGTATTTGTGTGTGTTTACAGGAGGTGTACTTGCTATGAAGGTCTGATGTCTTTGTTATGTCATGGGTGTGGATGTGTTCGATGCCTGCTGGGGGTATTTGTGTGTGTTTGCAGGAGGCGTACTTGCTATGAAGGTAACTGATGTCTTTGTTATGTCATGGGTGTGCATGTGTTCGATGCCTGCTGGGGGTATTTGTGAGTGTTTACAGGAGGTGTACTTGATATGAAGGTAACTGCTTGCTTTGTTATGTCATGGGTGTACATGTGTTCGATGCCTGCTGGGGGTATTTGTGTGTGTTTGCAGGAGGCGTACTTGCTATGAAGGTAACTGATGTCTTTGTTATGTAACGGGTGTGCATGTGTTCGATGCCTGCTGGGGGTATTTGTGTGTGTTTACAGCAGGTGTACTTGCTATGCAGGTAACTGATGTCTTTGTTATGTCATGGGTGTGCATGTGTTCGATGCCTGCTGGGGGTATTTGTGTGTGTTACAGGAGGTGTACTTGATATGAAGGTAACTGTTGTCTTTGTTATGCCATGGGTGTGCATGTGTTCGATGCCTGCTGGGGGTATTTGTGTGTGTTTGCAGGAGGTGTACTTGCTATGAAGGTAACTGCTTGCTTTGTTATGTAATGGGTGTGCATGTGTTCGATGCCTGCTGGGGGTATTTGTGAGTGTTTACAGGAGGTGTACTTGCTATGCAGGTAACTGATGTCTTTGTTTTGTCATGGGTGTGCATGTGTTCGATGCCTGCTGGGGGTATTTGTGAGTGTTTACAGGAGGTGTACTTGCTATGCAGGTAACTGATGTCTTTGTTATGTAATGGGTGTGCATGTGTACGATGCCTGCTGGTGGTATTTGTGTGTGTTTACAGCAGGTGTACTTGCTATGAAGGTAACTGATGTCTTTGTTATGTCATGGGTGTGCATGTGTTCGATGCCTGCTAGTGGTATTTGTGAGTGTTTACAGGAGGTGTACTTGCTATGCAGGTAACTGATGTCTTTGTTATGTAATGGGTGTGCATGTGTTCGATGCCTGCTGGTGGTATTTGTGTGTGTTTACAGCAGGTGTACTTGCTATGAAGGTAACTGATGTCTTTGTTATGTCATGGGTGTGCATGTGTTCGATGCCTGCTGGGGGTATTTGTGTGTGTTTACAGGAGGTGTACTTGCTATGAAGGTAACTGTTGTCTTTGTTATGTAATGGGTGTGCATGTGTTCGATGCCTGCTGGGGGTATTTGTGTGTGTTAACAGGAGGTGTACTTGCTATGAAGGTAACTGTTGTCTTTGTTATGTAATGGGTGGCATGTGTTCGATGCCTGCTGGGGGTATTTGTGTGTGTTACAGGAGGTGTACTTGCTATGAAGGTAACTGATGTCTTTGTTATGTCATGGGTGTGCATGTGTTCGATGCCTGCTGGGGGTATTTGTGTGTGTTTACAGGAGGTGTACTTGCTATGAAGGTAACTGATGTCTTTGTTATGTAACGGGTGTGCATTGTGTTCGATGCCCGCTGGGGGTATTTGTGTGTGTTACAGGAGGTGTACTTGCTATGCAGGTAACTGATGTCTTTGTTATGTAACGGGTGTGCATGTGTTCGATGCCCGCTGGGGGTATTTGTGTGTGTTACAGGAGGTGTACTTGCTATGCAGGTAACTGATGTCTTTGTTATGTCATGGGTGTACATGTGTTCGATGCCTGCTGGGGGTATTTGTGTGTGTTTACAGGAGGTGTACTTGCTATGAAGGTAACTGATGTCTTTGTTATGTAACGGGTGTGCATGTGTTCGATGCCCGCTGGGGGTATTTGTGTGTGTTACAGGAGGTGTACTTGCTATGCAGGTAACTGATGTCTTTGTTATGTAATAGGTGTGCATGTGTTCGATGCCTGCTGGGGGTATTTGTGTGTGTTACAGGAGGTGTACTTGCTATGCAGGTAACTGCTGTCTTTGTTATGTCATGGGTGTGCAAGTGCATGTGTTCGATGCCTGCTGGGTGTATTTGTGTGTGTTTACAGGAGGTGTACTTGCTATACAGGTAACTGATGTCTTTGTTACGTCATGGGTGTGCATGTGTTCGATGCCTGCTGGGGGTATTTGTGTGTGTTTACAGCAGGTGTACTTGCTATGAAGGTAACTGATGTCTTTGTTATGTAATGGGTGTGCATGTGTTCGATGCCTGCTGGGGGTATTTGTGTGTGTTTACAGGAGGTGTACTTGATATGAAGGTAACTGATGTCTTTGTTATGTAATGGGTGTACATGTGTTCGATGCCTGCTGGGGGTATTTGTGTGTGTTTACAGGAGGTGTACTTGATATGAAGGTAACTGCTTGCTTTGTTATGTCATGGGTGTGCATGTGTTCGATGCCTGCTGGGGGTATTTGTGTGTGTTTACAGGAGGTGTACTTGATATGAAGGTAACTGCTGTCTTTGTTATGTCATGGGTGTGGATGTGTTCGATGCCTGCTGGGGGTATTTGTGTGTGTTTACAGGAGGTGTACTTGCTATGAAGGTACCTGTTGTCTTTGTTATGTAACGGGTGTGCATGTGTTCGATGACGTGAGTGACCGTGAAAGGCGGGGGGGGGGGGGGGGTCGTGGGTGAGTGCTCGTACTGTATAGGGTACATGTTATTATTCTCATTGCCTCCCTTTTGCAAAAAATCCTCCAGGCGTGCATGATAAGAATATGGTCAGCATTTACAATCAGTATTTATAGGGGTCTGCTAAATTTGCAAGCCTATGGTAAACCTATTTTGACAATTCAGCGGATGTATTTTATACTGCAGCATCTTATGATTATGAATGACGTATAGACGTAGAGCCTGGAGACTCTGTGGGTCTTCCCTCGACTATACGTAGCCCAGCAATACCACAGATTATACTAGTTGGCCGAAAAGGGTTTCTGTTCTGGAGGCTTCAGGGAACAATTGCTCCCCATGTTGGTTTGAAATGTTCATGCAATATACTTGAATTTCCAAATCGTCCCGTTTTGAAATTTGGGAAACATGATAAACATCCAATCTGAATTTTTATTTCCCCTTTCAGAACCGGCAGCCTGCTTGTGAAACAGCAATTACCTTCAAAGCAGCTTAATACCTTGCACGATTACTCACATTAAACCAATCTTCGATAAGATTTGAAATTATTTTGGAAAGTGTCTAAACACTTTACTGGCATTGATTCTTTTCGATTGTTGTGCGAAGGCTGTCTGACATAAGTGGATGTGGGTACATACTTTAACTTTTAGATACCATATTGGTAACATTATTGAACCAATTGTAATAAAAGTATAACTAAAAACATTAGTTGTTCTTCGGTACAGGTTCGCATGTGGATGAGGAGGGTTATATGGTTATCAATATTCAATACATCCCCTCCTCCTTCTTCATTATCATTCATCAATCACTAATCAGGCTAAAGAGGGCATTGTACCCTACACTGGCCTCAATTACAATAAAGTAAAGTAAATACAACCACTAGGGCGGTTTTTTTAGTTTCTCCAAAAATTCTATATTGCAGAACTTGCTCAACCCTATTTTCCGTTGACCAAGAGCAAAGGGAAAGTGTTTAGTTGCTGTTAAAGTAGATCTTCAATCCGAAACTCTTATGTAGGCCTATAAGGATTGACTGTAGCAGAAATCGAACCAGCGATCTCCCGAATTAAATGAATCCAGTCAATCAATAAAGTATGACTGACCATGAGTATCAAATACCACATTTCGAGAAAAACTTAAAAGAAAACTACTCTCTGCTGTCAATTGTCAATTACTGTCCCAAATAAAACATTTGAAGACTATCTTTAGATATCTACGATATTGATTTTCTTGTGAACTTTATTTGTTTTTAAATTCATTTTTTTGTTTTGTTTAGCACTATAAATGGTCAGTTATTGACTTGCGGCAATCACATGGACATTTTCTTGGGTTAACTTCATGACGATGCTATTGAAATGTTTATCACTTTGTAGTCGCATGGACTCTATCTGCAACTAAAAAAAAAAGTAAAACGAAGTGGACAAAACTGGAAATAGAAATTAAAGAAAATCCTTTTATTGTATTTATGATACATTTTTTTTTCTTGAAATAAAACAATGAGCCTAAAAGGTTTAAAATATATTACTTGCGTTTTTCTTTTTTTTGTGAAATTTGGCGGGACCTGGCAAGAAATTACCAAATACAAATTACAGATACAGATTACAGAAATTACAGATATTTGATCCACCAGTTCATGTCAGTTGTTGCTTCTTTGAGGATGATATTCAATGCCTCGTAAATGTGGTTGAACGGTTCAAACTTGAGTGTTTCTTGCATAAGTTTAATATCCTCATGCAAGTAGAACAGTTGATCAAACCATGTCACTTGGTCGCTTATTGACTTGCTTGGACTATACAATTATCTCGTGTGCTGCTAAGATGTCCCCAACATTTCCCGCAGCGCTATTTAATGATTATGATAATGAGCTACAACTTTCATATGTTGGCAAAGATGCTATCGAGATGATGAATGACTGAATGAGTGATAATATGTTATGACGATGGAAAAAGAGACAGCATCCACACCCAAACCAGGATTCGTACTTGTAACGCAGAGACTGTGGTTTACCATGGTCAACCGCGGTCGTTTCGGCAAACCGATACGAATATTATAATTGAAGAGTGCATCACAATCATACCCCAATACCCAATAATGACTAATGAGATCGCACATTAGATACTGTGACTGTTGTCATTTTTAATTAAACTAACTTTCTACACAATACATTATTTGGTAACGATTAATTTATAATAAATAAACAAATAGATACATAATGTATTCATAATAATAAATAATAAATAATAATAAAATATAATTCAGTTTGTTTTAACTAGCTTGTCATGCAGCGTAGCGTTTGCACACGTCATGACTATAGCCTACGTAAACCAGCTCAAGCCACCATTTTAATTGCCAGTTAATTGCGTATCACACAAACACTAACACACGCACACGAGCGCGTAAATAGCGAACTCGTGGGAATTTTGACCCCATCATGCAACTCTGTGTAGCAAGTAAAGGGCGGGGGAGGATTTCCTCATTCCAAGGAGTGGCGCTTATATCAGAACCTAGTTAGCAAACGAACAAGTTCTCTTGGCTAACAGTAACAGCTCATTTGCAATTCGTTACAAAATATCGAGTGCACAATATTTCAAAGCTAATACAGTGGCCGAGTTGCACCATACAAAGCTCATTATAGGTCGCCGTTCCGCTCGACTGAGCTTTCGTGATTCGTGAAGCTTTTAATTTTATATATTATATAGCCTCGCGGAGAAATAAAGAAAGATGATTTGACCTTCGGCGACTGGAAGAAAGGCAAAGATTAACTTTCATTGTGTGACAGTGTGGCAGATTTCATGGCCAGGGAAATCACGTGGGAATTAGAATGGGCCGGTGGTCACTTATCAATACGATCAAAACGCGTTGCGGAATAAGTCTAACGTCCAAGTCTTATTTGTTATGGTCTTATGGAGTAAAGGCAAAGGGTATCTAACTCACTCCACTTAGCCTGCGGTTTCGACCGGTTTTAGCATATTTAAACTGTCCCAAATTTAAATCAAAATGTTATTCTCTACAGAAGTTACTGCTCTTTCTTATGAATGTTTCTTTTTACTAATAAATATTTCCGTTTTTACAAAATGTCCTTTCACACCTAATTAATTGAACACTTGAAAAACGGAAACATTGATTCGAAAAACACTGTTGATGACATATTTTCATTTTCTTTTGGGGCAATTTAAAATCATTTTAAAGCGTTGTTATCAGACCGAAATGGTGCTCCGTATGGGCAGGTGAACAGTTTTATATTGATTTCTTGAGAACGCTTCATTGAAGAAGTGATTCATAAAGACAATTTAGTGTATTGTGTCAGCTTAACAGTTAATTTAAAAACTTTGCAAATAAGTTATTATATAATTGTTACGATTGTATTTTCTTTAATAAATTAACTACATAATAGTTTTGAATTGATTAAAGAAATTACAATCATAACAACTTCAATATTTTAAAGTTTTCAAATTCATCGTTTAGTTGTTACAAACCCAAATCTTCTGTATGCATCACTTGTTTCCATATCTTGAAGCGTTTTTATGATATGATAAAATTACCTTTAATCTTAGCTATATGCAAGCTAAAGACATTTCTATTCCGTGTAGAACACTAACCACCCTCGCTTGTGTCGAATTGTACAGAAATAAACACAGGTGAGGATAGAAGAGTGGATCCAGTGGCGTAACTCCCTAGTGCAAGATATGTAAGGCCCCCTCGTCAACCACCGATTTGTAATAAATGTTTCTATAAAAACATATTCACAGATTTCTCAGATTCAGAAAAGGAAAAAATACTAACTGACAACGTGACAAAATGTAAATAATCTGGTGTTAGAAATAATTATTGTCCTACTATAGAAGACTCAAACTAACAATGGATAGCTCTGGTAAGTCGCCTCCTTATCTGCGCCATTGATGATTAACAAATCAACGATGTAATCTCCTCGTCCTCATAGAAGTTTATTAATTGTTTGCCACTAGATTGCATCTAGTCTATTTTGAGTGGCTTAGAGCACTACATAGTTCAACCTTTAAAAAAGGAGGGCCCAAAAATCCTACGTGCATATACGGGCCCCGTCATTTTGAGTTAAGTCTTTGAGTGGATCTATGTATACAGAATTTCGAATAATATAAACATGTAATTTATTGTAAAAGCATTGGGGGGGGGATTCAGTATCCGGTATCCCTTCTCTCCCTGCGCGCCTGCATGTTTCTGGCGGCAACGGGCAAATGTCCTTCGACAAATAAAGTTGAGTTTGCCTTTTTAATTTTTTATTTCCATTGCTATCTTTTATAAAACTTTGAGAACAGTCGTACATAATATTTATCATTTATGTTTCATAAGGTAATTTCTTTGGCAATGCCAGCCTATATAATGAAACTGGCAACCCACTTATTTCTGACATTACTTATCTAACCCCGGAAATGAGCCCGTTTCATGTAGCTACGCTGTTTCAACGAACATTAATAGACTCCCATGGCGTTCTTTTAAACATTTAGATAAGAGATATTCTGCCTAGTACAGAACAGTAGTCTCGTTTATCACGCCAATTGTGTTTGGAGTTTTCAGTATTTCAACACAGGGTCGAAAATTGTCACCTACCGACCCGTTTTAACTTTAGAGATGTAGAAAGCAAAGTTGGTACAATTTTACTCAACTATTTCGTCAATTCATTAATTGTTTGCAGACGGCTGTTGGTTTCATGATGGCGGCGTGGTTGTGCCACGCAGCCGTTGTCGCCTTCCCCCTGGCCGACCCCGGCCGTCTACTACGCGTCCCTCGCATCTACAACGCACTCATCAGCTCCGACGCGAAGCTCCAGCCGAGCCGAGCGTTCCCCTACTCGACTCCCGTTTACCAACCCCTACCAGGACCAGTCTTCGACCAGTGGCAACCCCCAGCGTACGACCTTGGGCCGATAGAAAACACCGGACCAGAAGAGCAAGGCTTGATGAAGATGGAAACATCTCCGCCCGCTCCGAAAGAGAATGAAGAGAATGCCAAATCCAAGTCCGAAAACGCGAAGACGAGTGCTCCGTTGACTTTCTATCCTCGCTCATTCGGCTACTATCAACCACAGCCAATCCTCCCCTATGGTTATCCGTTCGGACCCCAACCCTACGCGTACGGGTCGCCCTTTGACTTCGGCCATCAGCCACTCTACCGGTACCCGACGCCGTCATTCGACGGCTACTACGGCGGCGGCGAGCAGTTCGGCAGCGGTTACCACCCGGGCAATATCGCGCCTGAACCTTTGCCTCAACACCCGGGCAACATGGCGCCCGAGCAGACGCCGGTAGCGAAGAAGTCCGATGACGTTATACCGGAGAAAGAGAGCAACAAGTCTACATCGGACTCGGTGGGAGTTCGAGAATCTGAGTTCCTTGCTGATGAGGAAGAGGACGAACAGAGTCCAGAGGTGAAGGGATCCGATACGGTTGAAACAAGCTGAGTTGAAGAAGAATGTGTGGAGGGCACTCGTTGGCAACATGCTGGTCACCTTGTATGACGGCCTCTTGTCGCCATGTGCGAGTAGTTATCTTCAAATCTAAATTCAGACTGAACTTAAATTAACTCAAAGTTTAAACTGACCGGTCACAGGATAAGACGCCGGATGAGTATTGACAACCTTTCTACCATAAATAACACACAGATTTGTGTTGTACTTGTTGTTGTAGAAAGAACTTGCCTTATCTACTAGAAGGCTATTACTTTGTGTTTGGGAATGGGATCTGATATCACTATTTTTTATAAGCCATGCAGTAGACTCTTGCAACCTTTATTATTTTGTATGTTCCTATTTCAGTTCCACGGTGTTTTATTTAAGGCTTTGCGCCCACTGTGGATTCAAGCTAAATATGTGGGACTATCGAAATACAAATTTGGTAATTTTTTTTTTTTTTTTGTATCCATAAGCGCTCAGGACACATGGTGATTTTAATTACTCCAATCAGTTACTAAACGTTACACTGGCACCATGAACAGGTGAATGGATATACTCTACAAGTTAATTACAACCACGCCAGTTATCGTTTTTAATCACATTTAACAATTACTGAACGATTTAGGAAAAAATGAGAATGCAGCACTCTGTCGAGTGTTGCTTCATAAAAACTACACAACATATATAATATAATGTTGAAATTAAATAATATGCTACAAACATTTATAATATTACAGTCAGTTGGGTAGTTACTCTACTGATTAAAATATTATGAATGCAGTGCTTATGAAACCGCAGGCTGCTTCGTCCTCACTATTTGGACATTGTGTAGCCATAGATATAAATGTTGTTACCAAGATATGTAACTGAATGGAGGTCCGAGGACCAGATGCTCGTTCCTCGATGCCCGCCATATTGTATGATTGCCTGTTTGTTTACATTATAACATGGGTGTTTTACAATGTGTTATACATCACCTGGCGTATGTCATTGATATTGATGGCTATAAATAGAAAGTACGCGAGTATCTGTATACCCATTGGACATAAAGCAGTCATTTCAGCATTGAAAATAATAATTTATTAATACACAATATGGCGACGTTCCGAGAATAATCCATTGTTGAAATCTCAAAAGAGAATCAGTTTTGGTACGTTCAGATAGCAGTGAGTTATGTATCTTGGTAACAATATTTATATCTATGGTGTAGCATTATTGAGATAAAGTTTGAAAATCATACAGCGTGTCCATTGTCTAAGGTTGGAATTCATAGTCGGCCCCTACACCTAGGGGCACCCATTGTTACCAAGGTAACAATTGTTTGCATGTTATTTCCCATAAACAAAACAAATCCATAGCAACAATGGGTGCCCCTAGGTGTAGGGGCCGACTATGAATTCCAACCTAACTATATCGCACACGTTTCTAATCGATGACATTGTTGTGCTTCGATACGATGCGGAGCTTCCTAGTTCATATAGCACGTGAGTCTCCATGCATATAGCTCAAGCTGAAGAATGTGGCCAGTTATAAAGTGTTTGGATCTTGATGTTGTTATTAAATTCCAATGTATACTACAAATAAAAGTGTTTACGGAAATATCTTGTCTTACTATATAGTACAGGCCATTCCATTCTTAGCACACACACACTGTGCACACAAATATGGTGGTGGGATATGTATTATTTCGAATTCTAAGAAAAATGGAAACTAGCCATTGCACTTTTGTGTGGAATACGAGTGAAAATAATAAAATGAAGTATACCTCTTCTACACTAGATTATTACTACTAGGAAAACGCCGTGCGTTGCCAGATGAGCGATTTTGTTTTCAATAAATCAAACAATTCATTTGCATGTCATATTACTCTTACAAAAAAAAAAAAAAAATACCTTTATAATAAACATAATATTTTTTTACAAGATGGCGGTTTAAGTTACAACCTTATAGAATTATTGTACGTTATGCGATGTTTACATAAATGACTAGTAATTATTGACTAACCCTCTTGTCTAAGCCACAGACTTCTTTCATTGGCTGGGAGGGAGAATACTGCGCTCTAATTGGCTGTGACTAAGGTTTGTCTTGGTTGGCAAAGGCAAAGAGTTCCCAGGACGTCTTACTTCTTATGAATGACCACGACCACAATTAGAAGGTAAAGGCATCTTATGGTCAAATGCATAGTCGCTCTTTACGAGCTCCTCAACTCAGCCTTTCCTCATACTCGGCCAACCACCAATCACAGAGCAGTCCACATGGCAATGCTGCTCTGTGATTGGTAGTTGGGCGAGTCTGAGGACGGTGAGGAGTACGTGAGGAACGACTATGCATTTGACCCTTAGATTCCCTGTCTTCCAGATACCAGTATCCATATGTAAAAGTACTGACTGACGCTGACCTGTCAGAACATGTAAATAACTACCAACAGTCAGAATCATAAAGAGTGAAGGTAGTGGGGGCTTTCAGAATACCTACATCCAGGCTCATCGTAAGACGTCATGGGAATTAGGTTGGAATTCTTCCAGATTTCAAGACCAATATGTGAAATTAAGATTATTTTGTTGTGATGGCTAACTTCGTTCCAGGATTCTAACAGAAAATCAAATAGTAGATTTACCTCTAAGGAACATGTAAGAATATTTCAGTAGACTATTGGTCGCTAAATTCTAGCAATTCCAGAATGTATTTCACGACTAGTAATTATGGTTTTCTGGATGCAGAGATCTTTCCTTGTTGGGGAAACAATTGGGGAGATCTCCCTTAGTTGGGAGGATCCCTAGGATTGCTATGGGATTGTTTCATTCCAAACTATTTTCCATAAGTAAAACAAACTCTTTGATTACTAATTATAGGGAGTTCCCTAACCTAGATGACATCTGTGTATTCAGGTCCTTTGTATGACAACTGTCTCTGATGACTGTATGGCACGCTAGCCGGGCAGGTCGAGGTGGAGAAGCCAGACTAAAGGACTCAATCCACGTCCTTCCCTCTCCATTTCTACTTGTCCGTTGTCCGCGCGATTCACAGTCGAGTCAAGTGTGTAGTTAAGTTAATGGTTGCTATGGAGTTTGTTTTTCTTATGCCTAATAGCATGAAATAAAACAATTCCATACCAACAATCTTGTACTCAGACTTGACTTGAGACACTGTTGACTGTGCATCATACGGCCCAGTTTTCTTCCCCCAAAGTCCGTCCCCCTCACCCCTCATACGAACATTGTCGAGTACGTCGTTCGTTAATCAAACTGGTGGTTTGTTGGTTCCACAGGTTGTTCTGGGCTCACCGTTGTCTACAGAGTATGGCGTTCTGCATCCTAACGTGGGCTACACTCAAAGCGTTCGTTTTCGTGGGTCTTACGTCACTAATCAGCATCCGACCAATGGTGTCCAGCCTGATATACAGTACGAGAAGTGTCTGCTCCGAAGGCTTTGTCGTGGCGAGCGAGCTCATGAATTTCAGTAACAAACAGTGGAAGTAGTTTTAGTCGGTGACCGTTTTGCTAGAGCTGGTGTCGTAATATAATAGCCAGGGTTTTTATGCTGTTTTATAACAACAACAACAATGAGATTCAACGAAGTGTATGGGGGTTTATTAAATTTATATATTATACAATCTGTGTCTATAGTTTATTTTTTTCCTTCTTATGACAAGATGTTTTTTCATAGATTCTTTTGTCCTACCATTCGACGTGATATGAAGTCAAAAGCATTATGGTATCTACACACTTTCCTAACGTCGAAGATTTAAGGAAACCATAGCAACGTTGTTGCTCTCATACCAAAAATCCGTAGCCCAGCCAATGAGAGGCGACGTTTTAAAAATCCGGCCAATGTTAACGCGACTAAAGGCTGGAGCCCGATTCTCTAAATCTGTGGTAAATTTCACACCGGTTTCTGTCGTTGCGGAAGGCGCATGGATGGCTGTGATTGGGTCACAGCCTTCTCATATCGATCAAAACCTGTGATCACCTTATCGTTGACCATAGAGAATCAAGGCCCTGGTCCACACGAATTTTTAAGTCATACGATTTAAGGTTTAACGCGTAGTCGTAAAGTTGGATCATAGGAAACACGTACTGGCGTTCACACAAAGAATATTTAGTCAAAGATTACTGAGTGGAGAAGATGTTTCATCCATATGGGAATTCGTCTGCGCGTGTCTGAGCGAAATTTTCTAAGTCCGACGTGTAGTTCGAATTCTCACCGCAAGAGTCGCTCTTCCAAAAGTTTAAAATTCAAGGTCCACTAAATCCCCTGGCACGTACTAGCGATCTAGTAGACCTTGTTTAACGGTAAAGCCCCATTCAGAATTCACTTGACTTATAACTTAAAACTTACTACTTACGTACGTCAAGGTCCCTTCGTTCACATTTCATTCACCGCCACCTAGACGGATGGCAAACAAAACGTATGAAGGCGGCAGCGTGAGTCATTAACAGCCAATCAAAATCCATCTAGCCTGTTCCAATTGCGCGGGCTGTCATAAAATATTTTCTGTCATCTAGGCCTACATTTGTTTTGACCAAGTGGTGTTAATCGCGTTATTCGCGTTATTCGCGTTTGACAAATTTCAACTGTTGAAAAAATAAGAATAGCCTTAGTCGTTGGGTTTGAAGTAGCCCTAGTCATATATAAAAACTCCCAACTGCTGAGATAGTCTGATAACAACCAAATTAATAAGACATTTACAAAAAGTAGGGTTAAGGTAACAATTACAGGTAATAACAATTTAAGATTCATACGTACCAGTTGTCCCCATGGGCTCAGCAATTGCAAGCCAGAGATTTTGCTTATAAACCTTGTCCTTATAACGGGGATCAGCCTTGTTGTACAAGGCCTCGCATTGAAAATAATAGTTTAATAAGTTCTCGTCGAACTCTGTAGTTGCCGCCATGATGTATAATTGTAGCGTGAGTCAAAGAATTATATGATTGGTCAATTTCCTAAGTTGACCTTGAAACTTAGTAAATTATTTGATGTTTCCAAACTTTCCGACCAAGTCTACGGCGTTAAGTTTACGTCAAGGAATTATGAACGCAATCACAGCCTTCCAATAAGCCATACTTCACGTTGTAAGTTTAAGTCTAAGTCTAAGTGAATTCTGAATGGGGCTTAACGAAGTCAAACCAAGGAGGTTATATAAAGCACTGGAGGGGCGCTGGCCTCTGTTGCAGTGAAGCCAGTTTTGCGGCGCGCGGCCGAGCGGCGGCCATATTGGGACTGGAAGGATTTCAATGCATGCATCTTTCCCCGCCCCCTCGGCGGCCCCCCGCACGTGACTTTTTCCACGATGTGTCGCTACAGTTTTCGGCGCCCGGCCTTTGGCTACTCGTGGGTATTTTTTTCGACTTTCCACCCCCACCCCTTCACCCCCTCACGACGTGTTTTATCTCGTCAAGTGTGCGATTTCGGCGCTCTTGTTTTGCGGTAAAAATTGTAAAAAATTCAAATGTTTTTTTGGGAATTTTTCGGATGCTTTTGATCGCAAGTCAATTGATCGGCGCATCTTTTTGTAAGAATTTTATGAATTTTAATGGTCCCTTTTAAAAGTTACGGGCACTTAAACTCGAAAAATTTGCGAAATTTGGATTTGACGGATCTGGTACGTTTTTAACGCGTCACATTCAAACGGCTCTGCCCGTCGAACCAAACGAGATATAACGTTCGTTTTTGTTTCGTTACCGACGCTTACCATCTGGGTAACTGGAATTTGGAAATTTTTTGGATTCGTCCCAGAACTTTACTTCAATCAAATTGTGTACATTTGGTAAAGTACGTTTTTAAAAAGCGCGTGTAACACTTTTTTTCCACATTTTTTCTTTGAAAATTTTCTCGAATTTTTCAATTTGATAAATAACTACTAATCTTGATTATTAAAGAAGCGATTTTTTAATTTCGTCCCGGATGCTTAGTTATGGGCACTTTTCCATTAATTCTGCACGGTTTCAGTTTTGATTTTTTTGCGTCAAGTTGGTACTTCCAAAATGGGTTTTTCTTCCTTAGACCGATGCTGAACCCTTGCCCGTACAGGGGCATAAAAAAACATTTTCGAAAAGTCACCCCTTTACCGAACGACAGATGTTCCCGCAACGCACTTTTCACGGCGTTAAGAAAACACGCATACAAAAGTTTTGTTTTTGTATATTAAAAGGGATTTTAATATGCCATCCAACATACATTTGTGATTAGTATTATTAAATGCACATTTGTCTATCCGAAAACGTTACGTTAAAAAATAAGACTTTACGGGTGTCCGAGTTACGGTGCTTTAACGGATTTCACAAGTAGCCGTTTTTTGTCGGAATTTGTCTTTGAGAATTTTTCAAAGTCTTAAAAAAGCATGTTGGAATTTTTTCTAATTATCGTTTTCCGTTTTACCGTGTCCGAGACTATTTTTGACATATTGAATGTACCCGGACGTACCGGGCACGTACCGTCTTCGTATTTTTGTAATTTTAATTTTCAGTTTTGAACGTCCCCCAAATGTCCCGTTTTGAAATCGGACAACCCGTTTTGGTATCATTAAAAAGAGCGTTCCAATACCTTTCAGTACATGTGCAGTTTGTTGACGTCACACTTACCGGGACGTACCGGAAAGCTTTTGTACGTGCAAAATTCAACTTTTTTGTTTTTGACCACCCAAATTACGAATTTGTTATGAGTTTTTTCGGAATTTTTCGTCGGAATAACTTTTCTCTATTCTTTATTAAATATGTTTAGTTTTTAATTTATCGAAAAAGCTCAAAACACGACGACGGGGGGGTGCCGTATACATTGATGTAATCTGAAGATAATCAATTTCGACACTCACATTTGTCTTTGATGGCTTATTGTGGGTGTCGTAGATACTTGAGTGAAGAAAGAAACTTAAAAATTGTGTGATTTTGAAAAAAGAAAAAAGAATAAGTGTACAAAAAGTACATGTACCATGTAAAACTGTCGTGGATACTTGAGTAAAGAAAGAAACTTGAAAATTGTTGGATTCGAATCGCTGACCCATATGGCACTGGACGCTTGAACTCGATATACTATGCTACAACATTGGGCAATTTATTCGTTAAGTATCGTGTAACACGGGCGCGTATAAAAAGTCCGGGTTGATCTTTTTTGGTGAATTAAAGATCTCGTATATTTAATATTGAATCACGCTTTCTAAAAAAGTTGACGTATCGAAACACCCCTTTATGACAAAGGAACGCTGTCTTCGATCTATGTTGTGGAGCGACGCCTACCTGGTAATACCCTTGGGTAAGATCAATTACAGTCATAAATTTAGCTTTCCCTAATTGCGCTAAAATCCAATCAATGCGGGGCATCACATGTGGGTCAACCGTAGTCAGCTGATTAATCGGTCGATAATCTAAACAAAGTCTCCAACCGTCCGTTTTCTTGGGTACCAACACGGGCGCGCTAAGCCATTGGCTAGTACAGGGTTCGATGATTCCGTCGGCGAGTAATTCATCCACGATATCCCCGAGAATTTTTCTTTTCTTCGCATTTAGTGGTCTCAATGCGCAGCGCACAGGCTTGTTATCCCCCGTGTCTATTTCGTGAACAATCAGGTCCGTTTTCCCCGGCTTAGTGCTAAAAACTGCTTCGCGTGTATTTAACATTTTGAACAACTCATCTTTCATTTTAGGTGAACATTTAGCGTCTCTGCATAACCGCTCGGCTATCCCTGCGACTACTTCCGTGTCTGTGTTATGATCTTCACAATAGTTTACGGGTTCAACACCCCTATCCTGTATCGCTTGTTTACCAACAATAACTTTCGCTTTGCTGAAAGGGACGACCACCTGCGGCTGTGTGCCTAATGTCCAGCCCCCTTCTGACAAGTGCACCGAGATGCCAGCAGACGCAATAAAGTCGCGACCCAAAATCACACTTCGACACAGACCAGGGAGCAATAAAAAACTCTGCCTATTATCTCCACCCGCCCATCTTACATTCAGTGATAATTTGCCTCGACACTGGGTCGAGCCCTGCGCTAGTTGAAGTTTACGTAATTCTGCTTTGATCGCCATGCGTTTTGAGTCTATCGCCGCTATACACTCGTCGCCCACGAGGCTCACGGAAGACCCCGTGTCTAACAATGCGAGGAACCGCTGTCCCGCAATAAATACCTCGAGCAAGGGTTCGTTTTTACTATCAGTAAAATTAGCAGTATGTGCCTCAGCGCCTAGGTTACCGGTTTGATAGGAACATGGATCGTTGTGTAATATACGGTTATTGTTGTGATGTGAAGTGTGGGCGGTACTCACTGGCAAGATACAGAGCTGTGCTCTTGTACTCGAACAGCTTTCTCTAGGGTAACCAGGTTCGTTTCTCAACTCAAACGCATTCGAGTTAGAAACTTCTGAGCGCTGGCTCGTTGTGTTATTGTTGTGATGTGAAGTGTGGGCGGTACTCACTGGCAAGATACAGAGTTGTGCTCTTGCACTCGAACAGCTTTCTCTAGGGTAACCAGGTTCGTTTCTCAACTCAAACGCATTTGAGTTAGAAACTTCTGAACGCTGGATCGATGTCATTGTTGTGATGTGTAGTGTGGGCGGTACTCACCGGCAAGATACAGAGCTGTGCTCTTGTACTCGAACAGCTTTCTCTAGGGTAACCAGGTTCGTTTCTCAACTCAAACGCATTCGAGTTAGAAACTTCTGAACGCTGGCTCGTTGTGTTATTGAAGTGATGTGTAGTTTCAGTATTAAGGGGAGTGTTTAGGGTGGGAGCATCAATTAATTTTATATTAGAGGCGTCGCTAGCGCTACCAGGTGGGTTGCGCCACCAGGCAGCTAGCGCACTGCGTTTTTTGAATTTTGACTATCAGCTTTCTCTCTATCGGGACAGTTACGCTTGAAATGAAAACGGCTACCGCATGCCCAACACTCGGTCTTCCGCTCTGAGCCTCGTGTACGCGATTCCCTGTCTTGATCTGGCGTTATGCGATCGGATCTCGAGTAGTACGCTGCCCACGCCGGTACATGATGATACATGAATGGATCGAGCGCTGCATAGCTGATTGCCCCAACGTTGTCCACCCGTGTCTCTTCTCTTCTCGGCGCGACTGCTGCCACTTGGCCCGACCAGATCTTGCTCTCACTCTCCAGAGGTGCCGGCGTCGACTCGGATCCGACAGCTCTCGTAGACCAGGCTAAGCTCGGCTCGACGGACAGGGCAGCGGGAGGCGGCGGCCGGTACATCCGATCTTGTAGGACCAAAGCTTGAAGCTCAGGGCCCGCGTGTGCCAATTCCTTGAGAGAATTGAATTTTCGCCCCACTACTAGACGCCGGAACTCGGGGTGCATCTGGTCGACTGCTCGTCTCACCTTCTCGTCTTCTCCGACATCTCCGCCTATTTGTCTGTAGTACCCGGTGATAGCTTGAACGTACGATGACAGTGGTTCATCCGGGTGCTGCGTACGGGTCTGCAGTTCTCGCTGAAGAGTCGCCGTGTAATTGGTGGCGCCGAACTCTCTTTGCAGAGCCGCTGCGAACGCTTGCCACTCAGCATCTGCATACCCCTCGTTGAAGTCCCACCACTGCAGCGCCGCTCCAGTTAGCGCCACCGGCACCACGCGCTGCAGTAGCTGTGTCTCGCTGCAGTCTTGAGACGCCCCGAACTTCTTCAGCTCTTGCAGGAACTGTGCTGGTGTCTTCACGTCGGTGTAGCCACTGAACGTCGGTACTGACAGGCGCACCGGCGTCCAGTTTCTTCCGTCCATCGCGTTGTTGCCTTGAGTTGCCCCCACACGCGCTCGCAGAGACTCTTGAACGCGTGCTGGATCCTCGGACTCAGCTGTGCTCAAGCCCAAGAGCTGTTGCAACAACTGAGTCGGTACATTTACTTCCGCCATCTTCTTGCGTCCACTGCAAAGCTAAGCTAATCAAAGAAAACTATTCCCTGTTAAAACGTTCATTAAAAAATATTTATTTTCTATTGTTGTGCCTATCTTAATTATCTCGAAAAAAAATCAATAGTTTTCTAGTACACTTTTGGATTCTGCCTTGTAGATTGTATACATGTTGTGTACAAGCTTATTTTTCTATCAAACACTGTTCGTTTATTTAACATACATTTTATAATATTAACTTAATTGTTTTACATGTCTTAATTACCCCCCAAAAATAATTTTTACACTCTCTAAAAGCTGTTTGTGTTCTACCTTGTAGATTTTTTATTGTGTGTACAAGCTGCTTTTCTATAGAATACGGAGTATTCACTTGACGTCACATCGGCCATATTGGAGGCCACCTATATAGTACTATTAGTCCGTTAGGTGGCTCATAACCCCCCCTCCCCCCCCCCCCCCTGTCGCAAATTTTCAGAATAACAGTTTTATAGAGAAAAAAACGAAGAACAATAATCCACTTGTTTGCCACGTGACAGCTGGGGCGTTTGGCCTCCAGGGATGTCCAAAGTTGACATTATTTTACTGCTAAGATCTCAAAGTTTGGTCACGTTTCTGGAAATTATGTCTGTTGAAATTGCAAAAATCAATACATATAATTCCTCTAAGTAACAATAAAATAAACTAACGTCAATAATGAAGGGTTGTCCTACAATTATAGTTATATTGCCACTTCTTTAGATATACCGTTCACTATGGTTAATCCGTAAAGTGGCACCTCCAACTAACGTGACTACTTGCTTTCTTTAAGAAACACTTGATTTTACATTGTCTACTTGATTGTTAGTTGGTATCTGGGGTATCTTACATTTAAGGGGTGCCCATCATCATAAATATAAATATAATTGTATATTTTTTGTTAGTGGGTAATCCCTAAAGCGCTCGTTACACGGGGAAGTGAAAAGAGTGAAAAGCAAAAAGTGGAAAGTAAAAAGACTTTCCGAAGTTGTCACACGGGACACTTCTCGAGGAAAAGAAACAGTGTGCGTATGGCGCCATCTCTCGACCTACGTGCAACACTATCGGGCGCTGACTGTCGACTTATTCCCGAAGTTGTAGTCCATGGCAACATTACCAGCCAATCACGACCAACTGTTCAAGGTTATTTCGCTTTTCGCTTTTCAGTTGTTGAACCGAGCTCGACTAGTGCGGAAAGTTTTTACTTTTTGCTTTTCGACTTCCCCGTGTGACAGCGACCGGAAAGTCCCATAAGGAACATGCTATCTCTACTTTAGAAAAGTGACTTTTTCTTTTCACTTTTTCGTTTCACTTCCCCGTGTAACGAGCGCTTAAAGATAATGATTTTTGCACTACCAAACTTCATAACTATGTACAAACAATCAATATTTATATGTTGGTATTATTATGAACAGGGTTGTCCAAAATCAACAATTTGCCGATACCACTTATGGTGGCCTTCCTCCAAATACACACACTCATTTTGTTCTGAACATAACTAAAGTTAAAGCTGAGTAAGATTTATAAATATTGTTATTCCGTAGAAATAATACATTTACATTACTGTAAAAAGTTTATTTGACTTGAAAATGCCAAATTGACCCTGCCTATACAAGCCGTGATGCGATGAAAATGCTGTAAGAATGAGAAGAGATCATGCAAAGAAGTATTTAATAACTGAGTGAATGACAAAACTGCATCGAGTTTGGAAATAATTTCTTTCAAATTCTAACAATAATCAAATAGTAAAATTAATCTTATCGCAGTGGAGGTGAGGTATTTGCAGACCAACTATTGCATATACGATTGTTTTGTGGTATGTGAAGACACGTACACTGTTATGACTAGTGTAGATGGCCGCAACATGGCATTACAACCCCGTGGACGATCAACAGTAATCAGAAGAAGAGGTCAATAAAAAAAAAAAGCTGCATTATCAGTATGCTCTAAACATTTCTCAACAACCACGTGTTCTTGTTATCAGAAGTACGGACACAGGTGTGAATTTTTACTTTCGGTGAAGTATGCCCACAGTCAATAATTTTACTATATTTTATATAGGTTCTGGGAACAAGGGAAGACTAGTTGACGTAAATGAAGTGGGAAATATAATTGGGGTGGAAATGTCTAATGTTCTTCTTGTTTTCCATGCATTCACTGGGTGTGATAGTACAAGCGCATTAATTGTTCGCCAAGGGAAAGTGGCTCCACTGAAGGTTCTTGAACACCACATAATATCTAGGTGTGTTAACGTCTTTGGGAACATTGATATGAGGAACAGTATGAAACACTAGAGAAATATGTGTGTTTGATGTATGAGCATCATTACACAAACCATTTAACGTCAATAACTTCGATATACCATCTTAAAAAGTGCACTTGATCTGTAAATTGCGCCAAACTACAACGGTTCAGACTTCAGCCTTTCACCTCCTTGTAGATCGTCTTTAGGACAGCCCATAAAACGAGCTAATTAGTCACTTGTTTGTAATCGGGCAATGGAAGCTTAACCAGATATCCCTGGACCATTGGCGGCGCTACGGGGGTGCATGGGGGGGCAATTGCCCCCCCAAAAATGGCCTGCCCCCCCGCTTGCCCCCCCACTTGTAGTGAACTGTTCTGAATTAATGTGTAAATCAATTGCATTTTATAATACATTGGTTCATAAATTGGTTAAAAGGTGTTCAAGAAATATTTGCATAAGAAGTTCCGCAGGCCGTGTATGTTCATTGTTTTAATCATAGGGTAAACTTCTAAAGTCTATGTGGATGTTTGCAAAGGAAACGATTCTGTTTCCCGATTTATAGCGCAATTGCAAAGACTCTACGTTTTCGTATCTCGGTCAACAGTACACCCTGTATTTGTTGCATTGCAAAAGGAGGAGGGCAGTTGAGTGGTTGAATTGAAGCACCTATCAGAAACACGTTGGGTTTGCCAGATAGCTGCGTGTGATGCAGTCAAATCAACGTTTTCTGTGCTGATTTTACTTTTCCATCGTATTTCAGTAGAATCAAGCACAATGAAAGGTAATGAAGCGCGGGGTATTTTGGAGCAAATTGACTTTGAATTTCTTTTGTGCTTGCACTTGTTCAGTGACGTTCTTCGAGACTTAAAATTAGTTTCCGACTACCTTCAAAAGTCAGACTGTGATATGGCACATGCTTGTGTTCTTGTCGATTCATTGGTCAGTTGGAAGAAAAGTATTTTTATACTTAAATTCGCCCATTTTTCTTATCATATTTTTCTTGTATGTTTGAACTGTGTGTTTAAACTGATTGTGCATGTAAAAGAAAAAAGGAAAAATAAAGACACTATTACTATTACTATTGGTGGACACATTCGAACAAATGAGATTGGAACCTGGGAAGTTCAATGCATTGATGACAAACGTAAAACTAATTGCCGAGGAAAACTCCATTGAACTCTCTAAGAATCGCAACTCTCGAATGCGCAAGCTTCCCAAAAGATTTGCCAGCTTCGCCACCGAACTGCAAACTTGTGAAAGTGAGATACTTCGTAGTGATGACGACTTCAGGATTGAAATATTTAATTCTGTTCTCGATCATATGATCACCGAGTTAAAAAAGGCGGTTCACTAACAACAGTGGCGTGTTGAACGGGATAAGTGCAATGAATCCTACATGTGACCATTTCCTAAAATTCAATAAGTTAAAACCATTAGCCGACCATTACCGCTGTGATATGGGGAGTATTGAGGCTGAAGTAAAATTCAATGCCAAAGTTGATTCGACAATCAAATTGGCAACTGTGCTAAACAAATATAAAATGTCATTCAATGAACTTCACAAACTGGTGGTGATAGCAAATACCATTCCGCCTTCCAGCGCAGGGTGTGAGAGATCTTTTTCAAGTTTGCGCCAAATAAAATCGTATCTACGAAACAATATGGGCAACACTCGTCTCGCTAATTTGGCTGTTAGGTATTGAAAAATCACTCGCAAAATCTTTAGATTTAAATCAAGTAGTGGATCGATTTGCAGTTTCCCACAATAACAGACGAATACAGCTAGTGTAGGACTCCGTCATCAATCAATACATCAATCAGCTCGTCTGCGTATCATTTGGGATTTTTGATGAGTGAATAATCAATTATTTAATGTGGTTTCTAATTTGTAATTTAATTTTTTTTGTTTTTAATTTGTCCCCCTGTCACAATCCCAGTGTTTATGCGATCTTTGGAGAGGGGGGGGGGGGGTGGCAACGGATAAGAAGATAAGGGGATTACATTTTTTCTTGCCCCCTCAACATATTGCGTTGCCCCTGCTCTGCCCCCCCATTGATCTGTTTCTGGCGCCGCCACTGCCCTGGACCTAATTCTAATGTCTTGCGTATACGTGAACTGAGGGAGACATTATGCCACAAGTATTTGTAGGTCTGCTGAGTGAGAACACCAATGATGGTGATGCTGGCGATGATGATGCCGAAGAAGAAGTAGATGAGCTCAGTTAAGTTGGCGATTACCAAGAAATGGAATTGTACTTTGACGAATACGAGTAGCTAGAGGGAGAGAGAAAGAGAGAGAGAGAACGAAGGAACAGATTCCAATGAAACAATGAGCAATAACATGTAATTTAAACAAAACTGAACACACTACATTCCTCCCTTCACAACAAACTTTCCGTTTACAACAAACACCCGAGGTATGTTAAACCGTTTCCCTTGATTTTCAATCGGAATTCCTTAGTAATTTAATTTTGGCTGCTTTATGCTTTTGGTTAGACAATATGACATCGAATTGACTGCGAGTTTCAAGAAGTACCTACAACAACAGTGTGTAAGTGTGCAAACCAATTCCATGATTATTCGTCTATTAACAAATATCCCAGTAATTCTCCACTCTTAGAAAAACTACAAAACTTCGTCCATTTTAGGAGATCGTCGCCTAAAACGTAGAAAATGACGGTTTATTTATTGCCATGTAAATTGAAGTTAATTTAAATTGACGTTTTGGACAACCCTATCTTAAAATTAAAATAGTTCTGTTTTGTATTTTATGTCGACTCGATGATGAAAAAACTCTGACAGCATTTTGTAACATAATTAGGCAATTATTTCATTAAACATTATATTATGGACACCCCTGACTATTTTAATGTTATGGATTCAATATATGCTTATTAATAAAGAGGTTTAATGATTTTGGTACCATCCATACATATATTTCGTTTTCTTACATTGTTTACATATTCATCCTAATAAGAAAATCCAGCATTTTGGGCACCCCTTTAAAAACAAATCTTCATCATCTGTTTTTAATACGTTGTATGAATCATTATACTTCTAAATGGATCTTTTTTTAATCAGGATGTGCCAAAAATTGCGTGTAACAGTACTATATAGTGGTCAAAATGTTTATATTTTTATTTGGGCACCCCTTTTGAAATTATCTTTGTTTTTTGTACTAAAAATAAGAAAATACTACTATACATTAGTTTATGAAAGAATAGTTACAAATTTACAAATACTTTGAGAATAGTGACAAATTCAAAGTTTGAAAATCTGAACTTTGGACACCCCTGGAGGCCAAACGCCCCAGCTGTCACGTGGCAAACAAGTGAATTATGAATTGTAATTTTTTCTCTATTGAACTGTTATAGTGAAAATTTGTGCCAGGGGGGGGGGGGGGGGGGGAGGGTCGCTTCCTTAGTACCTAATGGACTATATTTCAAGTTTCTTTTGGCTGTCAATAGAAAACGAATAATATTGTTTACGGGGAAATATGACAAGTTTTAACACGTATATCCCCCGATAAAGTGTACGATCGAAAATGATTATTGTATGCTTTTGTAAACGATTAAAATAGTAATTACGACAAAAGAGATTGTTTATGTTGATTTTAAGTAATAATAGCAAACCAAAGTTAGAGAACATTGAATTTGCATCAAACGCCAGCTGAAACAGTAACAATGAACTACCAATCACATGCCATTGTGGCTTCCAATGTGGCCACCATGCGCAATACGTAAATGCAAGGTCTACTGGATTCACTCCTAGCGGAATAATTGCGAAGATGCACCCTGTTAAAAGTATATTTGCTGTACCTGTAAATTGCTTCGAAAAAATTTCAGATATTCCCTAGTACCGGTATACTTTTGGATTCTGCCTTTGTGTATTGTATACAAAAGTGGTTTTTAGCTTATTATACATTTGAAAAACTAATATCATGATTAAATATAGTGCTTTTTGTTTTGTTCGTTGGTTTGGTACGCCTGGCGCAGGGGCAAGTGTCATTTGGGTGCTGGGTGCTAGCTTGACGCAGGTCGAAAAGTCGGAACCCAACTTTTTTATATTTACTCACTTGTCACAGCCACGCCTACATTCTGAAAATATCACTTTGCGACTAAAAGAGGGTATTGGAAGGTATTTGGTATTGGTATTGGACTTGGGATGACCGTTCGTTGACAGTAGGTCAATGACTCATGACAGAGACTGTGAGGGTTATTAATGTTGTGAAAGAAAAGAACAGGCCCAGTCTCGTGTACGCGGAAAGTGAAAATGCCGCCTATAATAATGATATTTCCTCTGACAATAGCATGTTGCAGGTAAAATAAGTGAGTAATTCCACTCCAGCTATTAAATTTAAATTAACTAATGTGAAATGAGTAAATGAATGAAAATGAAATGAAATGAGTAAAAACCCAACTCAAACAATTAACAACTATATGCATGTACAACTATTTATGTGTAATCAGCGAGTTATTGAACTACTTGAAGGGGTTGGTCCAGTGGCGTAGCCAGTAGGGGGGCAGGGGGGGCGAATGCCCCCCCCCGCCCCCTTGACCTGGCGCCCCCTAACCATTTGAATTGTTCCACTTGAAAGTCCCAAAAATACATTTCACATATTATGTGACATAATAAATACGTAAATCCTTTGTGACACCTTCGTCCTTTGTCGCCATTGTAGGTAGCCATGTGCCGCCTATGTTGATAAAACCTCGCACGGAACAGATCATTTTCCAACTGGTCAAAGTATGAATTAGGGGGGGGGGGGGGGGGCGCGGGGAATGAGTGGCTGCACAGTCTTTTAAATTTGGTAAAAGTAATGAATTTCGTTAAATGTAAATATAAATACCATAATAGTGCCTCTTGCTTGGACCCATTAATAAAGTCATGCGAAGCCGAATTATCAGCAATGCGCTCTGATGAAGCGTTCCTTGATATTGTTAAGCAGAGGGGTTTGCAGACTCGTGTGAATCGACAAAAAGTTTTGTACAAGAAAGGGGGAGTGAAAAGAAACGATTTCATGATGAGCTTGCCGAAGATTCTCTCATTGCATCTGAAAAAGACCATTTCAGGAGTCAGGTTTTCTTCAAAGTACTCGATATTTTCAACACGCAGCTGGAAGGTCGCTTTGAAGATTTTCATAACATTGGTTCAATTTTTTCCTGTTTAGAACCATCCAGTTTTTCCGATGAAAGATATATTCTAGCTCTCCAAGATTTGGGACTTTTTTTTTACAAAACTTACATTTCTCATTCATTTATTGCTGATGAATATTACTCATTCCGTGCTTTCAACTGCAATCTTTCTGCAGAAGGTGAAAAGCTAAATGTGGACACATTATTGGAATTCTTTCAAGCTAACGATATTTTAAGTGTTAATCCTAATTTGTTCACCTTGTATCAAATCAACCTTACTTTACCGATAAGTAGTGCGACGGCTGAGAGACGTTTCAGCAGGCTCAAGGCAATAAAAACATACACACGGTCAACCATGTCAGAAGATGGTTTATCCAATTTATCATGGTTAAATATTGAGAGAACCCTTGTCGAGTCACTTGATTTCGAAAACGTGGTAACAAACTTTGCAAACATGAAACCAAGAAGAAAAAAACTCCTGTACAAAGAACGAACTACGAGCGCATTCAAAAAATGCAATTCTCCGAGCTAATTAAATAAATGTATGTAGGGGCCTATATGTTGTATATGGCTATCAAACTTTAATAAAATTTGTGGTTTTGTAAACTGTTTAATATGAGTCGGCGCCCCCTAAAAATTTCTTGCCCCCCCTAGACCCAAAACCTGGTTACGCCACTGGGTTGGTCTGCTTTTTTAATCTAAGTTCTGGTTGTGTTATTTTAATATTTTACTTGGCAAGCACAATTAGTAATATGCTCCTTTAGAAGAAGTTATGGATATCTGTGTAATACACTTAAAAAAAACTAACAAATAATACGTTGGCCTAATAATAATTCAGATTCAGATTCAGATTCTTTATTGATAATGAATACAGTAATTACAATTATATAATATCACTGACCCCCAGTGAGTATACGCGGATTCACAATTGAAATAAGAGTTGAAATAGTGAAATAGCAATAAGGTTTAAGCGAAATGGAACATGCAATAACAATGCTATGGTTCACAACTGTTACAGTGGATTGAAATAGTCATAAGAAATGATTCAATTCCATTTCTTATTTCAACTTCTTATGACGAACCAATCAGAGCTCGAGAAGAGAAGGCCTACTCCAGTCGAACCGGATATGGTCGTTGTTGTTGTTGTTGTTGTTGTTGTTGTTGTTGTTAATGTCGTCGTCGTAGGCTTCTTGCAAGCTTGTTTTACAACAATGAAACAAATGAAATGAATCGATGTACAAACATCAAGCTGTCAAACAATAAAATATTCTGATTTTGAAAACAAATCTTCAAAACAAACAAGAAACATACAAAACTTTCACAACGTGGTTGCCCATCATTAATCGTTTTAACTGGTGAGCAGTTACTATCGCCATACCTCGTTTTCTTCATAATGTTGCAATTTTATTATTTTGACAGCTCGTTGTTTGTCGGTGCTGGCGCTGCGAGTGGAAAAAAGTCGCAGTGCAAAACCCATTTAGGCCACGGCCTGCTATAGGTTTGGAGTAGGCCGTGATTATGGCGTCAGATCCGGTCGAAAAGTGCTCGATCGAAACGCTCTCCTATGTTGAAATAAGGTATAGGCCGGACGCCGTAACAAAAAAAGTGTTGTCGTCACGGATGATGTAATAGCAAGTGACCTCACACCTTGTAATACCAACTTAAATGTAGACTACTACTCATTGCCTTACCAGAAGTAAACATGTATTGTTATTTCATAGGTTGGTGGACATGGGCCCTGGATTAAATGCTATTTTTCTCCCTCTTGGTATGTGTTTGCGGTTAAATTATGCAGGAATAAACTTAAGTTTTTTATTATCTAATTTATTATATTCACTTATAAATTAACAACTACTTAATTATGCTTGGGAAAATTAAAAGTAGTTCCGTCCCATCATGCTAGAAATGAAGGTATGAAGAAGGAACAGCTAAAGACGACCTACCTTTGTCAATTGCTTTGTCTGTCTGCATATTGTCGTATCCTAAAGGCACAGGGAACGCATATGACCACTCTGAAAGATCCCGAGTAATAGTTTCAGTGTCAAGGTTTCTTGATATCGGTAATAAATTTTCATAAATAATATTACAGGGTAAATCAGCCGAACACGGGCGTCACATCGTAGAAAAAACGCCGCCATGTTTCCCCCACGTGAACTTAACTCCTGTCAAACACGAAACGGCAATAAAGACAACAGACCATCAAATGACAAAGAAATACATCAAGTATCCTAGCAACACACAGAAGTCAAAGCTTTTTTGATGGTAGTATTTTTAAGTCACGGCCTACCAAAGCTAGTATTTTCTAACACCGCCTTGCCGATCAGTGTATTTTCTCTCTGACAGGTATCGTGAGCGGATGAGCACTACGTAAACGTCCACATATCACTACGCCGGCCAGAGTAATTAGTTGTGACGACACAACCTTCTTTGTTACGGCGTCCGGCCTATACTACGGGTCTGTTGTGAACCAGTTCGTTGTTATTTCACTACTTCACGGATTCTTATTTCAACCCTTATTTCAATTGTGGATCGGCCTTTAGCTTCACCAGCTATTTACAATCAATTAATATACAATTTAATTTATATTTACAAATTATTTTTACTATCAAATATTATTTTTGATTGTACAATTGATGTTCAAATACATTTTTTTTGCTTCTGATTTAAATTTTGGAAAGTTTTTTATTTTAATACTTTTTATATCATGTCCCGGGCAGATGGTCAAACATTCTTAATCCAGCATAAAATAATAAATGTGGACTTTTGTGTTGCAGCTTTATTTTAATGTTTTACATTGAAATTATTAATTGACCTTGTTATATGATTATGTTTTTATGTACATAATTATTGTATGATCTAAAGATAAACTCATTAAAATATGCTAACGAATCTTCTGTCTTACACTCATCCAATTCAATGCTCTAAACATAATCTTTATACTTGTGTACTTATTACATTTCAATATTACTCTCATTGCTTTATCCTGCAAACATTGCAATGACTACTACAATATTCGAAATGTGGACAGATTATTGTATTATAAATCAATTTCAATGACCAACTTGATAAATATTCACTTATCCTATAGACATAAATCCAATTTTCTAACTAATTTTATTTATCATATAGTTAGCATGACTCATGAAAGACAACTTGTCGTCGATAATGCATCCTAGATATTTAATTTCGTATAGGTACTAATTCTATTTGTTCTCCATTAATCAATATAGGATAAACACTGATTAAATGCTCTGAAACACGTGTATGTCGCCTATGTATAGGTACAAATTTGCCGCCTGTTAGTTTCGGAATATTGCACCTCATGGAACATATCAACCCTTCAATAAAGCGAAGGATGAATGGAGAATGAGTGTTGGGTAAAGCCGTCGTATTTGAAAAAAGTCACGTACTTCGTTCATAGCCTCATTGGACCAAACCACACCAAACCATTACTAGCCACAACTAACCACACAAACCATAACTAACAGTCTCCAAGCCTCCAAGGTGTATATAAGGGATGTTGTACAATAAAACTTGTAATAAGTTATTGGCACGCTCTTTGATAAAAACCCATCATGTAAAATGTGTTATTACCTTGTAACTTTAAAATGTTCTATTCAATCCTTGTCTTAAATTATTGAGCCGCCGTACGCAGTCGCGTACGTCGCCTAAAGCCAGCCCTGGAAAAGAAGCATCTTCGAGTTGGAAATCCTCCCTACCCAACCAATCCTAGGAAATTTACAATACCGGAACCTGCTTATACAAAAGAGTATAAATGGTATAACGCTTGTCAATGGCCATGCTTTTGGGCAAAACTCTAAAATAATCCCAAACACATGTAGGCCTGTAATAAAATGCAATATGTTTGAGAATTCGAATAACTTCCTCAAGCAACAAGTGCTTATATTTTGACAAGACAAGGGATGACCGTGACAAGGGATAAGGGTGACCACTGACCGTGAGACCCTCAGGCAGCTGCATATTGTCGTTGGTCGTTGCCCTTTTGTGAAAGAAGAACCTGTCATAGAGGGAGATACACAATGTGTCTGACTTCTGAGAAAGTGGAAGATACCGACGATTCAAGTCGATTCTACTGTATTTTCCATTTCAACCTACACTGTTGTAAAATCAAACCTCAAAAGAAGTTGTTGGTGTTATTAGAGACCATAAATAGTCCTGTCCCTGGCCTATACTCCCGCAAAAAATTGATGAACAGAGAATTTGATTAATGTTACTTTTACAATGACCAATAAGCATTAAAAATAGCTTGGGTAGACATTTCAATGTTGTGGCGTTTTTAGGTTCAGGGGTGTCCAAATGTGGTACTGTGAAAACCTTAAAAATATTAATTGAGGTATGTTACCAGTTCAAATAATTAATTATTTTTATAAGGACGTACTCTTTTATACGTAAGCTACCAAATAATACGATTTTTCTATTTTCAGGGTTACACAAACCAGTTATCTATACATGTTTTGTTTTTATTTCGAGCACAAATTGTATATAGTTTGGCCGCTCTGTAACCCCCCAAACCCTCAAATAATGTAAGGTCTAAAGGTTGTTTCGATTACTTTTATATAATTATGTGTTTTCGATTTTCACTTGTAAGCCAACATGGTTTTGGCGGGTGCATCTATCAGGGTTGTCCAAATGTGCCACCATACAAATCAATATAAATATTAAATGCAATTCTTGAGAATAAATTAAAACGGTTGTAAGCATATAACCTCAAGCACCTTAATTGCTTGATAATATGAATTTTTTTATTTTTAAGGGTTGAGAAAAACGTTCTATATACATTTTATGTGAATGTTTTAGGTTAAAATGTATCATGTTTGCCCCATCTGTAACCCCCCACCCGTAAGGGCAATGGTGGAAGGTCTGAAAGTGTTTTTGTATACTTTGATACATGACCTTTTGATTTGTACTTGTTAGCCAAGATGGTTTTTGTGAGTGCACTTACCAGGGCTATCCAAAATGTCGCAATAATGAGCAATATAAATGATAATTGTGATTTTGACAATATAATGAACATATTTGGAAGTAAGTAACCTTGTAACACCACCGTTTACCACTTCTTACCACGGGTCCGGCTAGGGGTTCAATTGTGGAGAACGGTCGTGGATCTCCTTCATTCTCATAACCTTCTCAACCTTCACAAAACTTCTTTGGGCGCCACTTTGTTCATTTAAAAAGAAATAACACTAGACAGGAGGAACAAAGAATACCTGTCTGGGTAATAGGTATATGGACTAACAATTGAATCAGTTTTAGAATTTATTACATTATGAACTTGAGGATGCGGAATCGTCCGTGGAACTTGTGTCCAAATTTGTAAGAGTATTATTCAAAGAAAAGAAAAAGAAAGGTGGCCACCGTACATATGGTATTACGGTTTAAATAACAACTTATTAACAGTTCGTATCTCTTTTCTTCGGCTTGTGTACGCTCCTCGATCCGCGTACTCCTTCGTACTAGCCTAGGCCTAGATACAGCTCACGCCGGTTGCATGGCCCCTCCACAACCGCCTAAATTCGAAATACAAAATACCAATTAAAATTCAACCAGCAACTATTACTTCTAAATAATCTTGGCGAACTGAAACTTACCACAAACGTGGAAAAGGATAACCCGAACAAATTGCAGACCTCAAACCAATCACTTTCCCAAAACCTCGTCCTCGTCCAAAACACGACTCTTCAATCAAACCCATTCACCGTCGCTCGGCAACACAAATCAACAAATTCAAACAGTCACCGCCTTCTCAATAACTATCGTGGTCACAAAACACACGAATACCAACTCACTTAACAAATAAGACCGAAAAAGACGGCACAACAGTAAACTGTAATATAACTGTTACCGATAACAAGTTCCACAATGACGGGACGTCACACCCCCTCTGCCTACAAAAGAAAATCCTGATTTTCTTAGAAAGCCAATCTTAGCCTGAGAAAACATTTTTAAGATCCACCACATGCCACTTTCCTGCTGCTTTACCAGTCAGATCTTTGAGTTCTAGCACAACAGGTGACAACTTCCTAGAAACAACGAAAGGTCCTACAAATTTCTTTGCCAGTTTGGCTGAAAAGTATTTGGTAGCATCAGACAAAACAAAGTTACGTCTCCAAACTCGGTCTCCCTCTCGATATTCAACAGGTTGGTGACGCAAGTTATAATTCCGTGCTTGACGACGTTGGGCCTCTGCAACGTTACACTGTACTCTTTCACGAATATTTTCGAGACCAGCCCATCTCTCTTCTATACCCATTGCAATCTTCTCTCCAGACGTGTCGAATGTGGAACGGTCACGTTTCCCACAAAGACTCAATTCTCGTCCATATTGTAAATAAGCAGGAGTGTACTTGGTCGTCTCATGTTTACTCGTCCGGAGCACATATTGAACTTGAGGTAGTAATATGTCCCATTTTCGCTGGTTCTCTCCAACAAAAATTGCAATAATGTTGCCAACTTCCTTATTCATTCGTTCCACTGGATTAGCTTGTGGGTGGTAAAGAGGGGTGAATTGCACCTCCACGCCATAGGCATCCATGGTCTGTTTGAAATCGTTAGACGCTAGTTGGGGTCCATTGTCAACAATGATACGACGAGGAGCTCCATTCTCGAGAAACACGGAGTTAATTAACTGAAAAAGTACCTCTTGACTAGTTGAGTTTCGTAATGGAAATAGATAAGTCCACTTTGTGTGTGTATCTTGTACAACGAGGATAAATTTATTTCTTTTCAAAGAAGGGGGTAATGGACCGATTAAATCCAAAGTAAGAACTTCCCATGGACAAGACGGAAACACTCGAAGATTTAGTAATCCAGCAGGACGCCTCTGTAAAACTTTGTGCTGAGCACACACGTGACAAGACGACACGTAGCGACATACCTCAAATTTCATCTTCGGCCAATAATATTCTTGAGCGAGTCGAGCTAAAGTCTTATACATTCCTCGGTGACCAGCATTGGGTTCGTCGTGGCATTCCATAATAGCCTCTCGACGCAACTCTTCAGGTAACACGCGTTACCACACGCTTTCCTCCACAGGTAACTTACTATAATCGTAACACAATTTGAAAAGTTTCACGCCTTCTAGACGCCAAACAGAAAAATCTTGGGGTTTTTCTCGTACCTGATCACACATTTTTAAATACCATTTGTCTAGAATGGGAGCTACAACTTCCAACGCTGCCACTGGTTCTTTCGCTCTTGACAAAGCGTCGGGAACAACATGTGCAGACCCTTTCCTATGTATAATTGTAAAATTGTATTGTTGAAGTCGGACCGCCCACCTAGCTAGTCGACCAACAGGATCTCTCAAATTATTCAACCACAGAAGACTATGGTGATCTGTTATGACCGTGAATTGCGAGCCTTCTAAATAAGCACGGTGCTTCTCTACCGCCCAAATGACAGCAAGACATTCTTTTTCGGTAACGGAAAATCTCCTTTCTGCATTAGTAAGGGTACGGCTACCATAGGCGATTACTTGTTCCCCTTCGTCGGATTCCTGAGATAGAACACAACCAATTCCAAACTCTGAAGCATCGGTCTGTAAAACAAATGGTTTGGAGAAATCGGGACAAGTAAGAACTGGAGCACTAGCCAGACAAGTTTTAACTTTACAAAAAGCTTCCTCGGCAACGCTTTCCCACTTCCAACCTGTGCTTTTCTTAAGTAACGCCGTAAGTGGAGCAACCGTAGTTGACAAATCCGGTATAAACCGTCGATACCACGAAGCCATCCCTACAAAACGACGTACTTCTTTGACTTTCGTCGGGCGAGGATAGTTAACGATTGCCTCTACTTTGGCCGGATCAACATGAAGACCCCAACGATCTATAACGTAACCAAGATATTTAAGTTCAGGACGCACGAAATGACATTTTTCCATATTTAGTGTCAATGATGCTTTACGTAAACGACGGAAAATTTCTTCCAATAGTTCCAAATGTTGCTGAAAGCTGGATGTAGCCAAGATTATGTCATCCAGATATACGAAGACATAGGGTTCGAGATCGGGACCCAAAACTTTATCGATCAAACGCTGCCAAGTCGCGGGACTGTTATGTAACCCGAACGGCATCCTCCGAAATTGAAACAACCCTCTACCTGGTACTGTGAACGCTGTCTTATCTCTACTAGCTTCTTCCACTCCGATCTGCCAAAAAGCATTTTTTATATCGAGTGAAGATAAATATCGACTATCTCTAAGACGATCCAATATCGCTGACACATAAGGTATGGGATACGCATCCTTTTTTGTACACGCATTAACCTTACGGTAGTCTACCACGAAACGATACGCGCCAGAAGGTTTCTTCACCAAAATAATGGGTGAGCTCCAAGGACTCATAGAAGGTTCCACAATACCATCCTTCAACATCTGATCCAATTCTCGATTAATTTCTGCTTGAACTACAGGTGACACAGGGTAATACCGCTGTTTAATTGGTAACGCATCACCCGAATCGATACAGTGCTGTATTAACGGCGTAGGTTCACTAGGAATATTTACGTTTTCAGCAATGTTTCTATCTAACAACTCTTTTAGACGTCTCTCTTGCTCAAGGGTTAAGTTTTCACGTGGTTGTAGAACACGTAGAGACTCACAGGTTATATCAGGGGTGTCGGAAAATGACCAAGTCCCCTCACTAACGTCGGGTACCAATTTCATAGCGTTCCAAAAATCAATGCCTAGAATAAGGGTAGATTTTACTTCGGGAACAATCATGACCGGAAGAACAACAGAACGATTGTCTAAGATGAGTGGTAAATCGACAATACCTTCTACCTCACATTCAGCCCCATTCGCCACTAACACACTAACATTTGTTGGTTGAACCTTAAACCCAAGTTGTTGTACAATTTTCCAACCTTTGCCTCCTAAGAACGTGCGTGAAGCGCCAGAGTCCAATAAGCCTCTAACCTTCCGGCCGAAAATATCTATATCCAAATAATAACGACAATCCTCTTTATGTTTGGTCATAACGCCTTCTACTACACATGGTGAAACATTGGTCATTCCAATATTATCCATACATTTATTCATAGGCCTATCCGGGACAATCAACGCTCGCCTACGGGATTGCGTTGCCCTACGACGTTTTTTGAACAATCCGAACAAGTTAAAACTGTCGCATCAACCTTCCCACAAGTAAAGCAATATTTCCGATTACCTCTCTTCTGACAATCTCTAATCGAATGACCGGCCCAACCACAACATGCACATTTCACTTGTTTAGCAGCGGTAACCGCAAGTTGTACTGGTGGTACAGTCGTAGTCGCTTCCAATTTAATACGCGATTTACTCACCCCCTGGTAAGCTAAATCAGGCTCCAGTGATACTTTGGAAGATGGAGGAGGGCGGAATTTCTGAGATAACAGAAAACTGTCCTCAACCCTACGACCCAACTCTCGTAATCTGTCAATTGATCCTACATCTTGAAGACAAAGTTTTTCCATTATCGAAGGCAGAACGTTCTTCTTTATTACTCGTAACCTATCCTCTTCAGACACAACATACAATAACCGATTGAATAAATTGTCCATAACAGCTAGGTACATGCCTATTCGCTCTGAGTCACCTTGGGTCCTAGCCCTTATCTCTTCCATCAAACTGTCATCATTATCGCTGGGTGAAAACTCAGCCCTCATTTCTGTAACCAGTTCCGCCCAAGAATGAGTATTTCGTTTGACAGACCGAAACCAAATCAACGCAGATCCACTGAAAATATCGACTGCTTCGGTCCATAGCTGCTCCTTAGTGACGTTACGTGCTGAACACAATTCATCTACGCGTTCTAAGAACGCACCCAAACTCATATCAGAACTCTCACCAGTAAATTTTAAATTCCACTTAGCCACCGGAATCATATTCCTCTCCGAGCGTTGAGCCTCTCTACGAACTTCTGGCACCGCTACCGCTGGAATTGTACCTACTGCTTCAACCATGTTAAGAAATCTACGATTAAGTAGAGCAACATCCTCATTTAGTGGACGAATACGCTCCTGCACCGCATCACTGTCACCTAACAAGTGAAGTCGACGTTCAGCTAATACCAGTCTAAGTGAAATGGTTCTTGATTGTTCTACATCTCCCTCATAATCAGAAATTAGCATAGACAAGTCGGTAAGCTTAGTACCAATCGCAGTCAGTTCTCGATCCAAGTCAGCCATCTTAAAAACCCTCGAATCTACAAGACACGATTCAAAACAACAACTACTACTATAAACAACAATATCCCGTAACCAAGCTTTGACCAGTCACAACAGAGATAAAACGATTTAACTTGAAAATAATACCCAACACGTAGTCGAATTACAAGACCCACTACAAATCTAGATTAAACAACGAGGAAACTTCAACAAAGAACCAATTGTCAACAAACCGTCAAGCACAGCGACCAATACAATCCACCACGTACGGAGACAGCCTGTACTGTGCTAACAATAACAACCACATGAGCACAATAACAATCACTCGACACAACAACAACAACGAGACAATAACAAACACGTTTGCACCTCAATCGTAAACGGCAACAACACACATGTATGCACCTTAATCGTATCGAGCCAATAACACCCACGTATGCCAAATAACAACCACAGGGGAACAATAACAACCCCGTACGCACCTCAATCGTCTAGAGCCCCACGTTCGAGCGCCAATTATGTAACACCACCGTTTACCACTTCTTACCACGGGTCCGGCTAGGGGTTCAATTGTGGAGAACGGTCGTGGATCTCCTTCATTCTCATAACCTTCTCAACCTTCACAAAACTTCTTTGGGCGCCACTTTGTTCATTTAAAAAGAAATAACACCAGACAGGAGGAACAAAGAATACCTGTCTGGGTAATAGGTATATGGACTAACAATTGAATCAGTTTTAGAATTTATTACATTATGAACTTGAGGATGCGGAATCGTCCGTGGAACTTGTGTCCAAATTTGTAAGAGTATTATTCAAAGAAAAGAAAAAGAAAGGTGGCCACCGTACATATGGTATTACGGTTTAAATAACAACTTATTAACAGTTCGTATCTCTTTTCTTCGGCTTGTGTACGCTCCTCGATCCGCGTACTCCTTCGTACTAGCCTAGGCCTAGATACAGCTCACGCCGGTTGCATGGCCCCTCCACAACCGCCTAAATTCGAAATACAAAATACCAATTAAAATTCAACCAGCAACTATTACTTCTAAATAATCTTGGCGAACTGAAACTTACCACAAACGTGGAAAAGGACAACCCGAACAAATTGCAGACCTCAAACCAATCACTTTCCCAAAACCTCGTCCTCGTCCAAAACACGACTCTTCAATCAAACCCATTCACCGTCGCTCGGCAACACAAATCAACAAATTCAAACAGTCACCGCCTTCTCAATAACTATCGTGGTCACAAAACACACGAATACCAACTCACTTAACAAATAAGACCGAAAAAGACGGCACAACAGTAAACTGTAATATAACTGTTACCGATAACAAGTTCCACAATGACGAGACGTCACAACCTTTAACACATTGAAATTATTAATTATACATTTTCCCATTTAAAAGGTTGCACAACACAATATATAATATATATATAATTTAATAATTTCTATACTTAATGTGTTTACTTTGAGCATAACATGCATAGAGTTTACCCCATTTGTAAGCCCCCGTTCCCCATATGCCGGAAAGTTTGGATCTGTTTTTGGGTACTTTGGTACACTGTCTTTCGATTTTAGCTTTTTAACCAATATGTTTGGTGGATGCACCCACCAGGGGTATCCAAACATGGCGAAATAAGGAGCAATATTGATGTTAATTGCGATTCTGGACAATAAATAAACATTTTTGGACTTATATAATATTTAACATTCAAAATACTTATTTAAATACATTTTTTCATTGAAGGGGTGCACAAAACTTTCCATATACATTTTTGGGTTTACTTAGAGTATATAATATATAGTTTGGCCAGTCTATGACCTCATATTACCCACATTGTGGAAGATGATGGAAGCTGGTTTGAGTACTTGAATACATTGTCTTCGCATTTTTACTCAATAGACAACATGTTTTTAGTGGATGCACCCACCAGGGGTGGCAAAATGTGCCATTTCAAATGTATATATATAAATACTTATTGCGTTTCTTGAGCGTTTATGGAAGTATGTTTGTTATTTTGTGACCTTTAACTGTTCCACCAACTAAGTAACATGCATTTGTATCATAAAGGCTACACAATCCTTAAATACACGTGGTTCTCTTTTAACGACGTTAATTAATGAAAAAAAAAAAATTTAAAATTTAAACAATAACCTAAAATGGACATTATTCTATGGAAATCACATGTTTAAAACAATGTTAATACACAAACGGATATTTCAAGGGTACAAAGAAAAAAATGGCAACTTCTCACCCTTATTAGCTAATACTGCAAAACATAGCGACCGAAGAAGGATTTTGACGTTTAAAGCGTGATTACCCCTGAAAATGTACGATTAACATGTATAATAAATTACTAATTCAGTAATTCGTAATTTACTCATCAAGACCTTTCATTAGAGTGGTCGCAAACGACATTTGTGACTAAACAATTTCATGATGTCCAAAAAGACACAGGGTGATATCTCGTAATTATGGCCATTGGGTCTCAAATAATTTTTAAAATAAGACAATAATATACATAATTATAACTTTACGTAAAACTAACTAATTTCTTACTACAAGACTCACAATTAATATTTGTATTATTTAGACCAAAATCGTGGCTGTTCCACCAAAGTTGTGTTGGCTAACAAGTGAAAATCAAAATGTAATATTAGGAGGTACACACAACCACTTGCAAACCTTCCGCACCGGGGGGGGGGGGGGGGGGGGGGTTCTATTAGCTGGCCCATGGTCTATTGGCAAGGTAGCTTTGATGTTAGATTGCCCAGGGACTGCTACCTTATCGTGGTGGGCAGGTTTGCGTGCTTTTTTGATCCCGAGAGCTATGCCGGCGGAAGCGTATGCTTCTGGTAGGGCCACCCTAGCCGGATTGGTCGAGGAGGAGAAGTCAGACGAAGTGCAGTCCACACCCCAATCTCCTTTCCTCCCCTTTCCCCTTTCCTAACGCGCCCTCCTATTTGCCCCTTTCCTCCAAAGAGCCCCCAATTCCAATGTCCTCCAATGTCAATCATGCCTTTCTTCCGCAAAGTACTCACCATCCCTTGTATTACAGGCAGCTCCAAGCCATATTGGCCTCCAACGACAGCGCAAAAAAATACCGTTCTACCACCACTGTATCAACAGTTAAACTGTTAAACACAATTATTTAGTTTTAATAATTAACTTTAGCGATCCTCAAATTCGGTACGTGATGTTAACTTAGATTTTAGGTTATTTATTTCGAAGACAACATAATCGAAGGTCACTTGATTTTGGAAGCTATACGCATCTACCCTTCTTGCTGGTCGGAGAAACTTTCAACCTGATTGAAGTTTACAATCTCGTACAAAGAGAGCAATAAATCAGCCGCGATGGAACCCAGAATTTGCCGCTGTGCTAGTTGATAATGGATTCTATGTGCCAACATAACATTTAAACTGAAAACCATAATTTTAAGTGAGAAATCAGTTTTTGTTTTGTTTTAGCCATTTTTATAAAATATATAGTGTAAGCAGTTGAGCTCGGGGGACCCCCCTCGTCCCAGGGCCCCCCCGCACCGCATATCCTGCATACCCATTAGTTACGCCACTGGGGGGAGGTAGGGGGGGGGGGGGGTGGCAAGTTCACGCTGCCTCCCCCACTTGAGCACTAATACTGAAAGGATAAGACAAGTTTAGAAAGAGATTCACTCAGAAGCGATATGTGTTTTAGGATCATCTAATCGGTTAGTTTGTTATCGGGTTTAAGTTTACAATCGGAAAATCCAAATCAATGGTGAATCCACGTCATTAATTTGAATAATACATTAATTGAAGTGTCAGTGTTCATTAAAATACTCATTATGTACAAATTGACATTCGTCCTAAATCCCATATTGCGTTTTAGGTAAAAACAGTATTTTATACTTCTATCTCAAATCTCTATTTTGGCGCTAGTTGACTAAAACTAGCAGACTAACGCAAGAATGAATGTCAATTGAGTATTAATTACACTAATTAGTAATTATTATATTAGTTGACGAAACTAGTCCACTAGTGTCAAAATAGACATTGCCCTTATAATTACCATGAATATACAATCCCAGACCCAATACAAAATTGTTTACTTACTAGACAAAGAAAGGGGCCCGCCTGCTCGAATTAGTAGACGGTCAGCTATCCCCCCAAATTCAACAGAATGGTCTCACTCGGCCGGACCAGCCGAGAGTAGAATCAAAAAATTCGTAATTTTTCCCTCATTACAACAAAGACAATCCGGAAATCGAAATCGGTAGCTTTTACTTTTTATAGCCAAAAAACGGCAAAAAAAATTATTTAAATTTTACAAGACTAGTTGACTGATATCGCTGAAATAGGTGTCAAACAATTTGTTATTTTATGCAAAGTTTACTAAAAGTAAAGCGAAAATAAAAATCACTACCGTTTGGCACTGGGAGCATAAAAACGGCAAAAATGGCACACATTTCAGTTAGAAGACCAGTTGACCGATAACACTGAGAGAGGAGTCAAAAAACTCGGTATTTCAAACTGAATGTAGCCAATAACAAATAACGTGATTTTAGAAATAACAATCACTGCCTTTAAAACCAAGAAACGGCAAAAAAGGGTACCAATGTATCATATAGAAGACCTATCGACCGATTACACTTAGACTGGTGGCACGAACTCGATATTTTAGAACGAATTCAGAACAAATAAAGCGACCATCAAAATCAGCAGTGCTTTGCTTGGTCTTTAGAACAAAAAGTTATAAAAAAAAGGCATACTAGACAGTACCCTGTCCCCTTTGCTCCAAAATTCAAGGCAATGTTCTCACTCGGCCAGACTCGGGAGTGGGCTCAAAAAATCGTAATTTTTACCTCATTGCATTAAAGACAATGCGGAAATTGAAATCGGTAGCTTTCACTTTTTATATACAAATAACGGCAAAAAAGGGCGATTTATGAACTACACTACCAATTAATGATAATGCTAGTAAGGGCAGCAAAAAATTGAAATCTTAAGAGATCGTGAAGAAAATGTTATCTCAAAATTTTAGATACTAGCGTTGGGCATTATGAAAAAAAGGGGGGGGGGCATAAATGGATCATTCAATATTTAGTTTTAAGTTACCGATAAACTCTAAGTAACCGCTTACATTGCATAGGAGAGATGACAACACTTATGTCATATAGGGTACTAAACAAATATTGTGAAAGTTGAAATCAAAAGTATTTGGCTTCCAGCAAGAAATGTGTTATGTACAAGACCAGTAGAATGATAACGCTAGGTAACAAATTCTCTCAATTCTCTCACCTCTCAATCTTTAAGTATCCCACTTCCATTTGAGTATGGCTGGTGCCTGGAGAATGGTTCAATAGTGCTATCCGATGGCTTGTGACAAAACCAGCCCCTGAAGAAGTGTAGGAATTGATATCGTGCAAATGCAAACACTGTTCCACGCCAAGTGTCAGTGCAGTGATTTGAAGCTTAGATACAGACTTGTGTTACTGTGAATACCAATGCAAAGAGGTGCAAGAAGAGACCTTGGTACCAGTACCTAAAAGAGGAAACTACTGCAATAAGCCCCCGACCCCGATTTCTAAAGTATACATACATCATATTTAAGCCCTTACTATACTATACTGGATGTAATATTTAAATGAATTGTAGTGTTTGCGTTACCAATGCGACTATATGTGAATGTGTTTCTGTTCTAGTGATTCTCAAAGCACGCAGAAAATATTTAACAAGGCGGCGAAGAGGATAACCTATTTTAAGTAATGAATGAAAACTTAGAGTATCCACTCAGTAGCATGACTGATTTTAAGTGAGGGATTTTAATTTAAAGCGACTGAGCCAACCCTATAGCCTCCGAACCCCATTGACGAGTGAGCGATAGCCAACTAAATATAGTTATTTAAATATAAAATATGTGAATCAGTGGTTGGACAGTGCGAACACCTGCGGGCAAATGTCAGAATCAACAAGGATAATTTCAGAACATCTTTGAATTTATTGAGTGCTTCCTTGCTAGGATGGCTCCAAAGTCACCGATGTATTTCTTTGTTTACAGCGAAGTTGGACACAATAAGGTACAACTAGTATTTGTTGTTAACTTCATCTCACATGTGTGTTTTCATAAATTGTATTTACATTAATGTTTCATTTACTTGTATAATAATATAATATCATGAGCTAACATCTACATAGTTTGATGCTTCATACTCGTAGGTTTACAATTACTTTTTCAACAAGTTTACACATACACATGGCCAGGCCATAGAAATGCAAATGCCGAACATTGGTGTTTTACACTCTAGACTACACAATCCGTCTAGAGCTTACAGAGTTAGATTGATGGAACACATGCCGTCCATATATTTTTATTTTTTTCCCTGCATTTGATCTTTAAAATAGTGGGAAACAAAAAGCCTATTTGGATTTGTTCGTTTTCGTGTAAATAAAACTCATACATATATATTGACCAACGGTGTTCATAATCATGTCCAATGATACATTTTTCTTCTTACCCAATTATTTTTTCCTGCAAATAGTATTTCCAGTTAATTAAATGTGACTTTGTTGCCGTTCTTCAAGCACTTGAAATTATACCAATAATTTGCGACTTATCTTTTATGGCCGTTTCCAATTGCATTTGGGTTTATTCTATTTTTGCGAAAATAATAGCACTAATAATCTTATAACCAACCCCCCCCCCCCCCCCCTTTTGACCATTTTTGCCTTTTAGGATATGAAAGGTAAACGTTAATGGTTTAGAAGTTTGCACGATGCTTTAAATCTCATTCGTTGCCATCTCTCCCAGAAAGTCAGTCAAGCGATCTAAAAGACAGCGGTGCCTTTCTGGTACCCTTTTTCATCCGCCGGTAATGCTTAAAGGCACATATATTGAGTTTCACATTATTTCTTCTATATTATGCTTAAAATATCAAATTAGCCTACCTCTTTCAATTACTGGTCAGTAAGTCTATTTAATAAATTGTGCCACTTTTTACCGTTTTTTAGGATCTCAACGATAAACTCTACAGATTTCCATTTTCGCATTATTGTTTCTTTATTTCAAAAAAATATCAAACTTTTTGTCACATTCCCCAGCGCAATCACTCAATTGGTCTTGTACTTAATAAATTTACCGTTTTTTGCCGTTTTTTGGCTATAAAAAGTGAAAGCTACCGATTTCGATTTCCGGATTGCCTTTGCTGTAATCAGGTAAAAATTACAAATATTTTGAGTCCACTCTCGGTTGGTCCGGCCGAGTGAGACCACAAAAGTGCGTAGCTGACCGTCTATAGGACCTATTAGCCCGGAGGACACGTAGATGTTTAGTTATACGCCTCTAACGTGTATTTATGTTTGTTACTCTTGATTTGGTTTTCAATCGAATATCATTAAACACCATTCCTCGCATATGTTATGTTGGAATGGTTTCTTTCTTACCTAGCATTTCTTTCATTGAAATAATCACTTCTTTGTATGCCTTATTAATGTATCTGCTTTTGAGATTGTACACATCAACATGTCTTGAAATTGAAGGGCGGGAGAAGATTACACCTCCAAAACGTCACATAACATTGGTGCAGCGTTGCTCAAGAATTCGACTGATTCGTTCCTAAATTACAGGCCTTTAAATCGGTCTTTGCCTCCAATCGTTACAAGCAGGCGCGTAACAAACAACTTGGTTACGAATATGAACACATTTTTCACAACACTTTTTAATGGGAAAACTATCTGGTACTGTTGTAGAATCCTTTAGCAAGCTATTCGTTGCAAGTAGTTGATTACGATTTACAGTGACGGCTCTTCAAATGGTTGAGTGGCATTAAATATATTCAGTATGCTACAGCACAAAATTGGATCAGGAAGTTATTCGTATTTCGCTCTTTCCAGCAGTGGGCCATCCCACAATTTCATCCTTCTGGTGTTTCTTTTAGGTAGTTTGATATTTGTTTTGATAATCGTGTAAACAGTAAGCAAAAAAACATCGAAATTCTCATCTAAAATGCCCGGAAAATTACTTTAGATTGATTCATTATTCATCCAGAAGGATTTTTGTGAGTTGATGTTATTATTGTTAAAGTGAAACCATTTTAAAGTTGAATGACTGGAGGGGCAGGGGTGCAAGTCTTACCCTACCCTGTATCAGTACCGTGCACGATTAAGTGATTTAGGACCTTTGGCCGTCAATCATGGGGAGCAATGGGGTGATCGCCCATTCCCCCTGTATTCGCTACTGCTACTGTACCTTCATTATAATTACCAATTTGTTTTTTCAAATACAAATAAATTGTGTTATGCTTGTGATTGTGAATTTAAATTGAAAACAATAAAGAAACGTTTTTAAAAATTTAGATATCTCAAAACTTTCTTGGATGTAGGTAGACCTAGTGGTTTTGTTAGGGCAAATTGATGTTATTTTCGATATCGTCTCACTATATCGGAAATATCGTAATAACAAAACATTTGCAAGTCGAAAATTCAATATTTTCTTCAATATTTTTTTCAATTTCTGCAGGACGCGATTCTGCATTAATTCTATGCGCTCGTTAACGATTGGCATCGGGATTTGCGATACCGATATCATTTATTTATTTACCGATACCGATGCCGACATAGATCTATACCACCTACCGATTTAAGTAGTAGGGCCTATTTCACTAAGCCTACTTTCTACAAACTACAAAAACAACGTACTTTCTCGATACGAATTCGTTCAACACGACAGTCACGGACACGTCAACGTTATGTGATGCGATGCTATGGGTCGAAGTCAGAGGCGTAGGTCGTCACTTGGCGCACTTGAACATGTGATACATTGACGAGATGGCATCGGCAAAATGTTCCGATACCGATTCTCAATATAGGGATCGGTCCACTAGACAGATTTGAGTGTATTGTTTTCATTGCTAAATACTCTCAGTGCCGTCCAGTTGCCAAGCCCCGCCCACGGAGTGTGCCTCACTCCGCTGCCAGACTCAATTATGTGACAATACCAGCTCGTCGCGCATTTCAAAGTCATCGGCGAGCACCGAAAATATTTCGATATCGATATACGTTTCTTAAATTTCGATATCGCGATACGATATCGGCAAAATGGTGCCGATATCGATATTGACAAAAATATCGTTGGCCATCACTACTAGACAGTATCAGTATTTGTATGTGATAATATCTTGGCAAATAAATACAGATCAAGGAAAACGTTATCATTTACAAATGTCTCTTACCTCTCCTTTTCCTTTTTCTTCAGTACTCGTTGTGTGTTTCACATGCGAACATTGTAACACTACAAAATATGTAGCTTTTAGTTTCAACTCACAGTCACTCTACAGTCTACCCCCTACAAATACGCATACGTTACGTACACGCATGTAACCTTGCAAAATAATTGCCGTTTGTAATGATAGACAAGTAACCAAAATACAAATGTGCCCCAATTTATTATCAATTGCTTTTTGATAGCGTATGGAATATGGATCATACATTTTTGCAGCATAACTTTGGTAAGAATTTCTCAAAATTATTATTAATAATGTATTTATTTATTTATTTTCATTCAAGCATCGAAGAAAGCGGGGAATCATGGGATAGGATTAATGAAGAAAGACGCTGGGAAGACAGAAAGAAGTGGAGAGAATTATTAGAAACCGCGTTATAGAAGAAAACGAAGAAGATGAGGTGCTGAGCCTGGCTAGCAAGCACTAGAAGATAGCCCGAGAAACTGGGGACTTGTCACCCCCCGACCAGACGAATGTTGGATAAGGGTGTTTGATGTATATATATTTTCATTTTATTTATTTTATTCAGATGTTTTTCATCTCGGTACATAGCGGAGTAGCATGATAATAATAATCTATGAATTGTTATTGTATTATCTTTTGTCGTGACTCAAGAAGCCAATAAAGACTGTTCATTGTTGAATTGTCTGCACGTGCACCCAACCGCTCCCCCGCTCCCCCCCCCCCCCCCCCCCCCCCCCGCCCCACTGATAGTATACATGGACGATGATAAATAACTTTGTATTTATATTCCACACACTCGTTACACATTACAAGAACAGAATTTCTGTAGGGGACATTTATACCAGTTAGTACGAGCTTCGTTGCAATAACGCGGCTCTATAGTGTCTATAGAGCTTCGTTGCTATAACGCGGCTCTATAGTGTCTATAGAGCTTCGTTGCTATAACGCGGCTCTATAGTGTCTATAGAGCTTCGTTGCTATAACGCGCTCTATAGTGTCTATAGAGCTTCGTTGCTATAACGCGGCTATATAGTGTCTATAGAGCTTCGTTGCTATAACGCGGCTCTATAGTGTCTATAGAGCTTCGTTGCTATAACGCGGCTCTATAGTGTCTATAGAGCTTCGTTGCTATAACGCGGCTATATAGTGTCTATAGAGCTTCGTTGCTATAACGCGGCTCTATAGTGTCTATATAGAGCTTCGTTGCTATAACGCGGCTATATAGTGTCTATAGAGCTTCGTTGCTATAACGCGGCTCTATAGTGTCTATAGAGCTTCGTTGCTATAACGCGGCTCTATAGTGTCTATAGAGCTTCGTTGCTATAACGCGGCTCTATAGTGTCTATAGAGCTTCGTAGCTATAACGCGGCTCTATAGTGTCTATAGAGCTTCGTTGTTATAACGCGGCTCTATAGTGTCTATAGAGCTTCGTTGCTATAACGTGGCTCTATATTGTCTATAGCACCGTTGAAATGTACACCAAAGTAACAAAGTTAAAAAAATATTCACGAATCGGGATTCGAGCTCTGGAACTTCTGTATTAGAAGCAGGAATAAACCCATCCAGAGGTCAGTGGTGCCCAACCTTCATGACTCAGTATGCTTCGCGGGCCACAACAAGGTATTACAACCGTGTATTTTGGTTTTGGATATTCAAGATCTTTGCCGAGTGGCATTCTATATAATCTATACATGGGCTCTGCCAGGATACTATGTTTCAAGGAGACGCAAAGTGAAATAACAGTTTGCATCTGGGTGGAAGGAGGGGGGGGTGGGGGGGGGGGGGGGGGCAATCCCCAGTTTGCCCCGCAGGGCGTTTTTTTGGATTGTCACCACTTTTTAACCGATTCTGGAATGTTGAAATAGATTCTCTTGTTGATATGAAATGAACCACGCACGTACACTATAATTACTTCGTACGAACTGTATGACGTAGATTTTACGAGTATTACGTAGTAAGTGGTTCATTTCATTCTCAATATTCTGGCAAGAACATGGGATATTTGTACCAAAAGTAGTCACGTTAAAATATGATGACACAACATGTGTAACGCGCCAGTATTTCGTTCGAGAGTGTTTACCACCGAGTGAACGCAGTTGGAGGGGAAGGGGAAGTACGGCGCCACAGCCGGTTATCTCAGTCCGGCTTATCTGTTAACTGTGACTGTCGACTGACTAAGACCTGCCACCAAACAATGGGGCTTTCATTAGGTACCAGACAGATTCCGCGGTTTCTGCAGTGGTTGTGTTACAGCAAATAACATCACGGCATCACGAGTTCTGCTAAAAAAAAATCGGAAATACGCACGTTTTTTTGTGTGGCCAGTACATCTTATTCTCTGTGGGCCTATTTTCTAACATATTGAAGAATTATAGTTATGCAAACAATATGAATTTTATAAACTTCTTGAAAAGTATTGAAATAAACATTGAAATTAACTATATTTATTTACTCGGGTTTGAAAACAGGTAAAAAAGATCGAAAAAATTTGAAACATTGGGATTTTCTGTGACTACAAGCCTGAGGTATTTTACAAGATATGTGCGTGCCGCGATCTTCATTTTCGCGGGTTTTTAAGTTTTTGTAGATTGTCGGGCTATGGCTGGAACAGTTTACAGTATTGTCTTTGTTCTCGCTACTCGGTCGAAGCACAAGACAATTCCACTCTGATTACGAGTGAAGGAAGAGGGAAGTGATTTGCGTATCTCCGTCTTTCTATGTCAGTGTCTGTTTCATTTCAACGAGATCACCAGTGCATAGAGATGTGTGATATTGACGTATCTTTGGCTTGGACCTATTTCAATATCATCATGAAGCGTGTGTAGTGAAAATGGAAAAAATGTGATCACCGGCGCTCTAGCAAGATAGAGGTGGCTCAGCGGTAAGACGCGAGGCTCTAATTCGGGTGGTCGCCGGTTCGATTCCGGCCACCGGCAGTCCTGACTGAAGGTTTTTTCCCGAGGTTTTCCTCAGTCGTAAAGGCGAATGCTGGGATTGAGTCCTACTATCAGCCCTCGGACATTCCTTCCCAGCTATTCAAAGATCCTATAATAATCTAGTTAGTCACATGAAGAGTGGCACATCAGGTAAAGGTGTGCACCCTATAACGGGTTCCCTGTCAATAATGTCAATCACTCTCATCTTACACGATCTAACACTAACATTTTCATCCCCACTTCTAACCATCTTTATTACAACCATTGTCCTACCCACCTCTGTAGTAAAATTTATAACAAACTCCCCAAATCAGTAAAAAACTCTACATCTCTTCCACTTTTTAAACATAGACTAAAAACTTTCCTCTCAATTAAACCATTATACACTTTAAAAGAATTTTTTGATAACTAACAACTTAATCCTGTTTCTCTTACCCATCCTTATTGTTATTTCTTAATGTATTTTGTAGTTTTATAGATTTGTATGTATATTTTATTTTGTATGTATAGTTATTTTGTATAGTTTATACCAATATTTGTATTATGTACAAATCATACGGTGAAATAAAATAAATAAATAAATAAATAAATAAAATTAATTAATTAAGAAGCGATTTTTCATATTTCCATTGTTACATGTTTGAAAGTAGAAACTACGAAACGCGTACTATAATGTGTTGAGCATGTGTTATACATAATTATTATAAGTACAAACTACGAAACAAGTATTAAATCAGTTTAAATAAGGATAGACATTAAATAAATAAATAAATTTCAATAAATAAATAATGTGTTTACTCGTATAGTTGAGCCATGCGTTAAACGTATTTCCATTGTTACGTCGTGTTTGTAAGTACAAAGTACAAACTACGAAACGCGTATTAACTTATAATGTTTTCTCGTATAGTTGAGCCATGTGTTAGTGTTATACATATTTCCATTGTTACGTGTTTGTAAGTACAATTTGCGAGACACGTATTTTATAGTTGGTTGTGCTCAGGTTGTTCTTTTTGATAGACATTAAATAAATAATTAAATAAATATATAAATAAATATATAAATAAATATATAAATGAATAAATGAATAAATAAATGAATAAATAAATAATAAATTATCGCTGATACCGTGTGTCGAACTATAAGAAACGCTTATTGCATGGTGTGATTTGCTATTGTTGGGTCACAGTCATGTTATACATTAGTATTTAGTAACCATATTCATTATGCATTGTTACAAGCTACGTAGGCCTACCGCTAAATACTCATTGTACGGTGGGTTGTACTTGTGTGTCTGTTGTATAGGCCTATATACCTCGAAAGCTCGTAATAGTTGGAAACTTAGTTCCTATTGTTTTATTGGTGTTTTAAATTTAATAACGAAGTGCTATAGGGCCTATGCGTTATTTTATATACGTATATTATACACGTATTACAAGTATTATTTTGCTTTTGAGTACGGTAGAATGTGCAAGCCCAAGACTTGCCTCGAGCGCAAGGGCACCGAAGCCATCTGGCCTACGTACTCATATTGCTTTAGATTTATCGCCCTTCTCCTGGACAACCTGTCAACTCAGCACCCTATAGCAGAGGCGCGATACGAGATGTATAGCCCGAGACTCGAGAGTAACGCCTGCACGAAATATTTGCCGATTCTCAAATCTAAATTGTTTCACCAGTCCTAAGCCGTCTTAATATAATTCAAATGTTTCTGCTTGCATGTCGATAAGCAACTGTGCATTTTCATATCCTCGTCTTTCCGTCATACATGCCCCCCCCCCCCCCCCCCCAGCCCTTTTTCTGTTCAGTTTCGTAGTGATGTTAGTAGTAGTCCCCCAGTCCATCGCGTCGATATTCCAGGAATCCTTCACTGGCCGGGACGAGACGGTGATTAGTATGACTGTCTGGAGCCCCCCTAAATTCCACACCCACTCCCCACGACTGCCACCCCTACCCCCCACCCCACACCCCCACCCCGCCCCCACCTGTAAATAATTTTGGATTCGAACCCAGGATACCTAACCAACACAGCCGCCAGGAGTCGAACCCTGTACCCACCCCCAAATGTTAAAACATAAGATAACATGAGATTTGAAGCCGGCACGACATATTGCCAAGGGTCGGGGCACGACTCAGTGCGTGTACCGCGTTCGAAGCTGGGGAGGGGGCATAAAACATGAGTGCTTCACATCGGACTGTTGCTGTAAGACTGTATGTACAATTTCAGGTAATTGATCTATTATCGGTGCGAGATAAAGAATGTCTCGCTAATGACTATAGACTGAATGCGACTGACGGATGTAGCGGTTGCTCGGCAGCGGTGTAGCACAGAGCTGTTGAGAATGTGTAATCTCTCGGCCTGTTGTTAGAATCGGACGAGATAACGAATGCCGCACTAATGACCATTAGACGGTCAGCTACGCACTTTTGTGGTCTCACTCGGCCGGACCAACCGAGAGTAGGCTCAAAAAATTTCTAATTTTTACCTGATTACAGCAAAGGCAATCCGGAAATCGAAATCGGTAGCTTTCACTTTTTATAGCCAAAAAACGGCAAAAACGGTAAATTTATTAAGTACAAGACCAATTGAGTGATTACGCTGGGGAAGGTGTCAAAAAATTCGATATTTTTTAGAAATAAAGAAACAATAATGCGAAAATGGAAATCTGCAGAGTTTAGCGTTGAGGTCCTAAAAAACGGTAAATAATGGCACAATTTATTAAATAGACTAACTGACCAGTAATAATAAAAGAGGTACCGGTAGGCTAGTTTGATATTTTAAGCATAATGTAAAAGAAATAATGTGAAACTCAATATATGTGCCTTTAGGCATTACCGGTGGATGAAAAAGGGTACCAAAAAAGGCACCGCTGTCGTTTAGATCGCTTGACTGACTTTCTGGGAGAGAAGGCAACAAATGCGATTAAAAGCATCGTGCGAACATCTAAACCATTAACGTTTACCTTTCATATTCTAAAGGGCAAAAATGGTCATGAGGGGGGGGGGGGGGTTGGTTATAAGATTATTAGTGCTATTATTTTCGCAAAAATAGAATAAACCCAAATGCAGTTGGAAACGGCCATGATAGATAAATCACAAATTGTTGGTATTATTTCAAGTGCTTGAAGAACGGCAAGAGAGTCACATTTAATTAAATGGAAATACTATTTGCAGGGAAAAATAATTGGGTAGGAAGAAAAATGTATCATTGGACATGATTATGAACGCCGTTGGTCAATATTTTTATGAGTTTTATTTACACGAAAACGAAAAAATCAAAATAGGCTTATTGTTTCCAATTATTTAAAAGATCAAATACAAGAAAAAAATATATGGACGGCATGTGTTCCATCAATCTAACTCCGTAAGTTCTAGACGGTTTGTGTAGTGTAGTGTGTAAAACACCAATGTTCGGCATTTACATTTTCTATGGCCTGGCCATGTGTATGTGTAAACTTGTTGAAAAAGTAATTGTAAACCTACGAGTACGAAGAATCAAATTATGTAGATGTTAGCTCATGATATTATATTATTATACAAGTAAATGAATCACCAATGTAAATACAAATTATTAAAACACACATGTGAGATGACGTTAACAACAAATACAAGTTGTACCTTACTGTGTCCAACTTCGCTGTAAACAATGAAATACATCGATGACTTTGGAGCCATCCTAGCAAGGAAGCACTCAATAAATTCAAAGATGTTCTGAAATCATCCTTGTTGATTCTGATATTTGCCCGCAGGTGTTCGCACTGTCCAACCACTGATTCACATATTTTATATTTAAATATCTATCTTTATAGTTGGTTATCGCTCACTCGTCAATGGGGTTCGGAGGCTATAGGGTTGGCTCAGCCGCTTTAAATTAAAATCGCTCACTGAAAATCAGTCATGCTACTGAGTGGATCGACTCAAAATATAAAGTTTTCATTCAGTACTTAAAATAGGTTATCCTCTTCGCCTCCTTGTTAAATATTTTCCGTGATTTGAGAATCACTTGAACAGAAACTCATTCACATATAGTCGCATTGGTAACGCAAACACTGTATTTCATTTAAATATATTATATCAAGTTCAGTGTAATGAGGGCTTAAATATTATGTATGTATACTTTAGAAATCGGGGTCACTATTCTTATTGCAGTAGTTTCCTCTTTTAGGTACTGGATGCAAGGTCTCTTCTTGCACCTCTTTGCATTGGTATTCACAGAAATACATCTCTGTATCTAAGCTTCAAATCACTGCACTGACACTTGGCTGTGGAACAGTGTTTGCATTTGCACGATTTCCAACACTTCTTCAAGGGCTGGTTTTGTCACAAGCCATCGGATAGCACTACTGAACCATTTTCCAGGCACCAGCCATAGTCAAATGAGAGTGGGATACTTAAAGATTGAGAAGTGAGAGAATTGAGAGAATTTGTTACCTAGCGTTATTCTACTGGTCTTGTATAATTACAAAACACATTTCTTGCTGAAAGCCAAATACTTTTGACTTCAACTTTCACAATATTTGTTAAGTATTCTGCTTTAAGTATGACATATGTGTTGTCATCTCTTCCATGCAATGTAAGCGGTTACTTGGAGTTAATCGGTAACTTAACCTAAATATTAAATGGTCCATTTATGCCCCCCCCCCCTTTTTTCCATAATGCCCGAAGCTATTATTTAAAAATTTTGGATAACATTTTCTTCACGATCTCTTTTAAGATTTCAATTTTTTGCCGCCCTTACTAGCATTATCATTAATTGGTAATGTAGTTCATAAATTGCCCTTTTTTGCCGTTATTTGTATGTAAAAAGTGAAAGCTACCAATTTCAATTTCCGCATTGTCTTTTAATGCAATCAGGTAATAATTACGATTTTTTAGCCTACTCCCGGCGTGTCTGGCCGAGCAAGACCATTGTCTTGAATTTTTTAGCAAAGGGGACAGGCACAGGCTACTGGCTAGTATGCCTTTTTTATAACTTTTTGTTCTAAAGACCAAGCAAAGCACTGCTGATTTTGATGGTCGCTTTATTTGTTCTGAATTCGTTCTAAAATATCGCGTTCGTGCCACCAGTCTAAGTGTAATCGATCGATAGGTCTTCTATATGATACATTGGTGCCCTTTTTTTGCCGTTTCTTGGTGTTAAAGGCAGTGATTATTATTTCTTACTTCACATTATTTGTTATTGGCTACATTCAGTTTGAAATTCCGAGTTGTTTGACTCCTCTCAAAGTGTTATCGGTCAACTGGTCTTCTAACTGAAATGTGTGCCGTTTTTGCCGTTTTTATGCTCCTAGTGCCAAACAGTAGCGATTTCCATTTTCGAATTACTTCTGATTAACTCTACATAAAATAACAAATTGTTAGACACCTATTTCAGCGTTATCAGTCAACTAGTCTTGTAGTATTTAAATAATTCTTTTTTGACGGTTTTTGCCGTTTTTTGGCTATAAAAAGTAAAAGCTACCGATTAAGATTTCCGGATTGCCTTTGTTGTAATCAGGTAAAAATTACGAATTTTTTGAGCCTACTCTCGGCTGGTCCGGCCGAGTGAGACCATTCTGTTGAATTTGGGGGGATAGCTGACCGTCTACATAGCCAAATGATGTTAGGAATATGAATGAGATAGGTTCGGGTCCGATACAGTGAAGTGATGACACCATGTGTCACGTGGGGAGGGGGGACACAACAGACGGCTACACGCGCTATTGTTATTACAACGCTTATATTAACTTGCCTTGTTTGTCTGGACGGAATCTTTGAATCGATATTCCACCTACTTCTAGATGTCCGATCAAGCTGAAATATTTTAACAGACGTATTCCTGATGACAATACATGAATCAACTGTCATATTTACAAAATTGTCAATTTATTCATCATAATTAATTAATTAATGTTTTACATGGAAATCGATGAATCTTTGAATCGATATTCCACCTACTTTTTAATGTCCGATCAAGCTGAAATTTTTTACACAGACGTATTTCTAATGACAATTCATGAATCAACTATCATATTTACTAAATTGTCAATAAATTCATCATAATTAATTAATTAATGTTTTATATGGAAATCGATGTTTAACCCACTTCCTAACGTCGAATTGAGCTGAAAGTTTTCACACAGACGTATTCTTAATGACAATACACGTATCAATTGTCATATTTACAAAAAATAGTCAATTCATCATAATTAATTAATGTTTTATATGGGAATCGATGTTTCACCCACTTCCCAACGTCGAATCGAGTTGAAAGTTTTCACACAGACGTATTCTTAATGACAATACATGAATCAATTGTCATATTTACTATATAATCAATTAAGCCATCATAATTAATTAATTGATGTTTTAAATGGGGATCGATAAAACACTCACTTTCGATCGTCGAATTGAGCTGAAAGTTTGCGCACAGACGTATTCTTAATGACAATACATGAATCAATTGTCATATTTACTAAACTAGGAAAACGCTCTGTTTGACGCGTTGATAAGCGAGCGCGTCAATATCTACGAACTTTCTGGCGAAAAGTTTTCAATGCTAATACGAACAACAATTAACAACAATTCAAGAATGCGCATTGCAAAAATTGTTCTTATTTCCATGGCTATTATTCTTTCCGACATTGTTGTATGCAGTGCAATGTGCGTTGCTAAGAATTTTCGTGGTCATGTTTTCGCCGCGGTCCGCCACCGTTACTAACAGTTATTGACAGCAATAGAAATGTAATTTCTGCCTCTAATACGTATTAGATCGCGTTTAAATTAGTATATTCGTGACCGGACAAACATTTACTATAAGATAGCCACCTCATATTTTGCCGTTACTGCGTTTTAGAAAAATATTTTCGAGTAACTTTCGTGTAACTTTGCCAATATTTATCAGATCGCCATTACATTAACATATTCGTGACCGGAAAAAACTGTAGAAAAATCTGGCTATCTCACATTTTGCCGCCATTTTGTTTCAGAAAAATATTTTGCAGTAACTATGGTGTAACTTTGTAACTTTTCGAACGATTTTGCCTCAAAACTATACACCTTCAATCCACATCGAGGCTTGTGGATGGTCCAAATTTCAAGTTGATCGGACTTTTCGTTCGACCGCTATCGACAGACATAAAAACAAAAAAAAACAAAACAAAAAAAACAAACAAACAAACAAACAAAAAAAAAAAAAACAGAACGAAGTGCCATAAGAGTCAAGTGGAAACGCTCGCTTCGCTCGCTTAATAATCAAGAAACCATCATAATTAATTAATCAATATTCGATATATATTCGATTGCAAGATTCTTTAAGACTAAAAAGTATAAAATAATATTACATGAAAAAAAAATATTTTTTTAAAAACAACGCTTATATTTAAATGCACTTAAAAGTAAAAAATAAATTTTCGCCCAACAAATTTTTGCTTCACTCGGAAAACAAAAGCGTTGGGCGCTTTCCCTGCATAAACAGCAGAATACTGCAATCTATGTCAATACCGAAAGCGTCCAACGCTTTTATTTTCCGAGTGAGGCAAAAATTTGTTGGGCGAAAATTTATTTTTTACTTTTTAGTGCATTTATTAAGCGAGCGAAGCGAGCGTTTCCACTTGACTCTTATGGCACTTCATTCTGTTTTTTTTTTGTTTGTTTGTTTGTTTTTTTGTTTTTTTTTTTTTTTGTTTTTATGTCTGTCGATAGCGGTCGAACGGAAAGTCCGATCAACTTGAAATTTGGACCATCCACAAGCTTCGATGTGGATTGAAGGTGTATAGTTTTGAGGAAAAATCGTTCGAAAAGTTACAAAGTTACACCATAGTTACTGCAAAATATTTTTCTGAAACAAAATGGCGGCAAAATGTGAGATAGCCAGATTTTTTTACAGATTTTTCCGGTCACGAATATGTTAATGTTATGGCGATCTGATAAATATTGGCAAAGTTACACGAAAGTTACTCGAAAATATTTTTCTAAAACGCAGTAACGGCAAAATGTGAGGTGGCTATCTTATAGTAAATTTTTGTCCGGTCACGAATATACTAATGTAAACGCGATCCAATACGTATTAGAGGCAGAAATTACATTTCTATTGCTGTCAATAAGTGTTAGTAACGGTCGCGGACCGCGGCGAAAACATGACAGCAAAAATTCTTAGCAACGCACATTGCACTGCATCCAACAATGTCGGGAAGTATAATAGCTATGGAAATTAGAAAAAATTTTGCAATGCGCATTCTTGAATTGTTGTTAATTGTTGTTTGTATTAGCATTGAAGTCTTTTCGCCAGAAAGTTCGTAGATATTGACGCGCTCGCTTATCAACGCGTCAAACAGAGCGTTTTCCTAGTATATATAAGCGTTGTTTTTAAAAAAATATTTTTTTTTCATGTAATTATTAAGCGAGCGAAGCGAGCGTTTCCACTTGACTCTTATGGCACTTCATTCTGTTTTTTTGTTTGTTTTTTTTTTTGTTTTTTTTTTTGTTTTTATGTCTGTCGATAGCGGTCGAACGGAAAGTCCGATCAACTTGAAATTTGGACCATCCACAAGCCTCGATGTGGATTGAAGGTGTATAGTTTTGAGGCAAAATCGTTCGAAAAGTTACAAAGTTACACCATAGTTACTGCAAAATATTTTTCTGAAACAAAATGGCGGCAAAATGTGAGATAGCCAGATTTTTCTACAGATTTTTCCGGTCACGAATATGTTAATGTAATGGCGATCTGATAAGTATTGGCAAAGTTACACGAAAGTTACTCGAAAATATTTTTCTAAAACGCAGTAACGGCAAAATGTGAGGTGGCTATCTTATAGTAAAGTTTTGTCCGGTCACGAATATACTAATGTAAACGCGATCCGATACGTATTAGAGGCAGAAATTACATTTCTATTGCTGTCAATAAGTGTTAGTAACGGTGGCGGACCGTGTTGAAAACATGACCACGAAAATTCTTAGCAACGCACATTGCACTGCATACAACAATGTCGGAAAGAATAATAGCCATGGAAATAAGAACAATTTTTGCAATGCGCATTCTTGAATTGTTGTTAATTGTTGTTCGTATTAGCATTGAAAACTTTTCGCCAGAAAGTTCGTAGATATTGACGCGCTCGCTTATCAACGCGTCAAACAGAGCGTTTTCCTAGTTATTGTTATTGTTAGGATATTTGTGGAAGTGTGGAAGGAAGGAAGGAAGGAAGGATAAATTACAAAAAACGTTTCTTTTAATAAGTCATAACACTTTAATGAATGTAATATAAATCAAAGACATACATGGTAATACTTGAAAACACACACCAATATAAAAACCCATAAGTAATAAATGATGCAACAATGACATGCCGCGTACATTATGCAACAATCACATTAGTAATAATAGAAGTGTCCACGGTAATTAATAATAATAAAATCAATGACAGTAGAGGTATTTACTTGGCACTTTCACTTTTACGGATCATTTGCATGAATGTTTTTTGCTGTTGCTGTTGTTGTATTTGGTTTCCAGCGACGAAAGCGTCGAGGACAATCGCCACATCCTTCACGATTAGGTGCCTGGAAACGGCACTCATCTCGGTTAGCAAAAGTCTTGGGTCAAAATGCGGCACATTTGAGAGATCGCGTTCGCTTTCTTCTGTGTGGGCAAAAGCTGCCGTGATGTGCATGTTTGCCATGCTAGGTGATTCTCGGACGTGACGTGACGTGTACCCCATTGTGGCCTGGCGACAGTGTTTACCTTTTGGCGGTAGACGGCCTCGACGTGTGGCAGCCATTCCTGCATCCGAGCGATGGCGCGTTGAATGCACGGTTGAAGAAGACATATTCCCTGCCACGATTGTGTAGCCAGCGAGACAAGCTTCAATCCCGAGTCGTTTCCAGGTTGAATGCTCGTGATGGTGATCGTCTTCTTATTGAAGAAGACTGAGCGATGTAGGAAAATGGAGTCGCTGATCTGCCAACTCTTCCCGGCTTCATCGTCCTCGTGTTGGGCCTTAAAGTATGCCGTCAGTACTTCCTTTTCGTCGAGGATGGCCTTCCAGTCGGTAACGCGTAAAGACACCGTATCGCCACACCTCCCGACACGGATGTAGACCTCAAATTGAGGCCCTATAGCAATGCCCACTGACCCTTGTTTGGATTTACTAGCGTTAATAAAGTACTACACTTCGAGAAGCTCCGTGAGAGACGCGTCGGTCCGCTTGACGACTTTAGTAGGAGAATCCATGTCTACGACTGTGCTTGAAAGGTTCGCGTCGCCTGTTTATATGCGTCCACCACGAACTCGGGTCTGTGAGGTTCGATTTGCCTGGCTAATGTGGCAATCTGAGCTTGGTCTCTGGGATTCTTAAACAACACAATGTAGTGCGCGTTTAAACTGAGGTCTCGAGAGCCACGCCCTTGATGAAATATATTTTGAGATATATAGATGTTGCTTAAGTTGTTGTGGTGACTCTTAACGGTAAAAGCTTGGACTATTTCAGCCGAGTTTTGCATGTGATCGTCGATAACATAAAGTCTTGGCTCCGACGACTCTGGTGTCTTACCAAAGTCGGGTATGCCTCGGCGGTACGTCACAGGTACGGAACAGACAACACCCTCGTGCAAGGAATTTCTTGCAGCGAAACACCAGATAATTTCCTTCATAGGAGTGTCAAACATGTGCTCGATGTTCTCGATGAGTTTACGAATGAATTGCGACTTGCCTGCCTGGGATGGTCCACTAACAATGATGTTACTCGGATGCCTAAAGGGGATCATCGCGACGACGACTGGACGTCGTCTTCGAGCGACACCTATTCTTATACCTGTTTATGATTATGATTATGATGATTATTATTATTATGAACAAAAAGAAGTGATTTGTTTTCGGACGTCGAACCCGCAACTTTAAGTCGCAGGTTTCACCATCGTCTATATCAAATATATTTGTACAGTGCTAGATAATCATTGTTTGTGCTGAAGTTCTCAAAACTATACGACACACTTCCAAGAAGCTGCGACGATTAGGGGTCGGGTCGGGTGGACAGAGAGACAGGCGACCATCTATGTCACATCCACAAGTAGTGCGATACAGGGGAAACTAACGTGTTACACAGTGAATTATTGTTACTTTTGTTTATTTATTATGGTTATTTCTTTATTTACCTCCATCATGGCAACTGTGTCTAGTAATACAACAACAGTCCACCGATCCCCGACCAACGTAAGGTGGATTGTGTTCACAGATGTGTGCTTAGATTTATATATACAAGCGACATTGCGACAGTCTCTTGGAAATATTTTTATAACTGCTCTTCTCGGACTTATAGATGTACTTTGAATCATTAGAATTAGTCTCACGAATATTTGACACCGCTTGTCATTAGTTACACTTGTAATACCCACCACACTTGATTAGTATCGGGTTCGAATCACATCTTTTACACATTCATCTACGCACGTGTTTGTAATGCCTCAATCGAGCGGCGGTCAGCTATCCCCCCAAATTCAACAGAATGGTCTCACTCGGCCGGACCAGCCGAGAGTAGGCTAAAAAAATTCGTAATTTTTACCTGATTACAACAAAGGCAATCCGGAAATCAAAATCGGTAGCTTTTACTTTTTATAGCCAAAAAACGGCAAAAAACGGCAAAAAAGAATTATTTAAATACTACAAGACTAGTTGACTGATAACGCTGAAATAGGTTTCTAACAATTTGTTATTTTATGTAAAGTTAATTAAAAGTAATTTGAAAATGGAAATCGCTACCGTTTGGCACTGGGAGCATAAAAACGGCAAAAACGGCACACATTTCAGTTAGAAGACCAGTTGACCGATAACACTGGGAGAGGAGTCAAAAAACTCGGAATTTCAAACTAAATGTAGCCAACAACAAATAATGTGAAGTAAGAAATAATAATCACTGCCTTTAAAACCAAGAAACGGCAAAAAAGGGCACCAATGTATCATATAGTAGACCTATTGATCGATTACACTTAGACTGGTGGCACGAACTCGATATTTTAGAACGAATTTAGAACAAATAAAGCGACTATCAAAATCAGCAGTGCTTCGCTTGGTCTTTAGAACAAAAAGTTATAAAAAAAGGCATATTAGCCAGTAGCCTGTCCCCTGTGCTTAAAAATTCAAGACAATGGTCTTACTCGGCCAGACACGCCGGAAGTGGGCTAAAAAAATCGTAATTATTACCTGATTGCATTAAAGACAATGCGGAAATTGAAATCGGTAGCTTTTACTTTTTACATACAAATAACGGCAAAAAAGAGCAATTTATGAACTACATTACCAATTAATGATAATGCTAGTAAGGGCGGCAAAAAATTGAAATCTTAAGAGATCGTGAAGAAAATGTTATCCAAAATTTTTAAATAATAGCGTTGGGCATTATGGAAAAAAAGGGGGGGGAGGGGCATAAATGGACCATTTAATATTTAGTTTAAGTTATCGATTAACTCCAAGTAACCGCTAACATTGCATGGAAGAGATGAAAACACATAATATATGTCATACTTAAAGCAGAATACTAAACAAATATTGTGAAAGTTGAAATCAAAAGTATTTGGCTTTCAGCAAGAAATGTGTTATGTAGATTATACAAAACCAGTAAAATGATAACGCTAGGTAACAAATTCTCTCAATTCTCTCACCTCTCAATCTCTAAGTATCCCACTCCCATTTGACTATGGCTGGTGCCTGAAAAATGGTTCAGTAGTGCTATCCGATGGCTTGTGACAAAACCAGCCCCTGAAGAAGTGTTGGAATTGATATCGTGCAAATGCAAACACTGTTCCACAGCAAAGTGTCAGTGCAGCGATTTGAAGCTTAGATACAGACTTGTATTTCTGTGAAGACCAATGCAAAGAGGTGCAAGAAGAGACCTTGCATCCAGTACCTAAAAGAGGAAACTACTGCAATAAGAATAGTGACCCCGATTTCTAAAGTATACATATATAATATTTAAGCCCTCATTACACTAAACTTGATATAATATATTTAAATGAAATATAGTGTTTGCGTTACCAATGCGACTATATGTGAATGAGTTTCTGTTCTAGTGATTCTCAAAGCACGGAAAATACTTAACAAGGAGGCGAAGAGGATAACCTATTTTAAGTAATGAATGAAAACTTTATATTTTGAGTCCATCCACTCAGTAGCATGACTGATTTTCAGTGAGCGATTTTAATTTAAAGCGACTGAGCCTCCGAACCCCATTGACGAGTGAGCGATAACCAACTATAAAGATACATATTTAAATACAAAATATGTAAATCAGTGGTTGGACAGTGCGAACACCTGCGGGCACATATAAGAACCAACAAGGATGATTTCAGAACATCTTTGAATTTATTGAGTGCTTCCTTGCTAGGATGGCTCCAAAGTCACCGATGTATTTCTTTGTTTACAGCGAAGTTGGACACAATAAGGTACAACTTGTATTTGTTGTTAACGTCATCTCACATGTGTGTTTTAATAAATTGTGTTAACATTGGTGTTTCATTTACTTGTATAATAATATAATATTATGATCTAACATCTACATAATTTGATGCTTCGTACTCGTAGGTTTACAATTACTTTTTCAACAAGTTTACACATACACATGGCCAGGTGATAGAAATGTAAATGCCGAACATTGGTGTTTTACACACTACACTACACAAACCGTCTAGAACTTACGGAGTAAGATTGATGGAACACATGCCGTCCATACATTTTTTCCTTGTATTTGATCTTTTAAATAATTGGAAACAATAAGCCTATTTTGATTTTTTCGTGTAAATAAAACTCATATAAATATTGACCAACGGCGTTCATAATCATGTTCAATGATACATTTTTCTTCCTACCCAATTATTTTTCCCTGCAAATAGTATTTCCATTTAATTAAATGTGTCTTTTTTGCCGTTCTTCAAGCACTTGAAACAATACCAACAATTTGAGACTTATCTTTCATGGCCGTTTCCAACTGCATTTGGGTTTATTCTATTTTTGCGAAAATAATAGCACTAATAATCTTATAACCAACCCCCCCCCCCCCCCCCCCCTTTATGACGATTTTTGCCCTTTAGGATATGAAAGGTAAACGTTAATGGTTTAGATGTTCGCACGATGCTTTTAATCGCATTTGTTGCCTTCTCTCCCAGAAAGTCAGTCAAGTGATCTAAAAGACAGCGGTGCCTTTCTGGTACCCTTTTTCATCCACCGGTAATACCTTAAGGCACATATATTGAGTTTCACATTATTTCTTTTACATCATGCTTAAAATATCAAATTAGCCTACCTCTTTCATTATTACTGGTCAGTTAGTCTATTTAATAAATTGTGGCATTTTTTACCGTTTTTTAGGATCTCAACGCTAAACTCTGCAGATTTCCATTTTCGCATTATTGTCTCTTTATTTCTAAAAAATATCGAATTTTTTGACACCTTCCCCAGCGTAATCACTCAATTGGTCTTGTACTTAATAAATTTACCGTTTTTGCCGTTTTTTTGGCTATAAAAAGTGAAAGCTACCGATTTCGATTTCCGGATTGCCTTTGCTGTAATCAGGTAAAAATTACGAATTTTTTGAGCCTACTCTCGGTTGGTCCGGCCGAGTGAGACCACAAAAGTGCGTAGCTGACCGTCTAAGGGGGCAACTAACTAACAAACAGTCGTTTTTGAGATAACGGAGTTTATAAGTTAATGGTAGGCCCACATCTTTTGGGGCAGTGGATGTAACAAAAAGAGAATGGTTAACCATCCTGGGCTACGTGCTGGTACCAGGCGTCCCGCTTTACCCTTCCTCATTAGTCATTATCAATCATCACTCATCAGGCTAAAGAGAGCATTCCGTGGACGCTTCTATTAAATCTATAATCTATGGGATATTATTGTATTTATTATTATTATTATTATTATTATTATTATTATTATTATTATTATTATTATTATTATTATTATTATTATTATTATTATTATTATTATTATTATTATTATTATTATTATTATTATTATTATTATTATTATTATTATTATTATTATTATTATTATTATTATTATTATTATTATTATTATTATTATTATTATTATTATTATTATTATTATTATTATTATTCTCGCGTACAGGCGTTCGTAGCGGACGGTCGCATCGTGTCTGCGCTCCGAGGTACAGGGCTAGTGCGTTGTTCGTTATTCTCTGTGGCGATAATATGCCGGGCATTAAGTGCGGTAGATGCAAAGACAATCTTCCTGGTGACGGTGACTTTGTTACGTGCGTTGTGTGTGATTATGGGTATCACTAGGAAAACGCTCTGTTTGACGCGTTGATAAGCGAGCGCGTCAATATCTACGAACTTTCTGGCGAAAAGTTTTCAATGCTAATACGAACAACAATTAACAACAATTCAAGAATGCGCATTGCAAAAATTGTTCTTATTTCCATGGCTATTATTCTTTCCGACATTGTTGTATGCAGTGCAATGTGCGTTGCTAAGAATTTTCGTGGTCATGTTTTCAACACGGTCCGCCACCGTTACTAACACTTATTGACAGCAATAGAAATGTAATTTCTGCCTCTAATACGTATCGGATCGCGTTTACATTAGTATATTCGTGACCGGACAAAACTTTACTATAAGATAGCCACCTCACATTTTGCCGTTACTGCGTTTTAGAAAAATATTTTCGAGTAACTTTCGTGTAACTTTGCCAATACTTATCAGATCGCCATTACATTAACATATTCGTGACCGGAAAAATCTGTAGAAAAATCTGGCTATCTCACATTTTGCCGCCATTTTGTTTCAGAAAAATATTTTGCAGTAACTATGGTGTAACTTTGTAACTTTTCGAACGATTTTGCCTCAAAACTATACACCTTCAATCCACATCGAGGCTTGTGGATGGTCCAAATTTCAAGTTGATCGGACTTTCCGTTCGACCGCTATCGACAGACATAAAAAAAAAAAAAAACAAAAAAAAACAAACAAACAAACAAACAAAAAAACAGAATGAAGTGCCATAAGAGTCAAGTGGAAACGCTCGCTTCGCTCGCTTAACTACGAGTGTTCTATAAAAAAATCCACATACGCCGCAAAGTCTAAGCAACAGAAGAAGGAATGGCGCTGTAGCACCTGCAGGGAAGCTAAACCGGTGAGTCCAGCTCCAGGGGAGATAGGCAAGTTCGATTTTGGAAATAGTCAGCAGGGTGTATTGATACAACAGACACTAAATGACATTGTGAAAAAGCTTGATTTAGTAGTGATAGATATAAGATCAATGAAAGCAGAAATCGCGGACTCCAAAGAAAAATACGAGTGTATATTGGAACAGCTTAAAAACAGTGAGGAAGCCGTTAAAGCTCTGACAAAGCAGGTTCGAGAAAAATCACAGGCTATTGATGAACTAAATAGCAAAGTCCATAAGTTAGACCAGTATGGTAGAAATAAAAACTTGGAGATTTTCAATGTGGATGAGTGTGAAAACGAAGTAATTGAAAGTGTCGTGTTAAAAGTTGCGCAGGAATTTAAAGTTAAGCTTAAAAGAGAGGAAATTGAGGCGGTCCATCGTCTGCCATCACGAAACAGCAAGTATCCAAGGAAAATAATAGTTCAATTTTTGTCACGCAAGAAGAGGGATGAGTTGTTTGCTGCGCGCAGGCAAGTTGTAACGAGTCAACAAGTATTGGGTGACAGTTGTACTGGTGAAAGAAACATACTCATTACTGAAAATCTTGCACCATACTATAAGAACTTACTGTGGGAGACAAAACTTGAGGCAAAAGAAACGGGTTTCAAATTTGTCTGGTGGAGTAATGGCAAAGTCCTAGTAAGGCGCAACGAGGATACGCGGCAGGTCATTGCAATCAACTCACTGAAGGACCTAGATAAGCTATCAGAGTAACTTGTTTTGTTTTGTTTTGTTCAATACTCGCCCGGATATGGATCTGCCTGACATTTATATTCCTGTAGTCGACTGTGTAAATATTGATAACCTTGATGACTGGTCGGGCTTAGAGAATGGGCGGTTCATTGGGGGTCACATCAACATTAGGTCTATATCCAAACACTGGGACGAGCTGATGGTTATTTTACAAAACAAAACAGAACAATTAGATTTCATATTATTAAGCGAAACTGGCTTGCAAGACAATAAGCATAATTATGTAATTGAAGGTTACGAAACCGTTTGTAATATCTAGAGTTGGGAAACGTGGTGGTGGTTTGTTATTGTGCATTAAATCAAAGTATGTAATTAGTAATATAATAATGGATTTTGATTCATTCGAAGGAATTATGTGTAACATTTATCTGGATCAAGCGACTGAATTTAAGTTGTTGTGTATTTACAGACCGCCAGACTGTAGTAAAAATGAGTTCATGTTAGAACTGGAACAATGCATTGTCAACAATAATAAAGAGAATAATATGTGGATACTTGGAGATATAAATATTAACACTCTTGATTGTTGTGATAAAGTTGTACAAAATTATGAAAATCTGCTTGCATCAAATGGTTTTTTGAAATGTATTAACTTGCCTACTAGGGAAGCTTTTTGTTTAGAGAAACTTGTTAGTAGTTGTATTGACCACTCATACATAAGAACTAAATGTAAATTAGAAATCAGTTCTGCGGTTTTCACAACTAAGGTATCAGATCACTACATGATCCTTGCATCGGTTGGACGTGATATAGGGGTTGAGGTGGATAAAATTGAAACTAGAATTACCATAAATGAAAGATTGTTATTTTATAATTTGAAAGCAGTGAATTGGAATCAGCTGTTAGCAATCGACGATTGTTCAACACTGTACGATGCGATGTGCGGGGAATTTGAAAGATGCTACGGTAAGTCTCGGTTTGTAAAACAACAAACTAAACATAAGAGAGTACAGCGGCAATGGATTACTAAAGAAATTATTCAGTTGACAAGGCAAAGAGACAATTTATTTAAACGCTGGAAAAACTGTAGTGGGTTAAATCCGTCGAAAGAAACTTATAGAAGGGAATATGCAGCTTTTAGGAATTATGTAAACTCGCAAATTGTAGCAGCAAAACAAAACCATATCCGCGATTCCATAAAAAATAGTACCGGTATTAAAGAAGTATGGCAAACTATAAATCAAGTCACAGGTCGCAAAACGAAAGATTCAGTCGATTCTGTTGTTGACAAGTATTTAGGTAAATTGTATACTCATGAGAGCATCGCAAATAGATTTGCAGACAGTTTTAAAGATGAAGTAGCCTCAATTCGTCATATATGTGCTACGACGTGTGTACAACACATTAAAACTGACGCTGCTTCGCAATCAATGTGGCTACCTCCTGTAAACGCAAATTCTGTGAAAAGAATTATCTCGGATATAAATGTACATAAGCAGCCTGGGTACGACGGGATAAGAGCGGTAGACGTAAAGAACTTAAGTAATGAATTAGCCCCCGTTATTGCTCAGTTAATAAACTTGTCGATAAGAGACGGTCGTGTGCCATACAAAATGAAAATATCCGTTGTAAGACCAGTATACAAGAAAGGAGATCATCGATCTTTTTCAAATTATCGACCGATTGCTTTGCTTTCCATTATAGAAAAAATAATGGAGCGCTATATATCAGAGTGTTTATCTAATTACTTACACAAATTTGGAATAATAATTAACAGTCAGCATGGTTTTCAAAAAGGAAAAAGTACCCAAAATTTACAACTAAAATTTTCGGATTTAATAAACAATACCTTAAACAACAATATGCATGCAGTGGCTACATTTGTTGATTTTTCAAAAGCATTCGACACAATAAATCACGGTAAATTATTAGAATCCCTTGAGGAGATTGGTATACGAGGGAAAGTATTAGAATGGTTCCGCAGTTACTTAGAAAATCGTGCATACATGGTGAAGATAGGGAACACTTATAGCATTTCGAAAAGTGTTATAACTGGGGTACCACAAGGATCCATTCTAGGTCCACAATTTTATATTATATACGTTAATTTGGTAAGTAAGTATGTTATTAAGTGCATATTACTTATGTATGCTGACGACCTCGTACTTCTAGCAGTTCACAGGCAATTAAGCATTGCAATACAAAATATGAATACCGACTTTAGAAATTTACAATGCTGGACTCACGATCGGGAACTAGTAATTAATGTTCAAAAAACAAAGAATGTTCACATTTGTATGCCATTAAATTCAAGTAGAAATGACGAAATAATATTAATATTTCATGAGGATAAGTGTTTACATAATGTAAGGAGGGCAGCCGACATTGATTGTGGATGTAATCAACAAATTGAATCGGTGGCATTCCACATGTACTTGGGAGTGTACATCGATCGTGAGTTCTCGTGGAAGCAACACGTGGACTACCTCTGTGCAAAACTCCGCTCATGCGCTTATCAGTTGTATAAACTAAAACCTGTCTTGTCTGATGACTTGATAAGGCTAGTCTATATTGCGCTAGCAGAATCTATTATGTCATACGCGTTGCTCTCATGGGGGAAAGCCTCAGAATCAATTATTAGTGTTATAATTAATCAACAGAACTCTCTGATAAAAATTGTTTGTCCTAAACAGATACTAAAAAACTCTAAAAACATACATAACGTGTACGAAAATTGCTCTTTATTGCCTTTGAAATCAATGTTTAATTATCGGATGGCATTAGCGTACTACTTTGACAACGAATATAAAATACCATACATGCATAACAAGGGTACGCGTCTGGTAGGTAAAGCCGCGTTCACATAAATGACTAGTGACTAGTGACTATTGACTATTGACTATTGATTAGTGACTAAGCGAATTGAACCATAGGCGATACGTGCTGACGTTCACACAACTTTACTTTTGACTTATGACTATTGACTATTGACTAACGAATTGAAGATATCTGGAAGTCATAGTTACAACCAATCACAACGTTCGCGTTCAGCCAATGAATGTGGAGCAACGGAAGTCAATACCACTATTCAATTACTGTCAAGTGTATATTTGTTTTTGACTATTTCCGGCGAATATTATTTATTTATTATTTTTATGAAGCTGTCATACAATAAAATATTCTTATTTTGAAAACAAATCTTCAAAACAAACAAGAAACATACAAAACCTTCACAACTTGGTTAAGCCCATCATTAAACGTTTTAACTGGTGAACAGTTACTATTGCCATACCTCGTTTTCTTCATAATGTTGCAATTTTATTATTTTGACAGCTCGTTGTTTGTCAATCAGTTTGATTCATTTGTTCTAGGTGGCAGATCATACGTGTCAAAGAACTTAGTTGTGTAGTGTTCATATCTTTCTTTGGGTAGTCAATAATCACTAGTCAATAGTCAATAGTCAGTAATCAATAGTCATTTATGTGAATGCGGCTTAAAGGTAAATATGTTGTTCCTATTACCGAGAATAAATATGGAGAGCGTTGTTTACGTTACCTAATTCCAAAAAATTTTAATTCGTTGCCGCCTGATGTCGTATCTTTGGATAAATTATCGATAATTAAGACAAGTTTAAAATCGCATTACCTTATAAACCTTCCAGACAGAATGTACTGAAAACTTCCTCGCATTAAGCCGCATTCACATAAATGACTATTGATTACTGACTATTGACTATTGACTAGTGATTATTGACTACCCAAAGAAAGATATGAACACTACACAACTAAGTTCTTTGACACGTATGATCTGCCACCTAGAACAAATGAATCAAACTGATTGACAAACAACGAGCTGTCAAAATAATAAAATTGCAACATTATGAAGAAAACGAGGTATGGCGATAGTAACTGTTCACCAGTTAAAACGTCTAATGATGGGCTTAACCAAGTTGTAAAGGTTTTGTATGTTTCTTGTTTGTTTTGAAGATTTGTTTTCAAAATAAGAATATTTTATTGTATGACAGCTTCATAAAAATAATAAATAAATAATATTCGCCGGAAATAGTCAAAAACAAATATACACTTGACAGTAATTGAATAGTGGTATTGACTTCCGTTGCTCCACATTCATTGGCTGAACGCGAACGTTGTGATTGGTTGTAACTATGACTTCCAGATATCTTCAATTCGTTAGTCAATAGTCAATAGTCATAAGTCAAAAGTAAAGTTGTGTGAACGTCAGCACGTATCGCCTATGGTTCAATTCGCTTAGTCACTAATCAATAGTCAATAGTCAATAGTCACTAGTCACTAGTCATTTATGTGAACGCGGCTTTAATTGCGCGTACAGTGCTGAACGGTATGTTTAATTATCTGTTATCCTTGTATGTAAAATTGACTTGGAATTTTCAAATGTGGAATTAATAATTTTCTATTTCAACCCCTTCTATCATATTCTATCATATTGTTATTATGTATCATATGCATCATATTATTGTATTTATAGGACAAAGTCATGATATCGTTCTGACTTCTGTTTCTTTACTTTTGTGTTTCTGATTTCTGCTACGAATGTGCTAATTTACGTCTTTTATTTGTATGTGACCCACTGATAAGCCACTAGGCTTAGTGGGATATTAAGTATGCACAAATTGAAATGTACATTGCTTAAGTTTGTAATAAAAAAAAAAAAAAAAAAATTATTATTATTATTATTATTATTATTATTATTATTATTATTATTATTAATGCAGGCGTCATGTGATTAAAAGCGAGCTGAGGTTGGGGGAATGAAGTAGAATATTTGCCCACTATATATACATTCCAGGTTCGATTCCGTCGCAGTGTTATTCTCATGCACGCCTATTAGGACACACAATCTCAGCCGATGAATAATACTCGGGATTGCGACGCCTTGAATCCTCCAGCCTATTAGGCCACGTAGTCATTAGCGTGACATTCCTTATCTAGCGCTGATGTGCTGCACCGCTGCCGAGGCTGGGTGTCTTGTCAGTCTTACAGCAACCTCTACATCATTATCAACAGCTCTGCCACGGAGCTAATGCTGTCGTGCTGACAGTGCCCCAGTGTGAAGCATGTTTCATGCTCTAGACCGGATTCGAACACAAAAAACACTCTTGAGTCGGACCCCAAACCCCTTTGACAATATCATGCCATGTAGTACCGGGTTCGAGCCCATGTCTCATGTTTAGCAACTGGACGCTGTGGCACGGCGGAGGGGGGAGGGGAGGTGAGATAAGAGGTCCAGACAGAATTCTTTGATACAGACAGTCGTAGAGCAACGGTCCGTGGGGAAGCATTTTGTGTTTTATACTATATCCCAGATTCGAACCCAGTACACACTCTTGACTAGGATCTCTACCACGACGTACGAGCTATCGGAGCTAATGCTGTCGTCCAGACAGTGCCCCAGTGTGAAGCATGTTTTATGCTCTAGCCCAGATTCGAACACAGTACACACTCTTGAGTCGGACCCAAAACCCCTTTGACAATATCATGCCATGTAGTACCGGGTTCGAGCCCATGTCTCATGTTTAGCGACTGGAGTGAGGGTGGGAGTGTGGGGTAGGAGTGGCGGTCGTGGAGAGCGGGTGTGGAGGGGAGGGGGGCACCAGACAGTCATACTAATCACCGTCTCGGCCAGTGAAGGGTTCCTGGAATATCGACGCGATGGACCGGGGGACTACTACTGATGTTTGCGGCGCAATCAGGCAGGCCCAGGCATGGGGTTGACAACCGACCGATAACCGACCGCCCACGAGAGACAGACTTATCTTATAATAAAATGTATTATTAATATTATTATTATTATTATTATTATTATTATTATTATTTTATTGTTGCAATACATACAAACTCGGTCAAAACCGGCATAAACATGTTGTACGGACACAAAATGTCAAGTATTTCCATGTGTTTACCTTATTAAAAACTACTTAGAACTACTTAATATATCTTCTTCTTCTTCTTCTTCTTCTTCTTCTTCTTCTTCTGCTTCTCAAATGCCCGCATTTGGCTATACTACTTGTTATATCATTGTCCACATTATTTTTTCCAAACCGAACTGTGGATGCTATGTACGGTCGTGGCCGATTTGTACTCATCCCAGCATTCGCTCTTTGTACGGTGGAAACCACGAAAACCACCATCGGGATGGAGAACTTCTTGAAGTCTTCATTCTTCTTAGTTCAAAAATTTTCGCACTATCCTACACGTGTTCAAAATAATTGCTTTTTGCATCTCGATGTATATGTTCGGTTGGAGACCAATTAGTTTAATACTGTCATGGAGTTTACGTGGAACAATGCCATTTGCTGATATAATTAACGGTATAACAGTTACATTATTCTGCTTCCACAACTTTTTTATTTCAATAGATAATTCCTTATATCTGTTTATCTTTTCCCGCCAAGTTGTCTCTACATTGTGGCATAAAGGGACGGCAACATCAATTAAAATCGTTTCTTGTTTCTTCTTGTCAATTAATATAATATCCGGTCTATTGTGATGTATGGTTTGGTCTGTAATAACTGCCCGGTCGTAATATAATTTGTAGTCTTTACTATCTAATACCTTTTCAGGCTTGTATTTGTAATACGCAGTGGTTGTGTTTATAACTTTATACTTCATGGCTAATTTTTGATGTGAAATGTTTGCAACTTGGTTATGCCTATGGAGATAATCTGTTTGACAAAGCATTTTGCACCCAGATACGATATGTTCAATTGTTTCGCCGTTCAAATTACATTTTCTACATTTATCTTCCACTGTGACGTCTTTCAGTATGTATTTTTTGTAATTGTTAGTCTTGATTACTTTATCTTGAATAGCGATCATAAATCCCTCTGTTTCGCTGAAAATGTCCCCGGACGTTAACCATTTGTTCGATGCTACCCTGTCGACGCTATCCTTAAGAAGTTCTTTATAATGTCTGCTATGGGTACATTCCGAAACCTCTACATAATGCCCAAGGTTGGGCGTCTGCGGGCTTGTCTGGGCACGACAGGTTTCGGTACGCCTTGTGCGGACAGCAACATTCAACATGGCGGAAGGGGCGTTTTATATAATGTAACCATGTCAGATTCTGACAGTTCTGAGGAAGAAATGGAAGACTTGATGATATTGTCAGGTTTTCGTACAGATTCGTCCAATGTAAGGTTGCCTCGTGTCCAAAATTATGTGGAACAAGTAGTGCCCTTGTACAGCCCATCTGGCTTCAAGGAGCACTTTAGGTTAAGGCCGTCCACCTTTGAATTAGTTTTGGCCAGGATTGCGCCAGTGATAATTAATTTACCGAATAATAATGGGCGATCTACAATAGAACCACAAAAACAGTTCCTTTTGGCACTATGGTACACATGACAGCACATTCACTTTTGAATTGCCGCCATGACCGGTGTGACGCTACTCGACTACTCCCCTGTGCGATTACTCTAGAGTAATAGTATTGCGATACAAGAGGACTGGGAGTAAACATGTATCGCAATAACAGTACTCACAGAGTAAAGATATATTAAAATGATATTACTCTACGTGAAATATCAATACTCAACTAAAATACAAGCAAATGCATAAGGGAGTAATAATATTGACTGCAAAATGTAAAATACTATTACTCAATGCTTAAGCTGAAGGGTGTATTAATATTGAATGAGGGACACAAAATACTATTACTCTACCTGCTAACAAGATAAATGACATACCGTGTCATTGCAACAAGGTTTATCGCGATAATGTAGGAATAAACACTTTCTACATGAGACCCTCCATGCTAAAGGGAGTAATAACAATGACATGTATACGTGAAATAATATTACTCTACCTGCTTACAAGGAAAATGACATACTGAGTCATTGCAACAAGGTTGATCGCGATAATGTAGGAATAAACACTTTCTACATGAGACCCTCCATGCTAAAGGGAGTAATGATATTGAATGAGGGACACGAAATACTTTAACTCAACCTGCTAACAAGGTAAATGAAATACCGTGTCATTGCAACAAGGTTTATCGCGATAATGTAGGAATAAACACTTATTCATGAGACCCTCCATGATAAAGGGAGTAATTATATTGAATGTGGGACACGAAATACTATTACTCTACCTGCTAACAAGGTAAATTACAAACAATGTTATTGCAACAAGCATAATCGCGAAAATGTAGGACAAATACTTCCTACATGAGACCCTCCATGCTAAAGGGAGTAATAATATTGAATGAGGGACACGAAATACTATAACTCTACCTGCTAACAAGGAAAATGACATACAGTGTCTTTGCAACAAGGATTATCGCTAAAATGTAGGAATATATAATTTCTACATGAGACCCTCCATTATGAAGGGAGAAATGACATTGAACTCTCCACGTGAAATACTATTACTCTACCTGCTAACAAGGTAAATTACATATCGTGTCATTGCAACAAGGTTCATCGCGAAAATGTAGGAATAGATATTTCTACATGAAACCCTCCATGCAGAAGGGAGTAATGACATTAAACTCTCCACGTGAAATACTATTACTGTACCTGCTAACAAGGAGAATGACATACCGTGTCATTGCAACAAGGTTTATCCCGATGATGTGGGAATAGATACTTTCTACATGAGATACTCCATGCTGAAGGGAGTAATGACATTGAACACTCCACGTGAAATACTATTACTCTACCTGCTAACAAGGAGAATGACATACCGTGCCATTGCAACAAGGTTTATCCCGATGATGTGGGAATAGATACTATCTACATGAGACCCTCCATGCTGAAGGGAGTAATAATATTGAATGAGGGGCACGAAATACTATTACTCTACCTGCTAACAATGTAAATTACATACCGTGAATTGCAAAAAGGATTATCGCTAAAATGTAGGAATAAATAATTTCTACATGAGACCCTCCATTATGAAGGGAGTAATGACGTTGAACTCTCCACGTTAAATACTATTACTCTACCTGCTAACAAGGTAAATGACATATCGTGTCATTGCAACAAGGTTCATCGCGAAAATTTCAGAATAGATACTTTCTAGTTTCTACATGAGACCCTCCATGCTGAAAGGAGTAATAATATTGAATGAGGGACACGAAATACTATTACTCTACCTGCTAGCAGGGTAAATTACATACAGTGTCATTGCAACAAGGGATATCGCAATAATGTAGGAAAATCACTTCCTACATGAGACCCTCCATGCTAAAGGGAGTAATAATATTGAATGACGGACACGAAATACTATTACTTTTCCTGCTTACAAGGTAAATGACCTACCGTGCCATTGCAACAAGGTTTATCGCGATAATTAAGGAATAACACTTTCTACAAAATATACAAGATGCTAAAGGTAGTAAAGATATTGAATTCTCCACGTGAAATACTATTACTCTACCTTCTATCAAGGAGAATGACATACCGTGCCATTGCAACAAGGTTTATCGCGATAATTAAGGAATAAACACTGTCTACAAAATATACAAGATGCTAAAGGTAGTAATGATATTGAATTCTCCACGTGAAATACTATTACTCTACCTGCTAACAAGGAGAATGACATACCGTGCCATTGCAACAAGGTTTATCCCGATGATGTGGGAATAGATATACTATCTACATGATACACTCCATGCTAAAGGGAGTAATAATATTGAATGAGGGACACAAAATACTATTACTCTACCTCCTGACAAGGTAAATTACATACCGTGAATTGCAAAAAGGTTCATCGCGAAAATGTAGGAATAGATATTTCTACATGAAACCCTCCATGCTGAAGGGAGTAATGACATTGAACTCTCCACGTGAAATACTATTACTCTACCTGCTAACAAGGTAAATGACATATCGTGTCATTGCAACAAGGTTCATCGCGAAAATTTCAGAATAGATACTTTCTACATGAGACCCTCCATGCTGAAGGGAGTTTTAATATTGAATGAGGGACACGAAATACTATTACTCTACCTGCTAGCAAGGTAAATTACATACAGTGTCATTGCAACAAGGATTATCGCGATAATGTAGGAAAAATCACTTCCTACATGAGACCCTCCATGCTGAAGGGAGTAATAATATTGAATGACGGACACGAAATACTATTACTTTTCCTGCTTACAAGGTAAATGATATACCGTGCCATTGCAACAAGGTGTATCGCGATAATTAAGGAATAAACTCTTTCTACAAAATATACAAGATGCTAAAGGTAGTAATGATATTGAATTCTCCACGTGAAATACTATTACTCTACCTGCTAACAAGGAGAATGACATACCGTGCCATTGCAACAAGGTTTATCGCGATAATTAAGGAATAAACACTTTCTACAAAATATACAAGATGCTAAAGCTTGTAATGATATTGAATTCTCCACGTGAAATACTATTACTCTACCTGCTAACAAGGAGAATGGCATACCGTGCCATTGCAACAAGGTTTATCCCGATGATGTGGGAATAGATACTATCTACATGAGACACTCCATGCTGAAGGGAGAAATAATATTGAATGAGTAATTTCCTCCCTTCCTCCCTTCATAATAGAGGGTCTAATGTAGAAAGTATCTATTCCTACATTATCGCGATAATCCTTGTTGCAATGACACTGTATGTCATTTACCTTGTTAGCAGGTAGAGTAATAGTATTTCACGTAGAGAATTCAATATCATTACTCCCTTCAGCATGGAGAGTCTCATGTAGAAAGTATCTATTCCTACATTATCTTATTGCAATGACACTGTATGTCATTTACCTTGTTAGCAGGTAGAGTAATAGTATTTCGTGTCCCTCATTCAATATTATTACTCCCTTGGTAATGGAAGGTTTCATGTGGAAAGTATTTATTCCTACATTTTCGCCATAATCCTTGTTGCAATGATACTGTATGTCATTTACCTTGTTGGCAGGTAGAGTAATAGTATTTCGTGTCTCTCATTCAATATTATTACTCCCTTGGTAATGGAAGGTATCATGTAGAAAGAATGTATTCCGACATTTAAGCGATAATCCTTGTTGCAATGACACTGTATGTCATTTAACTTGTTAGCAGGTAAAGTAATAGTATTTCGTGTTCCTCATTCAATATTATTACTCCCTTCATAATAGAGGGTCTCATGTAGAAAGTATCGATTCCTACATTTTAACGATAATCCTCGTTGCAATGACACTGTATGAAATTTACCTTGTAAGCAGGTAGAGTAATAGTATTTCGTGTCCCTCATTCAATATTATTACACCGTTCATAATGGAGGGTCTCATGTAGAAAGTATCTATTCCTACATTTTCGTGATGAACCTTGTTGCAATGACACTGTATGTCATTTACCATGTTAGAAGTAGAGTAATAGTATTTCGTGTCCCTCATGCAATATTACTACTCCCTCAACATGGAGGGTCTGATGTAGAAAGTATTAATTCCTAGATTCTAGCGATAATCCATGTTGTAATGCCACTGTATGTCATTTACCTTGTTAGCAGGTAGAGTAATAGTATTTCGTGTCCCTTATGCAATATAACTTCTCCCTTCAGCATGGAGGGTCTCATGTCGAAAGTATTTTGTCCTACATTTTGCGATAATCCTTGTAAAATGATTCGGAATGTAATTCTCCTTGTTAGCAGAAAGAGTAATAGTATCTCACGTGGAGATCTTAATATCATTACTCCCTCAGCACGGAGGTTCTCATGTAGAAAGTATCTATTCCTACATTTTAGCGATAATCCTTGTTGCAATGATACCGTTTGTCATTTAATTTGCTAGCAGGTAGAGTAATCGTATTTCGTGTACCCAATTCAATATCATTACTCCCTTTAGCATGGAGGGTCTCATGTAGAAAATATGAATTCCTACATTTTAGCATTAATCCTTGTTGCAATGAACGGTATGAAATTTACCTTGTTAGCAGATACAGTAATAGTATACCGTGTCCCTCATTCAATGTTATTACTCATTTCAGCATGGAGGGTCTCATGTTGAAAGTATCTATTCAGTATTCCCACATTATCAATAATCCTTGTTGCAAACACACTGTATGTCATTTACCTTGTTAGCAGGTAGAGTAATAGTATTTCGTGTCCCTGATTCAATTTTATTACTCTCTTCATAATGGAGGGTCTAATGTAGAAAGTATCTATTCCTACATTATCGCGATATACCTTGTTGCAATGACACTGTATGTCATTTACCTTGTTAGCAGGTAGAGTAATAGTATTTCGTGTCCCTCATTCAATATTAATAATCCCTTCATAATGGGGGGTCTAATGTAGAAAGTATCTATTCCCACATTATCGCAATAATCCTTGTTGCAAAGACACTGTATGTCATTTACCTTGTTAGCAGGTAGAGTATTAGTATTTCGTGTCCCTGATTCAATATTATTACTCCCTTCATAATGGAGGGTCTAATGTAGAAAGTATCTATTCCCACATTATCGCAATAATCCTTGTTGCAATGACACTGTATGTCATTTACCTTGTTAGCAGGTATAGAGTAATAGTATTTCGTGTCCCTGATTCAATATTATTACTCTTTTCATAATGGAGGGTATAATGTAGAAAGTATCTATTCCCACATTATCGCAATAATCCTTGTTGCAAAGACACTGTATGTCATTTATCTTGTTAGCAGGTAGGGTAATAGTATTTCGTGTCCCTGATTCAATATTATTACTCCCTTCATAATGGAGGGTCTAATGTAGAAAGTATCTATTCCCACATTATCGCAATAATCCATGTTGCAAAGACACTGTATATCATTTACCTTGTTAGCAGGTAGAGTAATAGTATTTCGTGTCCCTGATTGAATATTATTACTCCCTTCATAATGGAGGGTCTAATGTAGAAAGTATCTATTCCCACATTATCGCGATAATCCTTGTTGCAATGACACTGTATGTCATTAACCTTGCTAGCAGGTAGAGTAATAGTATTTCGTGTCCCTCATTAAATATTAATACTCCCTTCAGCATGGAGGGTCTATGTAGAAAGTATCTATTCATACATTATCGCGATAATCCTTGTTGCAATGACACAGTTTGTCATTTACCTTGTAAGCAGGTAGAGTAATAGTATTTCGTGTCCCTCATTAAATATTATTACTCCCTTGAGCAGGGAGGGTCTCATGTAGAAAGTATCTATTCCTACATTATCGCGATAATCCTTGTTGTCATGACACTGTATGTCATTTACCTTGTTAGCAGGTAGAGTAATAGTATTTCGTGTCCCCAATTCAATATCATTACTCCCTTCAGCAGGGAGGGTCTCATGTAGAAAGTATCTTTTCTCACATGATCGCAATAATCCTTGTTGCAAAGACACTGTATGGTTTTTACCTTGTTAGCAGGTAGAGTAATAGTATTTCGTGTCCCTGATTGAATATTATTACTCCCTTCATAATGGAAGGTCTAATGTAGAAAGTATCTATTCCTACATTATCGCGATAATCCTTGTTGCAATGGCACTGTATGTCATTTACCTTGTTAGCAGGTAGAGTAATAGTATTTCGTGTCCCTCATTCAATATTTATACTCCCTTTAGCATGGAGGGTCTATGTAGAAAGTATCTATTCCCACATTATCGCAATAATCCTTGTTGCAAAGACACTGTATGGTTTTTACCTTGTTAGCAGGTAGAGTAATAGTATTTCGTGTCCCTGATTGAATATTATTACTTCCTTCATAATGGAGGGTCTAATGTAGAAAGTATCTATTCCCACATTATCGCGATAATCCTTGTTGCAATGACACTGTATGTCATTAACCTTGCTAGCAGGTAGAGTAATAGTATTTCGTGTCCCTCATTAAATATTAATACTCCCTTCAGCATGGAGGGTCTATGTAGAAAGTATCTATTCCCACATTATCGCGATTATCCTTGTTGCAATGACACAGTTTGTCATTTACCTTGTTAGCAGGTAGAGTAATAGTATTTCGTGTCCCTCCTTCAATATTATTACTCCCTTGAGCAGGGAGGGTCTCATGTAGAAAGTATCTATTCCTACATTATCGCGATAATCCTTGTTGCCATGACACTGTATGTAATTTACCTTGTTAGCAAGTAGAGTAATAGTATTTCACGTTGAGAATTCAATATTTTTACTCCCCTTCAGTTTAGTAAGAATATTTTAATCATTTGCATGAAATACTTATACAGATACTCCCTCACGTCTCTGTTGGTATTGTCTTGTGTTAATAGGGTGAGTTTTAATATTTCAGATAGAGTACTCTTATTTCGATATATTTTTACTGGGTGAGTAATCATGTTATAATATATTACTACTGCGAGTACTCTTGTATCGGAGTAATAGTGTATCGTTACACCGGCCGTGCCCGGAGAAAAAGCTTGGGCGTTGCGGGCGTGCCCAAGACGCTACCCAAGCAGGTTACGGAATGGTGCATGGGCGCGTGGAGAATGGTTACGGAATGGACTGGGCATCTTTGGGCGCGCCCAAAGAGGTTACGGAACGTACCCTATGTAACGTCTTTTCTGATATTCTGATCTCTTTTGCTGTGTCAGAATAAAGTTTTTGAAGCAAGTTTAAATTTCCGTCATTTAAATTGAGGGGAGAAAGCGACTTGTCTGCCGATACTATAGCTCTATGAAGTTGTGAATGTGGGCATTTTGAATAAAAGTACTTTCTCAGAATTTCAATAAATTGTTTAAATCAATCAAGCCTCTTCCCCCTTTTTCTCTAGGTAGAGTCACTCGTTCTATTGCTGACTTAGGGTGATGACTTCTGTATTTGGTGAATGTTGTGCGGGTGAGAATTTCTAGGGCATGAAGTTCTGTCTGTGTCCAGTTAATAATTCCAAATGAATATGTTAGTACCGGTATAGCATAAGTGTTAATTGCTTTGATCTTGTTTTTACCATTCAATTGTGTTTTTAAAATGGATCCTATTCGTTTCTTGTATGCAGAAATTAGTTTACTTTTCATCAGTTTATGATCAATTCGTTTAGCCTGCGCAAATCCTAGATATTTGTATATATCTTCTTCGTCCATTACTCCAATCCGGTTGTCTTCGTCAATTTCAAACTCTTCTAATTTCGTAATCTTTCCTTTGATGATTATTATTATTATTATTATTATTATTATTATTATTATTATTATTATTATTATTATTATTATTATTATTATTATTATTATTATTGTTATTATTATTATTATTATTATTATTATTATTATTATTATTATTATTATTATTATTATTATTATTATTATTATTATTATTATCATTATTATTAACATAGACAAAACTAAAATTTTCATAGATATGTATAATTATTATTTCTCATTCTTATGATTGCATGCAAGGTGAAACTTGTGTTTGTAATAATGTTATTGAATGCGTTTACAGCCATGTATCTAGGAATAGTAATTGATAATCGGTTTAATTGGGTTCCGCTGCCGCACATCAATAAATTATGTAATAAATTAAGGTCGTCTCAGTCAAAGTATCACATAAAAACCATGCTTCCTTCAGATACTCTTAAAACAGCTTATTTATCTCTGGCAGAATCAATATTAATGAGCATAGGCTAGCGCGTCATTACCAAATTTAAGGAAAATTATAAAAATCTAATGGTACGGTTGTTAACAAAAACCTATAGAAATATTGTAGTGTGAAAATGGGAGTTTATTCATTTTCACACTGGATTCCTTCACTTTCGTGTTTTATTCTACTTGATTGTGACAATGGGTAAACAACACTCTGTTTTGATCACCATTGGCGCCGAGTACGGGGAGGCGACGGGGCTCGAGCCCCCCCCCCAGCTGTAACGCAGGTGGGGCGCAGCCCCCCCTGAGGAGCTAACAGGAGTTGCTTCTTCAAGTTACCAGTTTTGTTTTTTTTCTAAAGAGCCTCCGAATTAATGCACATCGACAAATTGTGTCTCTTTCCCATGCCACGTATTGTTTATGAGAGCTTTCTTTCTTTTATGGTGTGTTTTGGTTCTTTGACAGTCCATCTCGCTCGGCCCCCAGTGGCAAAAATTAGTTTTCTAATTATATTTTCGGAGAAACGCTGTCAATAGAGAGCAGTACACTTAGAAGGAGCGTATAATCATAGGATTTCACCTGACAGCTAGAATGTTCAATGTCAACTAGGGTGAAGAAACTTGTACTTCTTGAAAAGTCTAACCCCTTTTTTGTAAAATCACCCTATCAATGCGTGGGTTGCAAAACCGTACGTTTAGCCAGACCACGGATTTATAGGATTTCGTAACGTTAATAAATAATACGTCATTTTACACATATGTTCCTAGCCAGGAAGTGTTTGTAATAGACGATTACAAAATTAATTTACATAATAGGTTAAAACTACAAAACAATGTTGATGCAATGATGGGAGGTTAAAATACGAGGAAAAATATCTTAATACTAGGTATTTTAATCTTCCCTTTCAAAAAAATATCTCAGATCGCTTCTAAGGCCATCTCGATGGCAATAGTACTCCAAAAAAAATTTGCCTCCGGCGGCTGGGGCTTCTCCCCAGACCCCAGCCTTTCCACGCAGATACTGTTGATCGTAGGTGTTGCCTCCCCAAGGAAAATCAAAACTCGGCGCCTATGTTGATCACTAAAAGGAAGGTGCTGAGCTGGCTATTGAACCATCAATCTAGGGCAACAATACTAACATTAGAATACTGACACATCATAATGGTAATAATAGTAATAATTTTGGTCACTTTGCTGTGTCAGGGGTTTTGGGAGGCCCAAGTTGAATTGTTGATAGCAGTTTGGTCTGAGCCCCACTCTTGCATTTTGGCTTGAGTGGGGGGGGGGGGTCAAACCATGAAGGTTGATTGGTGATTAGAGACATAAGCAGCTAGCACAAGCCAAAGATGGGGTAAAAGGGGGGGAAGATGACGTGATACGGTCGAGGTGGGTTAAAAAGGGGTGAGCCTCGGGGTCTCGGGGGGTGGACCGGTCGGAGGAGCCGTGGAAGATGGTCGTACATGTAGGCGTATGAAGATGGAACGGGCCGAGAGTGACCGGCGATGCCATGGGGCACAGCACAAGGAAGGAGGACTATCCCCGAGGAAAGAAGCAAGGAGTCTCGATGGAAGACTAACGAGGGACGTACGGACGGGGCGAAAGCCAAGTTATTGTGAGTTAATAGATTATAGAGGGCCAGATAGACCCTGATGGGGCAATAATTTGTTAAACTTTATTATTATCATTTAATTGTTAATTGTTAGGCCTAAAATTAGTTACGGTACGCCACGTCTTTGCCACGATAGGATGAATATCTATTGTATAACATAGTAAATGTACGGTTCCTCAATGTTTGAACCCAGGACTGTTCCCCGGTCTTCCTCAGACATAGCAACGATCCCAAATGTACGAGTTCACGTATGTCAAGAGAGGGTTACGTCCCCAGTAAAACCTTGTGACAGCCGACCTGAACATGGGTACGGGTCCCGTACCAGGGTGGTAGGGACAAGGGTAGGTAGTTCACGTATGTCAAGAGAGGGTTACGTCCCCAGTAAAACCTTGTGACAGCCGACCTGAACATGGGTACGGGTCCCGTACCAGGGTGGTAGGGACAAGGGTAGGTAGTTCACGTATGTCAAGAGAGGGTTACGTCCCCAGTAAAACCTTGTGACAGCCGACCTGAACATGGGTACGGGTCCCGTACCAGGGTGGTAGGGACAAGGGTAGGTAGTTCACGTATGTCAAGAGAGGGTTACGTCCCCAGTAAAACCTTGTGACAGCCGACCTGAACATGGGTACGAGTCCCGTACCAGGGTGGTAAGGGTTTGTTAGTCGGCGCGTGAATTCGGTACATAACAAAGTCAATGCTTTTTATTTAAAAAGACTAATCCAAATTGTATACTAAGGTATTTGACTAATCTTGGCATGTATCCAAGTCAACTTGATCTCCGGGTAGCGGAGGCTCGCCGAACTCGCAAGTTGGGAGTTCGACGAGCCTCCGCTAGGCGGAGATCAAGCGGACCTTGTCATTTTGTTGGTGATTTTCTTTCCCGTAATTAAAACCAATTATTTTGTTACATGGTCACTGTCCAAGATAGGATTCTGAAAACTAACTCTACATCGATGGCAAGAACGTTGTGACACAATTTTTTTTTCATCGGCAACTTTTAATAATAACTAATTGTTTGGCAGTATTTATTTTTTCAGGTTGGCATTCTGTCCAATTACAATTTTTTTGTGTGAAAGAGGATGCCCCGGGAGGTGAACAAAATTGGTGCAAAATTTGTTGTTTACATGTATATTCGTTTGGAGTAATTTACAAGAATGTTTGAATGATCTTTACGGCTTAATATCTTCCATACGCAACATCCGATCGGGATGAAATTTGAAAGTGTAGTCTCGTGGTAAAAGCCCACCGATTAATGAAAATGTGAGGTTTCCATCTATGGTTTTGCGTCGGCAACATCGTGTTAAGTGCACTTTGATGCTTGCAGTAAGAGTCGCGTAGTGGAAAGCTCGCACATGGCTTGGCCCGGCGCGCTCCCGCGCGCCTAGATGAAGTGTACAAATTAGTTGTTTATAATAATGAATGTAAATCTCGGAGAGTTCACCTCTCGTTTATGAGCTGGAGTAGTAGCTCAAAAAACGGTTCTCAGATACAACTAATACATTATTTTTCTGTATAGAAAGTATGAAGTGTGCAACATTGCGGGTAGGCCTATGTTTGTATGATGTGTAATTTAATTGTCAATTAAAAAGTATCTACATCTTAGAATGTTCACCTCTCGTTTACGAGCAGAAGTACCAGCTCCAAAAACGCTTCTCAGATACAACTAATACATTATTTTTCTGTATAAAAAGTATGAAGTGTGCAAGTGTGCGGGTAGGTTGGTACGATGTGCAATATTTGTTTTAATATTTTGGAATAGAAAACTTGCAATGTTCACGTCTCCTATTATATTTATGTGCAATTGAATGGAATTTATTTTATTTTTTATTTGTTTGTATAAAAAGTATGAAGTGTGCAACAAGGAGAATTAGCTATAACAAGTCATGTAAATGCCAGAATGTTCACATCTACTTTACGAGCAGGACGACGAGCTCCAAAAATGCTTCTCAGGTACAACGAATACATTACGTTTCTTTATAAAAAGTATGAAGTATGCAACATTGTGGGTATGTTTGTACGATGTGGAATATTTGTTTCAATATTTATGAAGAGAAAACTTGCACTGCTCGCGTCTCTTATTATTTTTATGTGGAATTGAATGGAATTTGTTTTAGTATTTTTTTTTTGTATAAAAAGTATGAAGTGTGCAACAAGGAGGGTGGGTTATTTACATGCGCATTATAGTCGTCTATAATAAGGTATGATAATCTCATAATGTTCTCCTTTCGTTTACGAGCGGGAGTACTAGCTCCAAAATCGCTGCTCTGGTCCAATGAATACATTTTTTTTCTGTATAAGAAGTATGAAGTTTGCCGTTTAGGACTAGATCTTTTTGGCGCGTATTGATGGGCTTGTTGATGTTTGATTCAAAATTTGTATTGGTTGCCTCGAAAACAAAGGTCATGTGGAAATACATTTTTTGGGGTAGTGTTATAATGCATAATTTTGTGGCTAGATAGATGGGCTTGTTGATGTTTGATTCAAAATTTGTATTGGTTGCCTCGAAAACAAAGGTCATGTGGAAATACATTTTTTGGGGTAGTGTTATAATGCATAATTTTGTGGCTAGTTTCATATGACGCCCAATGTTTATCGTAATAATGGTTCATACATAATTTGTAAGGTTACGCACGTTTGGTTGTGTTGGGTTAGCATTAGCTACTTGTTTGATTGGTTTTTGCGGGTTTTCGGAAGTACTGGTAGTTGAGGAAACTCGTGGTAGGTAGCAGCACATCTGTTGTTTGATTGGTTTTTGGCCACTTGCATCTTGCAAGACAACCGCCTGCCCTGCTAGAATGCCAGCCAATCCCAGCCTACGAGACAAGAGTGCTTGGTGTGGGGAATGAACCCCGCCGCCTGATTGGTTCAACGGTGTTTACCCAATGACAAGAGGAGAGGGCTGACACTGAAACTGAGCAACAGTTGGTTTGGTTGGTTTGTCCAAGTACTTTTTGTACATCAAGCAGTCTGCCTGCAGTCATCAGTTAGATGGATGAGTGCGTTGAGAGAGCGCAGTGGATTGGGACTAAGGTGGGCCCAGGCAAAATGTGAGTATCTGTGATGTGTACATTTGGCTAAGATTGTGAACATTGTAGGCTGGAGTGGTGTGGCAAGGGGGTTTAGGCCTATTTGTAACCGTGTGGTGCTGAAATACGCGATTTAGTTATCTTAGTGTAGTGTGTGTGTAATAAGTGTTTTGTTGTTTCGAAACTACGAGCCGCAGAAAGTTGTGGCCACAGTGGGACACACTAAACTATTTTCCACTATAATAGTGGTAGCGGTACGTGAAAACAAGGAGCATATTACCTTTAAAGCAAACCACTTTGCACAGTTGTTCTATAGGCCTGTAGAAGTGATTTGACCCGCAGCACCTAAAATTTCATCCCTTAGGGTTCAGAATTTCGGCCATTTTCGAAAATGGAGGCTTAAATTATTAAATCTTCTAAATTGGAGCACGAGTGCAGTATAGAGGTCGTTTTCGCATGATTGGGGTGTGAGAAAATCGACAGTAGCCATGCCACGGTTGTAGGTTTCGTTGATTAGGCCCTAGGGCCGCCATATTTAAATACTTACATATTTAAATATTTAAATAAATAATATTTACTACTCCATCACTTCCTTCACCACGTATGTATACAACGTTTCTTATACTAAGACCACAACAAATACTTAGAAAATTACGAATATTCGCACACCTCTAGTTAAATGTTTAGTCCTCCACCTCCACCCTCTGACAGGGTACTGTTATGAGTTGACACCCTCTCTTCTTGATAATTAGAATAGTACATTAATCAAACAAAACCGGTGAACCTTACCTTCACAAAGATTACACAGATTACACTTTGGCCTTCTGTTATTATAGGCCTACTGTAATTATTTTGATTTCCTTTCAGAAGTACGAGAAAATAACCCAGCCATAGTAAAAAGTACTACTCCATCACTTCCTTCACCACGTATGTATACAACGTTACAACCGGAGGTACTTCAGACTCGACTTACTATACCACGGATGGAGATGACGGCCGTAGAAGACATTCATGCCCAACATAGCAGTAACAATAATATGGTAATGGCAGACAACGAAGACTCCATTTCAAATATCAGCGAAGTTTCCAGTCTACACTCTTCAGCAAAGTCTACGCACTCCGAGTATGGCTCCGTGTTCTCATACGCATCATTTAACTGTGAACAAGAGGTATGTGCTCTTGTAGGCTTAGTTACAACGCTTATATTAAGGCCATATCACATTAGGTTCCGAACTGGCAATTGCAATCCTAGATTCGAGCTTACGATTGGCGGCGCATGCGCAGTAGCTCAGTTCGGCCAGTCTACGGTTGCAATCTTTTTATAGACGGAGCTCTAAAATAAGATTGGGAATCGTAGATCCGAGTCACGTGAACCAATCAGGAAGGAGAACGGTTAAATACAAATTGAGCACTGTCACAACATAACCTCAAGCAACAACTATTTTAATGGAAACAAAGAGCCAATAACTTTAATTATATATTTGTTTGTGATTAAGGCTTGTCTTTTTAGTTATTATTATTGAATTTATTTCCTAGTTGAACGATTTTAGGATTGTCAGCTGGTCAAGTGTGATTGGATAATTGTAGGTTGCGATTGCAATTGGCGACTCCAGTCTACGATTCCAATTGTAGTGTGATATGGGCTTTAGCTTCATGTGTTTGTCTGTCTGGACGGAATCTTATAATCGATATTTCACCTACTTCTCCATGTCCAATCGAGCTGAAATTTTTCGCACGTACGTATTCTTGATGACAATAGATTAATCAATTAACAGATTGACTAATTAATTAATTTATCATAGTTAATTAATTAATGTTTTATTTGGGAATCGATATTTCACCACTTTCCAATGTCCGATCGAGCTGAAATTTTTCGCACGTACGTATTCTTGATGACAATAGATTAATCAATTAACAGATTGACTAATTAATTAATTAATCATAATTAATTAATGTTTTATTTGGGAATCGATATTTCACCCACTTTCCAATGTCCGATGCCGATCGAGCTGAAATTTTTCACACACACGTATATTCTTGATGGCAATACATGAATCAATTAACAGATTCACATATTAATCAATTAATTCATCATAATGAATTAATCAAAGTTTTACATGGGAATTGCTATTTCACCCACTTCCCAATGTCCGATCGAGCTCGAATTTTTCACACATACGTATATTCTTGATATCAATACATGAATCAATTTACCACATTCACTAGTTTATCAATTAATTCATCATATATAGCCTAAAATGAATAAATCAAAGCTTCATATGGGAAATTGGTCACAGCTAGTGAGGATGGGCCAACCAGATGCAGGCATCGGAATTACACACCCGCTGGATGTTTGGGACTCAAATATCCGCGACGAAAGCATCGGAAATGATGCTATTTTTTATTTTGCTATGCGGCGACAACGCTCAACGCGCTTCACTTGCAGGTTAACCCCGTGCGGTGAGACATTCACCATGTACGCATAGTTCGTTCCCCTCGCGTGGTTCGACCTCACAGTCAATCGGATGGAGTTGGTGCCAGCGCAACTACTGTTACAACATTACAACATTCCTTAAGACTAAAAAGTATTAAATAATATTACATGAAAAAAATACTTTTTTAAAACAACGCTTATATTTAAATGTACTAAAAAGAAAAAAAAGAAATTTTCGCCCAACAAATCTTTGCCTTACTCGGAAAATAAAAGCGTTGGGCGCTTTCCCCGGCCATGAACAACAAAATTCTGTAATCTGTGTCAATACCTTAAGCGCCCGACGCTTTTATTTTCCGAGTAAGGCAAAGATTTGTTGGGCGAAAATTTATTTTTTACTTTTTAGTACATTTAAATATAAGCGTTGTTTTAAAAAAGTAATTTTTTCATGTAATATTTTTTAGATTAATGACATACCTAGAACTAGGGATTTAGATGGGTAGAACAAATGGAAAAATTAACAAATTAGAATTTACAAATTAATGTCTGTATTTTCATTTCTCCATGCTATTGCAGATGCCAGGCCCCACAAATATAACTAATTGGATTCCAGTCATCAAAAAAGAGAAACGCATTTGGGAACTGTATATTAAAGGCGACTTCACTCCGTGAGTTTGTAAACACATAGGTCCATGTTCATAGTCGACTCTTTGTATATCCTACCAGAACACTTGCGACTGTGAACAATGATCAGTGTTTCTAGTACTAACTTACAGTAGTTGCCTAGTCTAGTACAGTAGAGTCATGACTAGGGCTAGGATGTTCAGGACATATCCTTTTTTTTCTATTGGTAAATACTTGCCTGGAAAATAGTTTTAAGTGTGTTTCAAGTGTTAGGGATGCCAAAAATATGCATTTTATTTTGCCTTAAAATGCCTATTTACATCATTTCATGAGAAAAAGTCCTTTTTGGGCATTTTTAAGGGACTATTTGCCTATTTTGATATAATTTGCTAAAACGGATGCAAAACGTGCGAGTGCAGTGTCGAGCTTGCCACATCATCGGGCCAAGCATACGCAATGATTTGTTTGTTGTCGAATACTGTAACGATGAGTCAGAGATGAGACGAGCCAGCCGATGTCTGCAGCGACGCTAAAATATGTGAAATGAAATTAGAAAGATAAAATGATGTTTTTAATTTTTCCTCTTGTGTTTGATACATCGACAAAACTATCCCCCCCCCCCACACCACGAAAATATATTGGTGTAACTGAATTAATTTAATAAAACAATACTGAAAGTAATGAAACCAATAGAATTCGATTAAATTCAATAGGTCCTATTTAGGTCCTTTTTTGCTGTTTTTAAGGTACTATTTGCCTGCCTTTTTCTCACTTTGAAAGGTCCTAAACATCCTAGCCCTAGTCATGACAATTGAATGCCTCCCTTGTATGTCTTGTATAGCCTACCAGAACACTTGTGACTGTGAACAATGATCAGTGTTTCTAGTACTAACTTACAGTAGTTGCCTAGTTTAGTACAGTAGAGTCATGACAATTGAATACCTCCCTTGTATGTCTTGTATGTCTTGTATAGCCTACCAGAACACTTGCGACTGTGAACAATGATCAGTGTTTCTAGTACTAACTTACAGTAGTTACCTAGTTTAGTACAGTAGAGTCATGACAATTGAATGCCTCCCTTGTATGTCTTGTATAGCCTACCAGAACACTTGTGGCTGTGAACAATGATCAGTGTTTCTAGTACTAACTTACAGTAGTTACCTAGTTTAGTACAGTAGAGTCATGACAATTGAATGCCTCCCTTGTATGTCTTGTATATCCTACCAGAACACTTGCGACTGTGAACAATGATCAGTGTTTCTAGTACTAACTTACAGTAGTTACCTAGTTTAGTACAGTAGAGTCATGACAATTGAATGCCTCCCTTGTATGTCTTGTATAGCCTACCAGAACACTTGCGACTGTGAACAATGATCAGTGTTTCTAGTACTAACTTACAGTAGTTGCCTAGTTTAGTACAGTAGAGTCATGACAATTGAATACCTCCCTTGTATGCCTTGTATGTCTTGTATAGCCTACCAGAACACTTGCGACTGTGAACAATGATCAGTGTTTCTAGTACTAACTGACAGTAGTTGCCTAGTTTAGTACAGTAGAGTCATGACAATTGAATACCTCCCTTGTATGCCTTGTATGTCTTGTATAGCCTACCAGAACACTTGCGACTGTGAACAATGATCAGTGTTTCTAGTACTAACTTACAGTAGTTACCTAGTTTAGTACAGTAGAGTCATGACAACTGAATGCCTCCCTTGTATGCCTTGTATGTCTTGTATAGCCTACCAGAACACTTGCGACTGTGAACAATGATCAGTGTTTCTAGTACTAAATTACAGTAGTTACCTAGTTTAGTACAGTAGAGTCGTGACAGTTGAATACCTCCCTTGTATGCCTTGTATGTCTTGTATAGCCTACCAGAACACTGGCGACTGTGAACAATGATCAGTGTTTCTAGTACTAACTTACAGTAGTTACCTAGTTTAGTATAGTAGAGTTATGACAACTGAATGCCTCCCTTGTATGCCTTGTATGTCTTGTATAGCCTACCAGAACACTTGCGACTGTGAACAATGATCAGTGTTTCTAATACTATCTTACAGTAGTTGCCTTGTTTAGTACAGTAGAGTCATGACAGTTGAATACCTCCCTTGTATGGCTTGTATGCCTTGTATAGCCTACCAGAACACTTGCGACTGTGAACAATGATCAGTGTTTCTAGTACTAACTTACAGTAGTTGCCTAGTTTAGTACAGTAGAGTCATGACAGTTGAATACCTCCCTTGTATGGCTTGTATGCCTTGTATAGCCTACCAGAACACTTGCGACTGTGAACAATGATCAGTGTTTCTAGTACTTACTTACAGTAGTTGCCTAGTTTAGTACAGTAGAGTCATGACAGTTGAATACCTCCCTTGTATGGCTTGTATGCCTTGTATAGCCTACCAGAACACTTGCGACTGTGAACAATGATCAGTGTTTCTAGTACTAACTTACAGTAGTTGCCTAGTTTAGTACAGTAGAGTCATGACAACTGAATACCTCCCTTGTATGCCTTGTATGCCTTGTATAGCCTACCAGAACACTTGCGACTGTGAACAATGATCAGTGTTTCTAGTACTAACTTACAGTAGTTGCCTAGTTTAGTACAGTAGAGTCATGACAATTGAATACCTCCCTTGTATGCCTTGTATGCCTTGTATAGCCTACCAGAACACTTGCGACTGTGAACAATGATCAGTTTTTCTAGTACTAACTTACAGTAGTTGCCTAGTTTAGTACAGTAGAGTCATGACAATTGAATGCCTCCCCAAATAATGTTGCAATCAACGTTTTTCAAATGGTTCAGGAGAGTGATAAATGTAGTTTTTACTAGTATTAAAAACCATCAAGTGAGATGCAACTTATTTTGTATGGACTTATGTTCACTTGCCATATCATAATTTTATTTTTAGCAACCTCTTTTATCAGAATTAGCTGAGCTACAGCCTCATAAATGAACATCTTGTTGGAAAAACATTGCATATCTATACAAATACAAACTGGTACCATAATAGAGGTTATATTCCATGTGAACATTGCATTTGCAACTATATTCGTCTCTTTGCATTTGGGTTCAGTTTATCAACTCTCTGAGCTTCTTGCGTCCTATGTGGGCCATCCCACTTTCTTATTGTTATCTTTACATTCAGAGTAATGTACGTACTTTACATGTTTTGCCCTTATTTGCACGATGTATGAAGCCTGGGAGACCTGAACGGCATGGTCGTCCACTGTGTTTCTCTGTGTGTGCAACGTTCTTCCATGGAGCACACATTTTAGATCGCTGCTACAGTGATAAAAGTTCGATTTTTTTTCCAACAGGTTGTAGCACATGGTCTAGGCCTACCACCGGTACTGCATATGCAACGTTTGCAACGTTATTTGGGGGAGGCATTCAACTACAACCATGCCATGCCTTGCCATGACATGTACTTGTAACTACAACTACATCTACTTACGACATATAATTAGTAAAAATTACTAATAAATTAATAATCTAGAACTGGATGAATAAAGTAATGAATAGGTATCTGTTCATTTTGAGAGGCACTTACGAAGACTAGTACAAAGTGTGTAGTAAATAGGAAAGGGTTGTTTAAACACGACAGTAGAGTTTAAGCGTTTCGAGTTTTGCACAGAAAATAAACTTGCAGTCCAATTTTCTTTGTTGTTAAGCAGAAAGACATATCAATTGTGTGTGTGTGCGTGTGTGTGTGTGTGGGGGGGGGGGGGGGTATTTATGTTTAAAAGCTTTTTTCTCATCCCTAGTAGTAAATGGTTATATTTGATAGAAATGTAACAATTTTAATGTTAACATTGTTGTATTTTTATCTATGTCCAGAGCCGAAGGAACGGTGGTAATAAAGGATAGTGAAGTAGGCCCGATTACTTACCGAACGTTAGAAGAAGGATTTCTGTGTGTTGGACAGAAAAAGTTCAGCTTGAAAGGCAGTTTGGAGGATCGTGGGCAGTGTAAGTCACCTTTACCCGTACTTTAAAACCACTAATATAATTATGTTGTTTAATGTAGAATTGTTGTTACATAGTTGCTAGTTTAGTTTGGTATTATATCTTATATATAGGGTGTATTCATGTATTGCACATGGTGGCTATACTGGAGGCCACAATCACATGTGATTGGTAGTTCATTGTTACTATGTTTCAACTGGCATTTGGTTCAAGTTCAACTTTTCTCCAACTTTGGTTTGCTATTAGTACTGAAAAGCAACTTACCGGTAAGTGAATTCTCTTTTATTTCGGCCACTCTTGTTGTTTACAATGGCACACATCATTTCCGTAAACTTTATCGGGGGATATACATGTTCAAACTCTAATATTTTTCTGTAAACAATATTATTCGTTTTCTATTGACAGCCTATAGTTGGCCTCCAATATGGCCGATGTGACGTCACATGAATACTCCATATAGGCCTACATAGCAGTACATGGACATAAAATTTCAACTCCCTAATATATCTTCTGTTTTATGTGGTATCGATTTGTTGTAATTCACAATTTAGTCAAACTGATATAAATTTCCTTAACCATTAAGGACTCGTCTTTTCATAACATACGGACTCGCGTATGGGGTATTTTCTGCCCAAAAATTCTAATAAGTCTGCTAGTTGTTTTATTTCCTAGGACGTAATTTTTATCTCATCCGTCACTTCTTGTTGAGCGTTTAGGATGGCTGGCTATCGTTTTTGTTCAGCCAACAAAAGTCAGAAGTAAGCATGTTATTTTGTGTGTAACTTTAACTATGAAAACTACATTAACTTTATAAACTTCTTAAAAAATATAGAAACACACATTCAAATTTACTTTATTTATTTACTCAGGTTTGAAAACAGGTGCAAAACATCGAAAAATGTCAAAACATTGGGATTTTCACTGACAACATGCTGACATTTTTCTGTTGAGCTCACATTAAATATTGTTATTGTTTTTACTTTTGTTACAGTTATTCCTCCTGAAATCCGCAAGCAGTTCATTAATAAAGTTCCACTTTATTGGTCAGCATTGGTGGATCGCTGGGGCACTCTAGTGAATAATGTTGACAGGTATGTGAATATGCCATGTAACCACGCACTGTGTAATCTAATACCGTTGCTTGCACTATGTTTTGTAGGGGTATGCGAGTCATTATTTTTTGTTTGAACTAGACCTTCATATCAGTCTGAAATTCAAACTTTGAGACCCGTTTGGCCCCAGGGTAGAACATGGCCAGGGAGACTCTGCCAGTCGTAAGAGGCGACAGAAGAGACCCAGTCCCTTCCCCCCCCCCCCATGCACCACTGAAGATTGCTCCTCCCAATTGGCCCTGCCCCCCTTGCTGGATTATGACGACCCCCCCGATGTGCAATGGATCTGACTCGGACATGTGGTGTTTTTTCAAATTTGTCACTCACTCATCATCCCGTTTACCCAAGTTGCAAATATACGAGACGTAAACCCCAAATATCATTATCACCGAACTTCGAACTTTCTAAAAGTTTCCAAAGTTGTGGTTAAATTAAAACTACTGTAGTGTTAAATGGGAGAAGAAATATGATCATGTGAAAATAAAAGTGACTGAAAAACATTATTTACTAACCCGGAAACACATTAAAGAATTACTGAATTAGAAACAAATTTATGCAAGCTCAAACAGAACAGGATATGGAAATGAAATAGCACCTCAAAAAACACTGCCTTTGTTGTGTTACTTACAAATGAAAATGGCAAAATGGCAATTTAGAAGGCATGGCCTAGCCCAACAATTTGAATTTAGGCGGGAAGAAGGAGAATTCAAATAGGCTACAAAGTTCGTTTTTGAACATGGTTTAAATTTCTCAAACCAAACTCAAACTTTTAAAGTTGGTTCGAGTTCGGTTCGTTTTCGAACGGGTTCCCACACCTCCAATGATTTGTAATAAACCCCATAAGAAGGACCTGGCCTTCTGGCTACAATGCACAAACTTAATAGAACTCAAGCTACAGCACTTAGATCAAAAGATAAAAACCCGTACTGTTTCTCATTGATCTGTCGTAAGTGACTTCTGATCTGCTCGTCATCGTATGGTTGATGGTTTAGTCGTAAGAAAGTCGAACAATTTTCAACTTTGTTGTGACAACCACTATGATTGATTTGTGTATGTGTGTGAACGCTTGCACGTGTTCCCTACCTCATCAGCTCTTTATGACTATGACCAAACCATATGACTTAATGTGTCATACTACTGCTTTGGAAGAGCATATTATTCTGTACCACTTCCAGAATTAATGCTTTTTGACTGACATTGATCTACGTCTCATGCAGGGTTCAAAGAGACGAGCCTGCAGAGCACACATCAGATGTCCGCCTTTCTTCAGAACTACGGTCTAGTGGTCGCAGAGGTAAGTGCAAATCTGTAGTGGCTCGCATAGATTTATTCAATAATTTAGCTTTATGCGTTTATAAAGAAGTTTGCACACAAAAAATAATACCATTTTTTATTTTTTGTTGCAAATACATAATAGTATTTGTAAAGTATTGTACTAGTAAATAATGAAAAAGGTATCATAAATGAATGATTATTAGAAAACGACTCCTAATCTCTTCTTACAGTAAAACTTCTATATCACGAACTCTTTGGGGCCAGACTATTATTTTGTTATAAAGAACATGTCTTTATGAAGATGGTACCTTTACATGCATAAGAATCTTTTGTGACCTCAAAAACAGTTTGTTATATAGATCATTTTGTTATAAAGACGTTTGTTATAAAGAAGTTTCACAGTATATGAAGCTTTTCAGAGTTGAGGAGTAGCGCACTACTTGTAGCATGCTACTTTTATCTGTGGCGGAATCGGAAGCGTGCTACTTTATTTACATAGCAAAATGTAGTGATAGCATGCTACAAAATTTTTCAGCCTTAGCGAGAAAAGTAGCGCGTTATTTATCAGTACACTACTACTACTTCTACTACTACTACTACTACTACTACCACTACACTTCAACTACTACTACTTCTACTACTACTACTACTACTACTACTACTTCTACTACTACCACTACACTACCACTACCACTACTACTACTACAACTACTACTACTACTACTACTACTACTACTACTACTACTACTACTACTACTACTACTACTACTACTACTACTACTACTACTACTACTACTACTACTACTACTACTACTACCACTACTACTACTACTACTACTACTACTACCACTACTACTACTACTACCACTACACTACCACTACTACTACTACTACAACTACTACTACCACTACTACTACTACTACTACTACTACTACTACTACCACTACACTTCCACTAATACTACTTCTACTACTACTACTACTACTACTACTACTACTGCTACTACTTCTACTACTACCACTGCACTTCCACTACTACTACTTCTACTACTACTACTACTACTACTACTACCACTACTACTACTTCTACTACTACTACTACACTACCACTACTACTACCACTACTACTACTACTACTACTACTACTACTACTACTACTACTACTACTACTACTACTACTACTACTACTACTACCACTACTAGTACTACCACTACTAGTACTACCACTACTACTACTACTACTACTACTGCTACTACTTCTACTACTACCACTACACTTCCACTACTACTACTTCTACTACTACTACTACTACTACTACTACTACTACCACTACTACTACTTCTAATACTACCACTACACTACCACTACTACTACTACTACTACTACTACTACTACTACTACTACTACTACTACTACTACTACCACTACTACTACTACTACCACTACTAGTACTACCACTACTACTACTACTACCACTACTACTACTACTACTACCACTACACTACCACTTCTACTACTACTACTACTACTACTACTACTACCACTACTACTACTACTACCACTACTACTACTACTACTACTACCACTACACTACCACTACTACTACTACTACTACTACTACTACTACTTACTACCACTACTACTACTACCACTACCACTACTACTACTACTACTACCACTACTACTACTACTATTACTACCACTACACTACCACTACTCCTCTTCCTCCTCCATTACAACACAATACATTAACATTTACTGGTGTTGTTTACTAGTCCCAACGAAAGTATTCGCCCACAGATCTCAGGTCATTGCCTACTGCCCCTTTCAACCGCGCCAATTGAAAGAAAATCAACAGATACCTGGCGTTCTTTCACACATTCGTAAACTCATGGTTCGGCTTAGTCGAGTGCACAGGCGGTTTGGCCACTCCCACTGTTACAGGTAACCAACGGAAGGTCTTAAATTATCCCCAATGGACATGTTTAGATTAGATGGTAGGATCTAGCAAAGTAGAAAATTAAGTTGTCACCTTGGACTCGGCTGTGTCGTAAGCATCAGAATACTTTCGTGGGGACAACTATAACATGCGTCGTATATTCTAATGATTTATGGCATAAACAAGTTGCTAGCTGATAACCGAAATAAATAATGAATCATTTTAATTAAACGACGCAGAAGAATGCCACAACTGCCATAGCTATTAACATGTGAATCTGTAAAAGCATATGTAAATGCAGCAGCCACTAAGAAAATCAGTCAGATCTGGGTATAGAAAAATCAAAATCCATGATAGGATAAAAGAGACCACCAACAACTTTGCGTGGCAAATTGAAACGACTCAGTTCAGGTTGAAGATGCAGCATGATCTTCTAGAAGAGAATCGTCTCCACTGAGGGGGCATTCTGTAACTCTCTGACACAGCGCGCTGAGACCACTCCGAGAGTAGCAGAGAGTGCTACGCCGAGAAGTCCGTAACTCTCTGACACAGCGCGCTGAGACCATTCCGAGAGTAGCAGAGAGTGCTACGCCGAGTAGTCCGTAACTCTCTGACACAGCGCGCTGAGACCATTCCGAGAGTAGCAGAGAGTGCTACGCCGAGTAGTCCGTAACTCTCTGACACAGCGCGCTGAGACCATTCCGAGAGTAGCAGAGAGTGCTACGCCGAGTAGTCCGTAACTCTCTGACACAGCCCGCTGAGACCATTCCGAGAGTAGCCGAGAGTGCTACACCGAGTAGTCCGTAACTCTCTGACACAGCCCGCTGTGACCATTCCGAGAGTAGCAGAGAGTGCTACGCCGAGTAGTCCATAACTCTCTGACACAGCCCGCTGAGACCATTCCGAGAGTAGCAGAGAGTGCTACGCCGAGTAGTCCGTAACTCTCTGACACAGCCCGCTGAGACCATTCCGAGAGTAGCCGAGAGTGCTACACCGAGTAGTCCTTAACTCTATGACACAGCCCGCTGAGACCATTCCGAGAGTAGCAGAGAGTGCTACGCCGAGTAGTCCATAACTCTCTGACACAGCCCGCTGAGACCATTCCGAGAGTAGCAGAGAGCGCTACGCCGAGTAGTCCGTAACTCTCTGACACAGCCCGCTGAGACCATTCCGAGAGTAGCCGAGAGTGCTACACCGAGTAGTCCGTAACTCTCTGACACAGCGCGCTGAGACCATTCCGAGAGCAGCCGAGAGTGCTACGCCGAGTAGTCCGTAACTCTCTGACACAGCCCGCTGACCATTCTGAGAGTAGCCGAGAGTGCTACACCGAGTAGTCCGTAACTCTCTGACACAGCGCGCTGAGACCATTCCGAGAGTAGCCGAGAGTGCTACACCGAGTAGTCCGTAACTCTCTGACACAGCGCGCTGAGACCATTCCGAGAGTAGCCGAGAGTGCTATGCCGAGTAGTCCGTAACTCTCTGACACAGCGCGCTTAGACCATTCCGAGAGTAGCCGAGAGTGCTACGCCGAGTAGTCCGTTACTCTGACACAGCGCGCTGAGACCATTCCGAGAGTAGCCGAGAGTGCTACGCCGAGTAGTCTGTAACTCTCTGACACAGCGAGCTGAGACCATTCCGAGAGTAGCCGAGAGTGCTACGCCGAGTAGTCCGTAACTCTCTGACACAGCGCGCTGAGACCATTCCGAGAGTAGCCGAGAGTGCTACGCCGAGTAGTCTGTAACTCTCTGACACAGCGCGCTGAGACCATTCCGAGAGTAGCCGAGAGTGCTATGCCGAGTTGTCCGTAACTCTCTGACACAGCGCGCTGAGACCATTCCGAGAGTAGCCGAGAGTGCTATGCCGAGTAGTCCGTAACTCTCTGACACAGCGCGCTTAGACCATTCCGAGAGTAGCCGAGCGTGCTACGCCGAGTAGTCTATTAGTCTCTGACACAGCGCGCTGAGACCATTCCGAGAGTAGCCGAGAGTGCTACGCCGAGTAGTCCGAAACTAACCGAGAGAGCTGTCTCAGCGCGCTGTGAACGCTGGAGGATTTCAGTCCGGCGTTCTCAGCGTTTCAGAGGATTGTGGGTATTCAATATGGCTGAAAACTGAAATGACGATTGAGGTGGTCCGTGTTGCAGGAAAAGTGCGCCAAATTGAGTCCACCGTCCAACGCGCCCTACAACTTGGGAGTTTAATTTTTTTTTTTAATATGTTATGACATGATAGTGAGTATGACAAAGCCATTAGCAGTTGCTTTCTGGGTGAAATAGGTCTCCCAGTAGACCTATCATAATTGCCAATAGCGGGGGCAATGATCGATAACACATGTTCAAAAGTGGGTGCACTTAACCTAAAATTCTGTTGAAAAGTAGTCGCCGAGTAGAAAGTGACCACATTTTCAACCAAATTAACGTGGCGTGGAATGTGAACGACATCGTAATCCACTGCTCTATACTTGAAAATAATGTTGAAGCTTCCTCATCGTCGTCAGAGCTAGAATTATCGTTATAGCCTGAACTATAATACTGACAGCTCTAGGGTCAGCCATTTTTCATAGTGCTGAACCCGTTCCGAAACCTGGAGCAAAAACATTCGCTTGACTGCGCTAACACGCGCTATGGCCACGGCGACCTCAGCGAGTTTCGGAATGCGCCCTTAATAGGGGTGTTTGAAACCAGTATTGTAAACTGTGGGATCTTGGGAACAAGTTAGGAGTCACCTATTTTGTATGTACGTACAGAACTAGCAGTGAACGGTGACTTTGGAGCCGTCCTAGCAACGAAGCACTCAATAAATTCAAAGTTGTTCTGAATCGGCCTTGTTGATTCTGGCATTTGTCCGCAGGTGTTCGCACTGTCCAATCACTGATTCATATGTTTCGTATTTGAAATATCGATCTTTGATTGGTTATCGCTCACTCGTCGATGGTGTTCGAAGCCTACAGGGTTGGTTTAGTCACTTTCAATTAAAGTCCCCCACTGCAAATCAGTTTAGTTACTGAGTGGGTAGACTCTAAATGTGAATTTATTTATTTTATTTTATTTATTTATCCGGCCAATGGTCACTGAATATTGGATATACACAATTTCAACAATACGAATTTCTAAGTCATTGGAAAGACTATTTGACTTCTTTGGAATCGATGGATATTTTCCTAATAAAAATTAGTGCACTGGCTTCTAGAGGGGTTTTCAATGACTTCTAGCAGGCAGTACTCAGTGGCCGGAACGCTCGCAGCGCGGCAGTGTAGTCGTTTGTTGTACGCCTCCGTATGTTCCTTTTCCTTTGCACATATCTACCTATAGGGGGAAGAGGGTGAAGAACTGAAGATAGAATCTATATGTGATGTGTCCCACCATTGATATATCAGGACACTGTCCAATAAACTACCACAATTCCATCTAATATAGCTTAACTTAAAGTACTTACTAGTATCATATGCGATTGGTATAAGACAATTTTCATCATATCTTTCACTGGTGCTTTCTAAAAAGCACATGAACTTTGCTGTGTCATTATTTATTTCTATGATATTGGCATGAAGTCATTTTACTACAGCTTACCATTTCATTTAGTTGTTTATTTCATTTCTACGATACATAACGTCTTTGTGTATTGTTAAAGATCTGCATTCATAATTAAATTAAAACATAAAAAGCAGACATCTATTATATTAATATATTGTTTCCTTTTTCAGTCTCCAAACAAGTCCCTAACAAATGTGAGACAGTGGGGAAAAGCGAAAGATTTTTAATCGATGTAAGTACCAATGATGCTGAGTGTTTTGTTGAATGATGTGGATGATTGACATTTATGATCTCTATAATACTAGTACCCTGTCACAGCTCCCTTTGAGGTTAGGAAAACAGCATTGGAACCAAAGTAATATCCTTCAACATAAAGAATTGGAACTAATTTTCCACTCACCTCAACTAGATGCGCATTTGGTTCTACTGTATATCGCCCTTTGCAAAATAATGGTTCATTTATTTTACTATCCTCATTCATCATGCACAGTAATTGTTGACAACAACATATGGTAGAGAAAAGAGTGTTGGAATTCCATGAAAGGAAAGAAACTACTATGCTTGAAACAAAATGAGAAAGCATTAAAGCAACATACTGGGATGTCATATAAGACTACCCGTTCAGTATTTGTAAGGAAGACGGCCTTTATGTGTTTTTTTTTTCATAAAATGTCTACAAAAGTCACTGTTTATAATAACTGAAGAAAAGTAGCATGCTACTTTCAGCGCTCTACTTTCCAATACTGCAAGTCGGGCAACTAGTTGGCCAACTAAGATCAGTTGTGTGCATCCACCTTTATATATTATATGTTTGTATGTGTGCATAATATGTATGTAATGCTAATAAAGAGATGTACTACTGTTTCAGATCAAACCTGTAAGGCACCTAGTGGACTGGATGCCTCAACTTGTCAGAGACAGAGGCGAGTGGGGCATTATCCTGACCGGTAAACTGATTAGGTAAGTCTCATCTGATGAAGATGTAGGCTTAATAAAAGTACAGTTCAAGGTTGGTTTGGGTAACATTTTCATAAGTACCGTATTTACCTGAATTTAAGACAACAATTATTTCCATCTTTTATAGTTAAAATATCGGGGTCGTCCTAAGTTCGCGTATTAAGGTAATGAATATGTTTTTTCCAGTTTTAAATTCTTGAAAATAGGGGATCATCTAAGTTCAAGATGGTCTTAAGTTCGAGATCGTCTCCTATTCGGGTAAATACGGTAGTTACTAGGGCTGAGGCGTTTAAATGTGTAAACGCCCGGATGAAAATATATGTGTACAAATATTCATACACGTTTAATCGTGATCCTATACCCCGCCCAACCAATCCCCCTTCTCCTCCACCCCCACCCAAAATCCAAACTTCTAGATTTTCCCGATGGGACAAGTTCGGGGACCGGGCGACGAGCAACGGGCATAGCTTAGTGTGCGAGGTCAAAGTAACTGTAGACAGTTGGACACAAAAGGTGGGGGTATAGTCACCAATGAATATGTATAAATCACCCTTGTTATTTTGTTGAAAATATTTTTTGTGCAAACGTTACAAGTTACAACTAATTTGTTTTATCATCATTTTGTGAACAGGAAGTGTGTTACGTTTAAACGCGAAAAATTCGCAAAATTAAACGTTTTCTCCCAGGCGTAGTAGTTACCTTCCCATTTTATTAGCTTCGTTTTACCAAAACAAAAACTTGAGTTAGAGTATGCCCACCGTTTTATTTGAATGGAAATGGACCGCTGCGGTTGACAGTATTGCTATCGAGCTCCAGCTTATCGTTGGTACTGTAATTTACTCAGAAGTTATTTGCTCTGTCACAGCCAATGTGGGGCATGTTGATGGACTACTTCCTCACAATCGGATGAGAAGAAGTATTAAGTTTGTTCAGTCGTTTTAAAGGACTCCATGTGTAGCTGGATTCAGTACACATTCATCTCACGTGTAATCTTGGATCCCCTGCCATGACGCCAACACAAAAAAGATACACTAATGGGATTTGTTGTGCTTCGTAAATGGACTAATATCCAACAGAATTGACCTATTACTTAAAGATTAATTCTGGAACAGGGAATATTGGAACACTTTCATTACTGTTGGCTGAGTGAGATTAGCTATCTGATGAATTCTGGAGCGCAGCTATTAATACAAGTCCGTAGTAAGAAATCGTTTACGTATTTAAATGTGTGTGAATTTCCCTGCTAAACACAATAGTCTTCTTTGTTTTCTTTGCACACATTTGGCTATCATGCCATCATGCAACCAATGCAGTATGCGGTAGTTATTATAGGTTCTCCAGGCTAAACAACTTCAATCAGTTGATAAGTGTGCCAACTGTTAGCTATGCATTTGTAAATTAAACTGGGCTATATTCTTGTTTCAGCGTGGCCCCCAGAAGTGAATCCAGCCACAGAAGTTCAGTGATAATCTATCGTGTTAGCTTGAAGAAAGTGGAAACTCTTGACATGATATACATTCTGAAAGGGCCGATGGCCAAACAAACCCAAAAGCAGGCAGCAGACCCACGCACGCGTAAGATTTGTACTTTTCAATCATATTTACAGTATTATCGAGCAGTGTGTGACATTTATAGGTCGCCTGAATACTGTAGTGTTGAACTACAACACTTAGGGCAGATGGCCAAACAGACCCAAAAGCAGGCAGCAGACCCACGCACGTGTAAGATTTGTACTTTTCAATCATATTTACAGTATTATCGAGCAGTGTGTGACATTTATAGGTCGCCTGAATACAGTATAGTGTTGAACTACAACACTTAGGGCAGATGGCCAAACAAACCCAAAAGCAGGCAGCAGACCCACGCACGTGTAAGATTTGTACTTTTCAATCATATTCACAGTATTATCGAGCAGTGTGTGACATTTATAGGTCGCCTGAATACAGTATAGTGTTGAACTACAACACTTAGGGCAGATGGCCAAACAGACCCAAAAGCAGGCAGCAGACCCACGCACGTGTAAGATTTGTACTTTTCAATCATATTTACAGTATTATCGAGCAGTGTGTGACATTTATAGGTCGCCTGAATACAGTAGTGTTGAACTACAACACTTAGGGCAGATGGCCAAACAGACCCAAAAGCAGGCAGCAGACCCACGCACGTGTAAGATTTGTACTTTTCAATCATATTTACAGTATTATCGAGCAGTGTGTGACATTTATAGGTCGCCTGAATACAGTATAGTGTTGAACTACAACACTTAGGGCAGATGGCCAAACAGACCCAAAAGCAGGCAGCAGACCCACGCACGTGTAAGATTTGTACTTTTCAATCATATTCACAGTATTATCGAGCAGTGTGTGACATTTATAGGTCGCCTGAATACAGTAGTGTTGAACTACAACACTTAGGGCAGATGGCCAAACAAACCCAAAAGCAGGCAGCAGACCCACGCACGTGTAAGATTTGTACTTTTCAATCATATTTACAGTATTATCGAGCAGTGTGTGACATTTATAGGTCGCCTGAATACTGTAGTGTTGAACTACAACACTTAGGGCAGATGGCCAAACAAACCCAAAAGCAGGCAGCAGACCCACGCACGTGTAAGATTTGTACTTTTCAATCATATTCACAGTATTATCGAGCAGTGTGTGACATTTATAGGTCGCCTGAATACTGTAGTGTTGAACTACAACACTTAGGGCAGATGGCCAAACAGACCCAAAAGCAGGCAGCAGACCCACGCACGTGTAAGATTTGTACTTTTCAATCATATTCACAGTATTATCGAGCAGTGTGTGACATTTATAGGTCGCCTGAATACAGTAGTGTTGAACTACAACACTTAGGGCAGATGGCCAAACAAACCCAAAAGCAGGCAGCAGACCCACGCACGTGTAAGATTTGTACTTTTCAATCATATTTACAGTATTATCGAGCAGTGTGTGACATTTATAGGTCGCCTGAATACTGTAGTGTTGAACTACAACACTTAGGGCAGATGGCCAAACAAACCCAAAAGCAGGCAGCAGACCCACGCACGTGTAAGATTTGTACTTTTCAATCATATTTACAGTATTATCGAGCAGTGTGTGACATTTATAGGTCGCCTGAATACTGTAGTGTTGAACTACAACACTTAGGGCAGATGGCCAAACAAACCCAAAAGCAGGCAGCAGACCCACGCACGTGTAAGATTTGTACTTTTCAATCATATTCACAGTATTATCGAGCAGTGTGTGACATTTATAGGTCGCCTGAATACAGTAGTGTTGAACTACAACACTTAGGGCAGATGGCCAAACAAACCCAAAAGCAGGCAGCAGACCCACGCACGTGTAAGATTTGTACTTTTCAATCATATTTACAGTATTATCGAGCAGTGTGTGACATTTATAGGTCGCCTGAATACTGTAGTGTTGAACTACAACACTTAGGGCAGATGGCCAAACAAACCCAAAAGCAGGCAGCAGACCCACGCACGTGTAAGATTTGTACTTTTCAATCATATTTACAGTATTATCGAGCAGTGTGTGACATTTATAGGTCGCCTGAATACTGTAGTGTTGAACTACAACACTTAGGGCAGATGGCCAAACAAACCCAAAAGCAGGCAGCAGACCCACGCACGTGTAAGATTTGTACTTTTCAATCATATTCACAGTATTATCGAGCAGTGTGTGACATTTATAGGTCGCCTGAATACAGTAGTGTTGAACTACAACACTTAGGGCAGATGGCCAAACAAACCCAAAAGCAGGCAGCAGACCCACGCACGTGTAAGATTTGTACTTTTCAATCATATTTACAGTATTATCGAGCAGTGTGTGACATTTATAGGTCGCCTGAATACTGTAGTGTTGAACTACAACACTTAGGGCAGATGGCCAAACAAACCCAAAAGCAGGCAGCAGACCCACGCACGTGTAAGATTTGTACTTTTCAATCATATTCACAGTATTATCGAGCAGTGTGTGACATTTATAGGTCGCCTGAATACAGTAGTGTTGAACTACAACACTTAGGGCAGATGGCCAAACAAACCCAAAAGCAGGCAGCAGACCCACGCACGTGTAAGATTTGTACTTTTCAATCATATTCACAGTATTATCGAGCAGTGTGTGACATTTATAGGTCGCCTGAATACTGTAGTGTTGAACTACAACACTTAGGGCAGATGGCCAAACAGACCCAAAAGCAGGCAGCAGACCCACGCACGTGTAAGATTTGTACTTTTCAATCATATTCACAGTATTATCGAGCAGTGTGTGACATTTATAGGTCGCCTGAATACAGTATAGTGTTGAACTACAACACTTAGGGCAGATGGCCAAACAGACCCAAAAGCAGGCAGCAGACCCACGCACGCGTAAGATTTGTACTTTTCAATCATATTTACAGTATTATCGAGCAGTGTGTGACATTTATAGGTCGCCTGAATACTGTAGTGTTGAACTACAACACTTAGGGCAGATGGCCAAACAAACCCAAAAGCAGGCAGCAGACCCACGCACGTGTAAGATTTGTACTTTTCAATCATATTTACAGTATTATCGAGCAGTGTGTGACATTTATAGGTCGCCTGAATACAGTATAGTGTTGAACTACAACACTTAGGGCAGATGGCCAAACAAACCCAAAAGCAGGCAGCAGACCCACGCACGCGTAAGATTTGTACTTTTCAATCATATTTACAGTATTATCGAGCAGTGTGTGACATTTATAGGTCGCCTGAATACAGTATAGTGTTGAACTACAACACTTAGGGCAGATGGCCAAACAGACCCAAAAGCAGGCAGCAGACCCACGCACGCGTAAGATTTGTACTTTTCAATCATATTTACAGTATTATCGAGCAGTGTGTGACATTTATAGGTCGCCTGAATACAGTAGTGTTGAACTACAACACTTAGGGCAGATGGCCAAACAGACCCAAAAGCAGGCAGCAGACCCACGCACGTGTAAGATTTGTACTTTTCAATCATATTTACAGTATTATCGAGCAGTGTGTGACATTTATAGGTCGCCTGAATACTGTAGTGTTGAACTACAACACTTAGGGCAGATGGCCAAACAAACCCAAAAGCAGGCAGCAGACCCACGCACGCGTAAGATTTGTACTTTTCAATCATATTTACAGTATTATCGAGCAGTGTGTGACATTTATAGGTCTATGGTATTTAAAAGATATAATTTAAATGAAACCAAATTTATTGTCATGTATGTTTCTCAGCCCCTGGTTACAAACTGAATAGCCAAACATTGATTTTTTCTTCTTTGATTGTTGCGGACCCACCGCCTGGCAATCCGCCACAGTACCTCCCCCCAGTATCGGAGGGTTGTGACGATACGGAGAAGTGTGGACCAGCTGGGCGGGAAAGTGAACGCGCTTGACGGATGTTTTTGCATTTGACGGAGCGGTGGGTGTACCGATGATGGTGGTTGATGAGGGTGTGATGTTGTTGTTGTTGTTGTTGTTGTTGTTGTTGTTGTTGTTGTTGTTGTTGTTGTTGTTGTTGTTGTTGTTGTTGTTGTTGTTGTTGTTGTTGTTGTTGTTGTTGTGGGCTGCAATAGGCAATACGTTGCCAGGAAAAGTGTGGCCTGGCGTCGGTTTGGAAGGTGCGTTGACAGCCAAGATGCTGTCTGCATCCACATATGCAGGTTTGAGCCGGTCGATGGAGACCACTACACTCTTGCCGGCACGGTGGATGGTGAAAAATTTATCGTTACGTGAAATGACTTCGTATGGGCCATCATACGGTTGTTGAAGAGGAGTACGGACCGCATCATGACGCACGAATACATGCGAGCAGGTTGCAAGATCTCGAAAAACAAAGACCGCGTGTTGGCCGTGGTGAGACGGTTGAACCGGACGCAACTGTGAAAGGCGACGTCGAAGGCGGTCAACGTATGCTGAGGTGGATTCTGGCGTCGCTGGAGGGGGCGAGAGATATTCGCCCGGTAGACGGAGTGTTGTGCCGTACACGAGCTCAGCGGGGGTGGCCTTGAGGTCCTCCTTCCATGAGGCACGGATGCCGAGCATTACCCACGGCAAAGCGTCGGTCCAGCGTTCATCTCCGTGGCATCGAAGTGCTGCCTTTAGCTGACGATGAAGTCGTTCCACCATACCGTTGGATTGAGGGTGGTAGGCTGCGGTCCGGAGGTGAGTCATGCCAGTAATGTTACTGAGTGCACGGAAGAGCGGCCTTAAGCGGTGTCCCGAACCGTGAGATCCAACCTGTGACGAGTGCGGTAGCCACGGTCTCGGCAGTGATATCGGAAAGCGGTATGGCTTCCGCCCACCTCGTGAAACGGTCCACGCAAGTGAGGAGATATCGGAAACCATCGGAAATTGGTAGAGGCCCGACCAAGTCGAGGTGGATGTGTTCGAACCTGGTGGCAGTTGCAGCAAAACGTGCAAGCGGTGCTGTGGTGTGACGCGTAACTTTGGAACGCTGACACGTGATACATGCGCGGGCCCAGTCACGGCAATCTTTATTTATAGAGGGCCATACAAAACGTTGAGTGACGAGTTTGGTCGTTGCTTTGACACCTGGATGAGACAAACCGTGCAGGCTATCGAAAACTTGTCGACGTAAAGTCTGTGGTACGAATGGACGCGGAAGTGATTGTGACATGTCACAGTAGAGAGGCAAATCTGCGTCATTAAGCTGCTGTGGGTGCAACTGCAGGGTAGAGTTAGCATGTAAGAGATCGCGTAGTTCGGCGTTGTGCAGTTGAGCACGGGCAATATCAGCGTAGCCGACTGGAAAAGTAATGGCGTCAACACGAGACAGGGCATCGGCTACGACGTTGTCTTTACCAGGAATATGACGTATGTCTGTTGTGAATTGCCCGATTAAATCAAGGTGGCGAAACTGTCTAGGTGAACATTTTTCGGGGCGCTGTGTAAATGCGAAAGTCAACGGTTTGTGGTCGGTGTACACAGTGAAAGTGCGCGCTTCCAACATATGGCGAAAGAAAATTATGGTGTCGTACACTGCAAGAAGTTCACGGTCGTACGCACCGTAGTTACGCTGTGCGGTATTTAATTTTCGTGAGAAAAAAGCGAGAGGTTCCCATCCACGGCTCGTACGCTGCTGGAGTGCGGCTCCAATGCTGGTATCAGAGGCGTCGGTGATGATTGCTAATTCGGCGTTGATATCTGGGTGCGCCAGAAGCGTAGCCTGGGAGAGGCTGTTTTTGCATTCTTGAAACGCAGCCTGGAGTTCCGGTGTCCAAACAATGATTGTTTTGGCTGAAGGTTCGTCACCGGCGAGGAGGTTGTTAAGGGGGGCCTGTATCTTAGCTGCAGACGGAAGAAAACGGCGGTAAAAGTTTATCATTCCAAGAAATTGGCGAAGCTGCTTGACGTTGGCAGGTAAGGGGAAAGAGAGGATGGCCTCAACCTTCTCCGAAAGAGGGCAGGTGCCACTGGCGCTGACTGTGTACCCTAGAAACTTGACTTCTGGAACACCGAATACACATTTGGAGGAGTTGATCAAAACGCCGTATTCTGAAAGTCGCGTGAACAGGAGGCGAAGATGTTCTTCATGTTGTGTTGGGTTGGAGGAAGCGACAAGGATGTCGTCGATATAGACGTAGCAAAAATCGAGGTCCCGTAATACCTCATCGATAAAACGTTGAAATGTTTGAGCCGCGTTTCGTAGGCCAAAACTCATAAACGGAAATTCAAATAATCCGAAGGGAGTAGTGATCGCCGTCTTGGGAATGTCTTCAGCAGCAACAGGAATTTGATTGTACGCTCGCACTAAGTCAATGGTTGAAAAGATACACTTGCCTGAAAGATTCTGCGTGAAATCCTGGATATGTGGAACTGGATACCGGTCCGGAATAGTCCTGGCGTTCAAAGGGCGGTAATCTCCACAAGGCCTCCACTGATCACCTTTCTTGGGAACAAGGTGGAGAGCTGCGGACCAACTGCTAGATGACCGTCGCGCGACGCCTGTTTTCATCATACTGTCAAACTCCCGTTTCGCGATTTTTAGGCGGTCTGGCGCAAGACGTCTGGGCCTGCACGAAACCGGTGGCCCGGGCGTCGTATTGATGTGGTGTTGCGTTTGGTGTTTTGGCATTGTAGGATTGCCACTTGGGCGTGTGACTTCCGGAAACTGTGCGAGTAACGCGTGAAAGGGGGACTGAAGATCGTTGTTGCGCGAAATTACCTTGACGTGTACTAGCGCGCCAGTAGATAGTTTTCCTGGAGTTGTTAATGTAGTGACGTTGTCAACCAATTGCCGTCGGCGCACGTCAATGAGTAGACTGTAATGCGCCAAAAAATCTACACCGATGATAGGCTGATCGACGTCGGCGACAATGAAACGCCATGTGAAATCTCGGCGTAAACCAAGATCCAGAGATAAAGTCAGAGGACCGTATGTGCAAATTGGGGATCCATTTGCTGCGAACAATGTGTAGTCGGTTTTCCCGGGATGACCGAAAACTTTGCTTTTCGGGTAAACACAAAGGTCTGACCCAGTATCAATAAGGAACTCTGTGCGCGTCAACCTGTCAGTTACAAAAAGGCGATTTGCAGTGGGGCCATAGCCAGCCGCCATTACTGACTGCCCCGAATGTTTTCCTGGTACTTACATGGAGGCACACAGTGGCGAGCGTGGTTGCCGAAAGTAGCGTGATACCAACACAATCCTCTGTCAGTGGTCGTGCCTGCTGGTGCTGGGGCCCTGTTGTGTGACCTTGAACGCTGACGACGGCCTTGGAACTGATCATCACTGAGCGCGGCGACGATGGCAGTCAGCGACTTCAACCGTTGTGTCAACTCTTGTAATTGTGCTTCCATTCTAAATGTGATTACCGATAGACAGAAGGTATGCGTCTTATTCGGATCACGTCGGGGTCACCAATATGGTATTTAAAAGATATAATTTAAATGAAACCAAATTTATTGTCATGTATGTTTCTCAGCCCCTGGTTACAAACTGAATAGCCAAACATTGATTTTTTCTTCTTTGATTGTTGCGGACCCACCGCCTGGCAATCCGCCACAGGTCGCCTGAATACTGTAGTGTTAACTACAACACTTAAAAAAAAATTGTAAAAAAAAAGGAACAATTGTAAGTTCATAATTTGTTTAAGTAATTAATAGCCTAGATGTGGTAATTAATAAACAGATTGTGCAGTGAAAACATAAATGTAAGTAGTGAGCAGTTTTTCTAATAAACTATCATTTCTTACTGTTGACAGGCATTCCCGGCAACTTACTTAAGTTCTTTCATCAAGGAATCTCTAGCACTTTGGAGAAAATTATTCCTATTTGGGTAAAAACTTGTAATCTAAGGTTGCATAATGAGGAGCAATGTGATACAACTATTGAACACGACAAATATGCTTCTCCAAAAGGTACTGTGAACAGAACGAGTAAGTCTAAGTAGCCTGTGGTAGATAGTTACTAGTTAGCAAATAGCATTATTTATGTCTATTCAAATATACATGAATGCCGAGGCAAACTAGAAAGTTCCATATGTACAACATAGCTGGCCTACCACCAGCATTAATATTTAATATTATATATAGCCTATTTAAATTTTTGTTTTTTACTTGTTTCATATAAAAATAATTATGTTATTTTCATCAACGAATTTTACCGTTAGTTTAGTATTATACATAATAGAGATACCTCCAAAGCCAATTCTAAATCTACAAGACACAAGCCCGAACTAGGAATTGAACATCAGCGTTCTCTAGAAGCAAGAATAAGCCCACAGCGCCAGCAAGCCAACAAACTGCGCTGCTGGCAGAGCAGGTTATTTCTTGTATGCACAGGTGCATTGTACAGTGTTATAACATATACATGTATAACGTGTTTCAGAATGTCAGAAAACCTCTCCGCAAGATATCTTAAATACAAGTTCAAGAGGCAGAAAGCTTTGTCAAACACAGCCTTATTGGTTACGTGAGTCCATGCTTGTACACCTAACAACACATACACAACTCTGAAAATAGCTTCATTCAAGCAAGTCATGTGTATGTGTTATAGGCCTAAGCTTCTTCCATTTTTTTTTTAAATTATTTTATTACAATTTGGAAGACTTTGTAGTGGTCATACTCCCTATTAATTCCCTATTTTTAAATTAGATACCTAAAAGAGGTACACATACCTTCTATAAAAGATAATTGGAACTAAGAACGTAAACATGTTCCAGTGGGAAAAAGTTACAGAAGGATAACAGCTTACCTTAGAAAGTATGTATAAGAAAAAATATGAGGACAAAATAAAGTAAGTCATTTTGGTAGTATCGATCACTCACATTTATATGATCGTTGTAAACCTAAAAATATGAGAGGCTATTCCTGAAGTTTTCACGGTGACAATACTCACTTTGAGTTTTTTCCACGCGGTCCGCCACAGCAATCAGCCAGTAGCAAGTGATAACCACGTAGGTGTCACTTAAAGTGAGTATAGGGAACACGCGTATGAAAATTTTAATTGATTTTTAAATACCTTCTCTCTCATTTAATAATTTTGTGTCTTTGAATTTTTAAAAACGGATCAGTCTATGCCTCAAAATAACTAGTTTAGTAACGATAAATAAAAGGGCATGAAAAACGAGCCGCCCCCATGTTGAATAGATTTGGCATCATGGTTTGTATCTGTGTACGCTCACCGCCTAAGCGATTGGTCTGTTAGGCCACATCTACTGAATCATGACGTCACAGCCACCTGTACGCGTTTCAGATCCACGAGTTGAAATTTCAATAAATGCGTCCACATTAAACCTATTTACAAATTTCTTTTTTACTTAGGACTTGCATTAATATACTTTTTGTATCTGATACTATAAAACTAAGTGCTTGGTTTAACAAAAAAAATTGTACGCGTGTTGCCTATTGTCACTCCCTGACAACTTTGAGGAATAGCCCCCATGGTATCCCAAAAGAACTTTATCAGTGAAGAGTTTAAGTTTTAAACTAAAGAATGTGTTATTTTTTAAATGTCTTTTCCCAACACGGGTGAAAACCACACAGGACACAGCATTAATTGTTTTCCACTTGATTGTTTAAGCCTTTTTGCCACGCATTTCCTAGTATAGTGTGAATTCGTTAATTTATGAACGTAGTTTTCTGTGTTTAGAGTGAGCATTCAAAATGATGCATATTTTGTGTATTGTACATGCTCCAAACAATAACCTGTAATTTCAGTGCCAGGAGCTTTGGTAGGGAGAGAGACTCCAAAGATAGCATCATCTACACAGGTAACATTCTACATATATACATAGCTACTCTTGAACCCCTTGACCACGTTTCGAGCCTCGTACGTAGAACAGCTAGGGTGACCATATTTACAAAAATAAAATCCGGGACAAATAAAATTAAATCGCGAAGGTGACGTACAACGGGGGGTTTGGGGGGCAAGGTTCCCCCAATAAACAGCCCCCGCAGGTTTTTTTTTTTTGTAAGGGCAATTTTGCAGGTGTTTTAGAAATCGTTTTTGAGGTGTTAAGACTAAAAACAGATCGAACAATGAACAAAACTGGCTGTGTGCAGGTCGCGACATGTCAATTCAAACCAGTTTGTGGGTTGCGGAGGGGGCGTGGTTGGGGGGTGGTCCCAACTTCTTCGCGTCGCGTCTCACGTTGCAATAATCGTAGCCCGCTCTGCACGCGGTAAGTTATCAAAGAGAACTGTGCTTGTGCTCAAATTACTGAGTTCCGTCATTACTGAAAATAATATTTTTTTATTCAAAACATTAATTTAATGAATATTACCCTTCTAGACAAATCCGGGACATTTGGGCGTCCCGAAAGCTTTTTTCGGGACACCGGGACAAAAGGCAGAAAACCGGGACGATCCTGGTTTTCCGGGACGGATGGTCACCCTAACCTACACCAAAAATAGAAACAAAAATTTGAGTTTACATATTCATGTTAAGTTGTTAACCAATTGAATTAATGTAATTTTATAATAATGAATTCATTGAAATCAAGTTTACCATAAATGAGATTAATGAAAATTGTACAATTTCATTTTGCTATATGGATTCACCTGCCTCACTTTTGGGGGGAAATAATAGATTACCTGAAAATTACATTACTTAATAAGTGTCAGAGGCATTTGATGATCATGTGTGACTATATACTTTATACCAGGCTGGCATGTCACCATAGAAATCGGTTTGTAGGGGGCGTATTGTCTACCCCTTGAGTAGCGCTGTCAACGTTGGGGCGAGATTTGATGTGATAAGTGTCTTATTCGTGGAAAAAAGATAATAGAGCCTGGCTTTGTTGTTGTTTAAGGTTCAAGAGTCCAGGCCATGAGAGCTATTAGCAATCCATTAGGGATCGGTAAAGTAAAACGCCACATCTCGCTGTGACATGCCAGCCTGGTATGGAGTATAAGGCCCGGTTTCACCAAAGTATTTAAATTGGAGATTAGCTTGATCGGCCCCGTCACCAACTTTTCATAAACAAATAATTTTGCATTTATTGAAAACGTTGCATGTGGTTGTATTCCAGAATTGAGTAATTAATTAGTGTCAGCTATAAAATATCATTACTGTTATTACTGGTATTTAAACTAATTTTCATGAAAACGAGAAAATGTAATCAGTACGTCACTAACTAAAGTTTTTTCAGATTGGCAATCTGACACATGATTACTGATTAGTCATTTGTTATGCATTATTGGATCCTTTAGTAAAATGCATACAGAAGGCCATGACCAAAGTTTATTATCTCAAAAGAAATCCATGAGTGTGTTCTTCAAATGGCTCTGAAAATCTGACCGAGCGTGCTCGGTGACGTCACAGATTTCCCGATCGTCATCTGAATAAAAGAATGGTTCCGAGTTCTAAAGACGGCGGGAATTTCGTGTTTGTTGACAAAATGGCAAACAGGCAATCAAAAAGCAAACAAAAATAGGCAAACAAAAAAAAAACACCCAAATTGGGTACACCCTAAGGCCTAGACCTAGGGAAAGCATAGGCCTATGCTAGCCTAAATACTTTGTACATGTATAGGCCTATCCAAAGCTACATACATACATACATACATACATACATACATACATACATACATACATACATACATACATACATACATACAACAACCCAAGATGCAACCATACTAATAAATTGCATTTACCATTTTGCATTCTTAATGCCACTTATATTGTGACGTTAAAGATTATATTTTCTCCCGTCGATGCGTCGAATAAAGATATATCCTCAAAAGAATTGGACATCCTACACGATTGTCATCAATTTCGAGGTTATGTTTATGTTCCGAACATGTCAGCTGTAGTGCGATATTGACGGCATCTATGATCTGCTCTGTAAATCTCATATCAAATTCCGAGCATTGCGAGCTAGCTCGACAGATCTGCTCGGCATTAAAAGAATGCTACAGGGGTGGGGTGGGATCCATATAGGAAGGGGGAGGTCTTGGAGCTAGAGAAGGTGCAGCGTAGGCTGGCAAGGAAGGTTACGGGACAAGTTAGGCGATGGAGGTATGAGGAAGATAAGTTAGGGAATGCGATAAGGGTTTATGATAGCGTTACAGCAATGATGGAGGAGCTGGGTTGGGAGTCTTGAGGAGAGGCGGAGGAGTGATAGGATGTGTATTCTTTACAAAGCAGCTAGGGGCAAAAGAGGGTGGGGGGAAACCCTTCGCAGATTGTAAGGAGTATACAGAGGGAGGGGTGATCATAAATAGAAGTTTCAGCGACAGGTGGTAAGAAGTAATCTGGGTAGGTTTGGGTTCGTTGACAGAACGGTCAGGTAATGGAATGAGTTACTCGAGGAGGTTGTTGAGTGTGAATCAGTAAGAGAATGAGGGATAGGAAGGGATGAGGGAGGGAGGTGGCCACCGGGCAGTTATGGCCCATCTGCAGCCTTGCAGTGTTGATATCAGTGTTTTATTGAAACCAAGGACAGATACGATATGAGGAACAATTTCAGCAAACACATAATATAATGAAAGTTTTGTGGATTCTTTTCTTATTTGATATTTCTTAAGAATTATATCCAGCCAGTCCAATTAATCTTTAAAAAAATACGTAATAGTAGTTTACTGCTACGGCCCAAATGCCATCAGTTATAGCGTACTAGTCGGAAAAAAGTCCAGACTATAGCCTAGGCCTGGACTCACTTTTAAGGAGAATCGGACTTTAAAATGAGGTACTGGTTTTTACTACTGCTTGACAGATTGAAACTTGCAAAATATGTTGATCTTTTCTGCACATTCCTACGCCTAGGCATTTATTTATAACTTGTGGCCATCCATTACCCCGCGCCATCTGACTGGTGACGTAGCTCATTGACGCAGACATTGACGAAATATTAAATTTTTGTTGTTTTCAATACCGGTATCGCGATATTTTCGAATACGTAGCGAAAAATATATCAATATCGAAAATAGGCTAAATTTATCATGATATCGATATTGTATTGAATAATCAATATCGTTCTACAACACTAATTCTGAAAAAATCATTCCTGCTAATAATAATTGTAGGACTAACCATTTAACATGTATTGTTTTAGTCCAATGCTCAAAAGAAGCCGCCAAGATCAAAGCCTAATCCATCCAAGGATACTATTGGAACTACATCAGCGCAGTCCAATGATGTCAAACGAAAACCATCGAAAGCAAAGTCCAGTTCAGCTAAGAACTCCACTGAACCAGAATCAGCTCAGTCTAATGATGTCCAACGTAAACCATCGAAAGCAAAGTCCAGTTCAGCTAAGAACTCCACTGTACCAGAATCAGCGCAGTCTAATGATGTCCAACAGAAACCATCGAAAGCAAAGTCCAGTTCAACTAAGAATGCCACTGAACCAGAAATAGCTCAGTCAGGGGTAGAATGGAAACAATCAAGAGCAAGATCCAATTCTTCTAAGAATGCAACTGAAAAGAAATTACCCCAACCCATATCCATTCCTGGCACTTGTGGTACTGACAGAGACATGCACCATGCAAAAGGCAGAAAAGCTGGGGAAAAAAATAAATTAGGCCAACCCATGTCTGTTCCTGACACTAGCGGTACTACTGGCAGGGGCGTGAAAAACACAAAAGGCCGAGAAGCTGTTAAAGAAAAGATTGGTGAAGAAGAACGCAAGGAACTGAGATCGAAAGCTTTTGTCACATTATGTAAGTAATGTTACAACATTTCAGTAGCTTTTAGGGCACCATAATTTAAGGATAGTGGTAGTGGTAGTGGTAGTGGTGGTCGTGGTAGTAGTATAATAGCATTTTCTACTAGTAGAAACATAGCGGCAAATGCAGATTAAAAGCCATTGATGGTCTGTGGGGGTTGGCCACGTGTCAGTCAGAGTCTCATGGGGTAGCTGGCTTGACATATCCCAGACGGGTTCGACATCATTTTCTAATAGAGGACTCAAAACTAACATAGATAGCGCTGCTAAGCAACCTCCTTTCAGCGCCATTGATGAATAATAACAATAAAACAACAATGAACATTGACAGCTAGACCACTCCTAATAGAAGTAGGCTATATTTTCTTGCCACCAGAATGCATCTAGTCTATTTTGAGTGCTCTATAGCTTAAGACCCAGTATCCTAGCTGGGGAATTTCGCCTCGGCTTCAGGCCGGTAAAACAGGCATCGCTATAATGCTAAAGGGGGTGGAGCAATAAGACACTGGCCCGCCGAGTGCAAGATACTAACATAATAACCACGTTATCCGGCCGACTGCCCGCCCGGCGACCTTTTCACAGCGGGGCGCACGACACATCTGCAAGTTGCAAAATTAGGATTTCTGTTTCTGAGCGAGCAACACTCGTAGTATCAGAGTTCACAGAATATTGACTTCTACTTCGTCATTTGCCAAAATGGTTTTCGGAAAATCATACACATACTCGTAGAATGTGGATAGTCACCGCTGTTTGTACAGTACAGCATAGTGTGCTGTGTATACAGTAGTAGGTGAGTCATTAGGTGGGTCAGCGGTAACATTTCACTGGTTCGATTCCCGCCACCGTCAAATCTGTCTGAGGTTTATTCTATTGTTTTCCTGTCATTAAACGAATGGTAAGATTATTCAGGCCTCTACGATACGCTGTGACTGTGGTGATATTGTATTAATAATTGTTAATACTGTATTATTTTATTCTATTGAGCTTGACCAATTATTATTAACTATATCGAGATCGATTCGAGGGTGACTTTTAAACGTAGGATTAACATATTTCTTTTTTTTAGTACAGATATCATGTTGAGGCCTCCTAACGTTAGTTTTAGCTAATGTGCTTTGTAATTCAATTAATAATTTATTTTGTGATCTAATATAAGGCAGAGAAAGTATTAGAGACATTTTTATTTATTCTTTACTGCGAAAAAAAGCTATGTTACCAGTGCAATTCGCGACAGTTCATATTGCAACATCGATTGAAAACGAGTGTTCAGTAAACACAAAATACATTATTTCGAACATAACTTTAGAAATAAAATAACTTGCCGGTCCTCTCCCCCCCCCCCCCCCCCCACCTATAACCTCCTTACCCTCCAACCCCCGTTATTGTGGATTCCCTTATGACAACCACGGCGATGTGCATGGATCGGCCGACGTCATGTGACCTAAGCTCTCGAGGTAGTCGTAAAGCAACAAACAAATAGTTGTAATAATAATATTAATTGTAATAATAATAATAATGATGATGATGATAATGATAATGACAATGATAATAATGATAATGATAATGATAAGTTAGTGATAATTATAATAATAATAATAATAATAATTATAATAATTATAATAATTAGGGATGTCAAACGATTAAATTATTATAATCGATAATCGAATTCACTTTCACCTCCATAATCGATTATTAATCGATTTTAATCGTTTTGTTAAATGTCGGTATAGTAGCAAGTTTCTTCCAAACTTCGGTCTGGTTTCGGTTAGTTTGAATTGCCCGCGCAAGCCACGAGTTCGCAATTCGACTTCTTTTCGACTATCGATATATTTTACGTCACGGAGTATTTTTGTTATGTTCTGTCCAAGATTTCGACTTTAATTTCTGTCCTAGTTAGGCCTGAAGGGCTATAGTTATTCACTTCCCGTTTTTTTTGAACCAATAAGTAGCCTAATTAAGTATGCTGAATATGCGTCGTAATATTATTATTTTCATGTGCAGCGTAATTAAAATTTACGTGATGTGAACTAAAAATCGTAGCGACTTTTCTAACCTTATTTCTCTTGTTATTTGTGAACAAACATAACAACTCGTATTTTTATAGATCGTAGGCGTCGAATGCTGGGTCTAGGGTAGGGGACTAGACACAGCAATTCAAAATATGACTGGAAATTCGGGTCAAATTATGACGCAAAGTTATGCTGTTGCGGTTCTTAGGCCTAGGCCTAGGCCTACTGTAAATGAAACTGAGCAATAGCGATGCTAGCGCTAGCGCTCGCGCTCGAATAGGCGGCAGATCTTGAGAACTAAATTAAAAAAAGCGCGAAAATTTAAAATCGATTATTTTTTTTATAATCGATTAATCGTTTTCGAACATAACAAAAATACTCCGTAACGTAACTATTTATTATTTTATTGAATGTATCACACTCATGCAATATCTGTTTATCATTATTATTATTATTATTATTATTATTATTATTAATAATAATAATAATTATTATTAATAATAATAATAATAATAATAATAATAATAATAATAATAATAATAATGATAAACAGATATTGCATGAGTGTGATACATTCAATAAAATAATAATAAAGTCTGGTGTGCCACTGATAGCGTGAGCACACGTGGTCGTGCGCTAGTGGGCATTTCACTTGCCAAATATACAGATAATGACCGTGCGTAGAAGTTGAATAATAAGAGAACTGTTTGTACGTGAGAATGCGTGATTGTAAAATGAAGTAACGTGGCGTATCGTAAAGTGAGTAAACAATGTTCACAGGAGCTCTCCGGAACCCGAGATCTTAGTATTCCTGAACGAATATTGAAGGCCGATGTAGCAAATTACAGGGGGGGCTCATCAATTGTGCCTCCACTCCAATACCAGAGGTCGCCGCATCGATTCCAGCCTCAGGCAACCTAGATACGGAACATTTTCCCTAGGTTTCCTCAGTCATACCTCATAAGATGAATGCTGGGATTGAGGTCACCCATGAGACTGACGTCCCAATGTGTTCCTTACGCAGGCATGTGCGTTGCTATGATGGGGGAGTGGGAGCACTGATCGAATCGGAGAAGGGGGATGCTACCCCCCAAAAGGAATTAATTGATTAAACCACCTCCCTACAAAGAAATACGTTTGTGACTATTCCCTTGAGGAGAAAAACTACCTTCAACATTACATTCCATAAAATTAGCCAGGTATCATAAAACGTCAAAATATATGTATACACGATCATATTACTTAAAAAATGCAATTTGCCCATTTCAAAATCTCGAAACACCGTAACGACAGCTTTTACACGCATGATCAACAATGTTATATAAGAATGCAGAATGCGCCTGTCGGAAATTGTTAACGACCAATTGTCCCCCCCCCCCCCCCCCTCTCCAACAATTGTAATAACAATGGATGTTCGTAATTTGTCTGTACCAGAAATCCAAACCATCCCGGCCGTCCCCCGAAAGAAAGATTTCCAATTTGACCACTGATGGGGAGGGGGGAGAGGAGTGCTCCTGTCTAGATTAACTTATGTTTTGTTTGTAATATTATCACCTATACGCACAGTCTCATATAAAATGTATAAATAAAGGATAAACCAATATATCCAAATGAAGTAGTAAGATCTGAACTGTGGATGTGCGCTATAACAGATCCTATTGTACACTCTTCTACTATAGACTGCAATGTGTTCATACACAAAAAGTTAGATGTGGTAGAATATGAAAAATAAGCACCCACGGCCAAAGGCTTGATTAATTAGTTGAGATTTATTTTTTACGATATTATTTTATGTCGTTTATATCTCTTTAATTTTTTTGGTTCAGACGCTACTTCAATTCGTATGGAATGTGCTGCTTGTCTGTCCCCTCACGCCAGCCCCCCCTCCCTGTAGGTGTTCACTTTACAGCAGGGATTCGTACGAAAAACTAACTTTACTATTATGATATGATATTATTATACAATAACTCACATTACAGCTTACGCCTGACATTTCTTCTCTTCGGCGTGTCTCCCAGCGACTCTGTGTGTTGACGTTTCTTCGCCGCGTCGTCGAGCTTCTTCATTTCTTCTGTATTTCTTCTATCTTTATCTAGTTTCTCTAGTCGTTCTTGTTGTTTCTTCTTACTATCCTCTTGTTTCTTGGCATGCTGGTTTTGCGCTTCGATGATGTATGCAGGATTTCTGATTGGCATTGAGCGGCGACGGCGAGGGTCAATCAGTTCCGGCAGCAGACAATCGAAATAAAAGTTTTGCAATTTTAAACACATTTGTTCGTTCCAAAACGTGTCGTCTCGTTCAATTTTTTCTACTTTTACCCCAAGGGGCGTCCACACTGCAAATAAGCAGTACGATCGGCCTGTTATGTGGAGTTGCCCTTGCACTTGATAGTAATACATGTTGTTCGTGTCGATGCATGTTATCTGCGTTTTTTCTTTATTCGTTCTCCAAAATTTGACTTTCCTTTTCAAAATGGCGTCAAGTGGGGTCATATTTTTAGCCGAACTTGGACACTTCACTTCTACGATACCGTCATTTCCAATCAAGCCATCAGGAGTAGCCCCCAAGTATGGAGTATTGGGGTCGACAAATAGTCCACACTTCTCTATCGTTTTGCCTGAAATATTCTCAACAGCTTTTATGGCATTTTGCTTATTTGTTTTACCCCATTCCAATGCATCAGAGGTGAAACAATCGTGATCTCTATAGAGCATATCGACCACAAGGCCTTCACAGCTCGTGTAAGGCCTCCTGTTCTTATTACATATCGCGCCCATTTTTGATGCAGTTATGAGGTTGCGGCGAACTTCTTTCCACTTACTACACCCGCTTTGCAGAGTTGTTTCTCTTTCCAGCTTATGTCGGTCTTCCTCAGTCAGTCGAAGATTACTTAGAAACTCTATTTTTCTAACTTGATAGAGATCGTCTGCCATATCGGGTTGCTGTGAATTCGGACCGTAATCTTTGTCTGGCAGAATGGAACTACTGGATTTTGCTTTCGGTTTATACGGTTTACTAGCTTTGACCACTCTGTCTCTGCGCACTTTACGCATTCGCCTTGCTTCTACTGTTTTTGTAAATACACCTGGGCAGGACTTGCAACCTGCAGTTTTGTCAATGGGGACACTATTTTAAACAGATACTTGAAACACGCGATTACAGTATTGAGCTACGGAGACACATGTGACTCGGACTTTTAGCAAAGACGTACTGAATGGAGACCAAGCTCTCAGTGTAACTTCTAGGTACTAATTACAATTTCCAACCAATGGTATGGGTATTCCATAACATTCCTGACATTCAGCCTGGCGTCGCATCTTCGTCTATGGTAATGACAGGAAATAAGTGACAGCGTATCAGCTTGGGATCAGGGACTAAATACGTGAACAAAATAATTTGTTGTAAAACTTCTTGTAAAAGATCACATGCTCATTCACGGAAATCTATACAAAGGATATTATCATTGAGAGTGTTGTGTGCACATTCCACGTTCTTATTCAGTTTAGTGGTTTTGTTTCATGAATGTGTCCGCGACCCCCCCCCCCCCCCCCTCCCGATAGTCTAGCAAGCGTGGAACGATATCTAATCTATGAAATAATTCTTACAGACGCGTTTCAAATATATTGCATGCGGTAATTATTAACACAACTAAAGTATGCCACGTGCGGTATTCGAACCCACGACTTTAAGTGGCATACGCTTAGGACCTGCACCTGGTTGGGACCATATGAGCCACCACAGATGGCTTATAATTATTATCATCTTATAACATATTAGTTATGTAATTTATAAAGTGTTGCTAGTTATATTACCGTGTTCATTTACATTGCTTTGGTTAATTATTGTATGCACAAAACCTTGAGAATTCAAGAATGTATTACTATTTTATTTTATTTTATAATGATGATGGCTGAGCCTGCAGATTAGCTACTTTGTATCTTTGCGGGACGCCCAAACATTGTAATTATGTAAACTCAAAAAGAAATGCAACATTAAAAAAAATATATATATATTATTATTATAATTAATATTATTACTATATATATATATATATATATATATATATATATATATATATATATATATATACATAAAAAAAAAAAAAAAAAAAATACGTTCACATTTAGAGTCTACCCACTCAGTAACTAAACTGATTTGCAGTGGGGGACTTTAATTTAAAGTGGCTAAACCAACCCTGTAGGCTTCGAACACCATCGACGAGTGAGCGATAACCAATCAAAGATAGATATTTCAAATACGAAACATATGAATCAGTTATTGGACAGTGCGAACACCCGCGGACAAATGCCAGAATCAACAAGGCCGATTTAGAACAACTTCGGATTTATTGAGTGCTTCGTTGCTAAGACGGCTCCAAAGTCACCGTTTATTTATTCCTAAGCCAAGAATAATAATAATAATATAAGTATATTATTATTATTATTATTATTATTATTATTATTATTATTATTATTATTATTATTATTATTATTATAATTATTATTTTATTGTTGCAATATTATTTGCATGTTGTACGGACACAAATGTCAAGTATTTCCATGTGTTTACCTTATTAAAATCTACTTAGAACTACTTAATATATTATTATTATTATTATTATTATTATTATTATAAGTATTATTAGTATTATTATTATTTTATTGAATGAATCACAATCATACAATCTCGGTCAAAACCGGCGTTAACCCGAGAGTAGTCGCGCCCGTGTTTGTAACGTTAGTAGTCGCGCGCGGTCCTTTAGACCACATCATCTATATGGGCAAATATCTTATGTGTGATGTTTTGATTTTGAATATATGGTAATTTATCATTTATGTGATGGCTTACAAGGTAATAATCAGTGTAATTTTAATTTGTATTATTTATATTTATATCAAAATAAAGTTACAGGAACACATGTTACATTATGTTTACTTGTTATTGAAATCAGATTCAGATTCAGATTCAGATGTATTTTTATTCGTACTGTTGATGGTAATTTTACAGACATAAATAGTTAGATACAAACAAGAAAAAACAGTAGGAAGCCTACAAAATCCCAAGGGATTTGTGCGTAGGCAGTTTTTATGTTAATTGTGCTGTAGGAGGCAGGACGATTAAATTGTGAAAAAATAAAAATACATACATAACGTTCATACATCTAAGTATGTGAAGTACACAATACAAACTAACAACTACTAACTAAGCTAGAACTAAAGCTAAAAGAGCCTATGAATTGGCTCAACTTAAAAATATAAGTACAATGATATAAAATAAAATATGATGCAATATATGAACTAGTATGGACTAGTAATGATGATACATAAAAGTAAGGAATAAGAATACAAAGAAAAAAAATAAGATATGTGAATATGAAAAAATGTAATATCGTAATCATAAACTCAGAATTTGTTGAAATAAGAATCAAGTACAAAAGGGAAAAGTCACAAAATGAAATGAATTAGAAGTAAAATAATAATGATATACAGTGATATACAGTAAAACCTCTTTGCAACGAACTCTTTGGGATCGACCAGATTATTATTTTGTTGTAAAGAAAATATCTTTACACAGATGGCACCTTAACATGAAGAGCCTTTGGGACATTTTGTTATAAAGACGTTTGTTATAAAGAAGTTTCACTGTATAAAAATAAGAAGTAAGAATACGGTACAAAGTAAAAATAAGATAATATGTGAATATGCAAATATGCAAATATAGATAGTCATAAAATGAGTTTACATAAAAATCAGTTTACAGGTTATGATTTTCTTTGATTGTGATGTTGATTACGCTTGATTATTGTATGATGATGCACTCACTATCAACGGTTTCTACATTTTCATTTGAAGCACAGTTGATACAGGTAGTAACTGTGTGCTCCCTGCAAATGAAGTGGGAGCACTGGGCACACACGGTAATTGTTTTTCTGTTTTTCTTGGAAGAACAGAATGCGCATCGTCCTTTTACTCCAGGTTGCTGGGGTGGCACTTGTGGTTCTTCCGCTCCAGCTATTTCACGGATCCTCAGTCTAACTTGACGCGGAAGATAATCAGACGTTGCCCGAAGATTTATATAATCTTTTGTCAAATCTTTGGCAAGCGTTTTTAGATAATCACGCCGTACCATGCATGTTTTAGTATTAGCATGCATGATTATCTGGCTGTTGATACCAGCAATATTCATTAGTGCAAAGAATATGGTGAGTGGCCATCTTGCACTTTTTCGTGCCACAGAATATGAACCTTTCATTTCATCTACTTTATCCACTCCACCCTTCGTTTTATTGTAAAAGGTAATGATTTCTGGTTTATTCTTGTTACCAGTATCGGGATCAATGTCACCATCATGGTGCATTGTAGACAACAATGAAACAACCTTTCCTTTCTTGGGTATATAAGATACCAGTGTTGCATCAGGTTGGAAACCAAAGAGGCTGCTTTATTGGGCTCTATTTTTCGTACAAACAAATTGCGGTGGAATCTCTCTCTTATTTTTTCTTATTGTACCAACGACAGTAAGTTTATCATTAGCCAGCAGGTCTGTAGCAAGAGGCATAGAAGTAAACCAATTATCTATTGTGATGTTGCGATTAGAACCGGAGAGAGGAATCACTAGACGCTTCACTACAGAATGTGGTTTATTGTCTACTTTATATGGTCCATCAGGTTGATTCCCAACATATACCTCCATATTTAGAGTATAATAATTTTGTGCGTCAGCTAACGACAAAATCTTGATTCCGTATTTGGCGGGCTTACTACGAATGTATTGTCGGAATCCGCATCGTCCTCGGAAACCTTCCAGCATCTCGTCAATTGTCCCATATTCTCCAATTACAAAATGACGTTGGCAGCAAGCCACAAAGTCGTCAAACACTTTTCTAATAGCTGCTAGCTTATCCGTTTGTTTTCGCACTTCACGATCATGAATGTTATCAAATCTCATGCAGTACAACAAAAATCGGAATCGCTTCAGAGACATTGTAAGTCGGAAGAATTCAACGCCGGTTCAATCAGTGGCCCAAAGATCGACCAAGTTTGTATGTGAAGTTCGCAAAACCCCAGCAAGGTATAACAAACCTAATGCTGCTTTCATTTCCGCCTGATTTGTGTTCTGTGCATCTCTTTCACGAGCATAGTTATTCCTGATTTTTGCAATGTATATGTGAGTACATCCAACTATTTCATCGACAACTGAGTCTGGAAAAAACAGTTGCCATGCATCAATGGGGGTCATTGCATTTTTTACAACACCCTTTACTCCCGGGGAAGCCCTAACTATGTTATGAGCCCTTCTACGCACAGCTCTATGTGGTGGATGTGCTCTCCATCGCGTAACTTTGTCTTTACCTGTGTAAAACTGCAGTCTTACAGCAAGTGGTAAATCAGATTCAAAAGGAGAGTCGCTATCTGAACCTACGTCGACGTCGGATTCTTCAGACTGTTCCGTGTCAGAGTTGTGGTCACTAATCTCCAGGACATCTTCCTCATCGTCGTCATCTTCGCCCCCAACAAGCAACTCTTCCTCCACTTCATCCAATAGCTGCAAAATTCTATTTTCTTCTGCTCTGTCCATTTCGCAAAGAACTAAAATAAAACAAAAAATAAATACCGAATTTGTTAGTGCAGAACATCACACAAATTCTGTAAATATGTTTTGAAACACCCTGTAGTTTCAATTAATAGTCAACCAATACAGTAATATTATGACAACACAGTATGTTGCAGAATAATCTACATATAATCATAAAATACATGTCTCATAATAATAACGTAGCATACATAATTTTGCTTACCGGTACCTTAGTAGTCTCGCACCGGTCTAAAAGACCGAGCAGCCGAACAGGACCTCTTATTGTACTGAAGTTCCGAAGAACACTGATAAGCGTATTGCACATGAATCACAAAGCTATTTTAGGAAGCTAGGAGGAGCCAGATGAGCCACGCATGTGCGCTGTACAAATACCAACTGTTGAAAAAAAAAGTCGGTCTTAAAGACCACACGCGACTACTCTCGGGTTAACATGTTATACGGACGTAATGTCAATTATACATAAGTATATACAATACATATAAGTATATTATTATTATTATCATTATTATTATTATTATTATTATTATTATTATTATCATCTAAAACGGCTTTATAGTAAACCACTATGAGGCTATTACGATGGTATATAACTATAAGACAGAATGCAAAGACTAATCTCGCTTGGACTCGAACCCAGGCCTCCCACTGTCCGAGCGGGCACTCTGCCCACTGAGTTACAGATGGTGAATTAAAATATGTCTTTGTTGTTTGAGGATGCATTGTTTATAACACGTGTAAAGCTAAAGCTCCGTGGTCAGAGTGTCCGCCCGGCAAGTGGGGGACTTGAGCTCGATTCCCAACGGGGTCGATTTTGACAATCTGCCTTATATGCCATATACAGTACATTACGTACACATGATTTATCCACAACCTAACTCTATGCGATCTCTTGAAATGAAATAATAATGTATTTTTTAATGTTTAAGGTTTTATTGCTTAGAATAAAGCTAGAGAAAAAAGACAAAAAGTGCTATAATCAGCGTAACGAGAATATTACGTATTTGCCATTCTCACAATGAAGTTTGAAAAAAAGTTGTAAAATAGTACTTTTTTCATATGGTGGTTGTTTACTGAGGGAGAGATAATTACGGTCGACCCTTCCAGAGACTACCTGAGTCCCTCCCTTCGTGCGAGTGAGAGAGAGCATAGCTGAGTGCAAGTAGTTGCTGCATTGCCGCTAGATAGAACTACTATCGACCGCAATCTGCCGAGTTTCTCGATTATGCAACTGTTTACGTCGGCGCATTTTGAAGCATAGTTACAATCATCATTTCATAGTGAGTTCATTATAGTAAACAAGCAGGCCGCAATCTACATGCACGTTTATTTTAAAAACGAAATCCGTTCATGCGTTATCCCATAAGATGGATGCTAAAAAAAAAAAAAACGCCAAAAATTTGAAATACAGTCATTTTCATACATTTATTCTAATTATTTGGAAAACAAAATGAAAAAAACCAAACTTACTTAGAAATGCACATAACATGCCTCTTCAAAAATAATTTTGAATCGTGATTCTATCTACTGTGGTATTTGAGATATCTGCGCCAACAATTAGCACTGTGTTTCGCGCTAAAACCGTCCTGGATACTGCCTCTTAACGCCCAACTAATAGAACTTAACTAATAGAACGCCGTGAGTGAAGCAAACTGTCAGTATTTGTAATAAGAAAAGTTATTGGACTATATAGCCTACACTGCTCATTGTCAGGGAGACTCAAAGTAATAATTAAAATGCAATATTTCAAATGCTGATCTGCTCCCTTTAACAGGCTATTCTTCTTGTTCTTCTTCTTAAATGGCCACATTTACTACTATGCCATCATGTCAACCAGTAGAGACCCTGTTGGTGCTGCTCGGCATTGCGTCACATTTCACCTGCCAGTTTTGAACATACAAACAGGTGACTCCTATCTTGCTCCCCATTCTCACACAGTTTGCAGTTTCCCAACAGTTGGTTTTCATTTTAATTAATATTTTGACAATGATCAATGTATAGTCCAATACATTTCTTATTAACAATTCACCTGTTCTACCAAGTTTCTTTTTTAAGTATTTTTAGTTTTGGTCTCTTGACACAGTTCATACCTACAATTACTATGGCAATGAAGTATAGGCCTGAGAAGAAATGTTGAGAGACACACACTTGTTTTAATCCGGTGGTGGTCTTGTTGCAATGACTTATAATAATGTTTGTTGTCAGCCAATCTGCCCAAGAAGAAGTTGACGTTGAAGCAGCAGAAACAACGAGATGGTGCTCTAATGGAGTTCCGCTCTCTGGCATCTCCACCGAACCCATTCGAAGACCCAGACAACCGGGATATCTTGGGAGAGCCGGTCGACGATGGCCACGTGAGTTGAAACAGAACTTATGGTAGAATCTAGGGCTGTCTAACAATATCGATAACGGTGCGGAATTATGGTATAGAATCCAACAGCTTACCTTCGTGTAAGATGACGAATTCGAGAGCTAAAAGTGAACGTAGAATATACAAAATAAAAAAATAACGATATCCAATTAATCGTTCATTTCACGATATTAAACATGAGCCTAATAGGGAAGTCTCATAAGTTTAGATTGTAAAAGACACCACTTCATTAGAAGCGGGATAACTAGACGATTTCAAATATAGATATATTTCTCCTTAGAAAAATTTATAATTTATTTCATTGAATAGAGAAATTGTTTGTTAGAGCACAATATATTGTGCAAAACGGCACAAGAAAAACACTATTTCTAATTAATATTGGACATTTGTCCCTATTTGGTCCCTTTTTTCTGAGATAAGGTCCCTGAAGTTCTTTCTTTTATGGCGTTTTCCAATGGCTGCACTGAACTGCACTAAGTGTGTCTTAAACTGTGAAACAGTTAGAAACAACATTATAGTGTAATTGGCCCACTTAGTGCAGCCCAATAGAAAACGCCATTAGCGGGTTGGATAGTTGACAGCCCTGCCTATGTAACATCCGCTACTTCAATCAGTTGTAGTTTACAGCAGTTGCAGTTGAAGCCAGAATTAAGGAATTATGTTTTATCTTATATGCTAGTGAGTTGGGTGTTGCTGTTTGTAGAAGTGGTGGAAGTAAATCTTGAATGCTTCCTTGCATTATGTAGGCCCATAACTAAGGCATAAAGGATTGTTTAAATAGAGGTTAAGGTAATAATGTCCATTCATTTGTTTCCTGGGATTCTTCCCTTGCTACTTGGTCGTCGCTTTGACACAACTACTTGTTGCTCTTCTTATCATCTCAACTGACTAGGGCTGAGTCGTGTTATATACGTGTACAAACATTCATACACGTTTAACTGTGTCTTATAGTACCCTGCCTGACTAATGCCCTCCCCCGGCGCCCCAACCCATAACCCAATTCATAGATTTTTCCGATGTCACAGCTCTTCGACGAGCCAACGAGGCATAGATTAGTGTGTGGAGTCAAAATGACTGTGGACAGTTGGACACAAAGGTGGGGAATATAATCAACAATATATATATATTGCTACTCTTTATTCCAACATCATTTAGTTGGGTAAAGGGGTGTTTCCACCATTGATCTTGGGCATCCCAGGAATCAGTATCGGCATGCCAAGCTCGAAACAACATTTTCTTTAACTTAACAATGAATATTATAATACATTATAACTCATTTTTTTGTTATCATTTTGTGAATAGGAGGGGTGTTACGTTTAAACCCGAAATATTTGGAAAAATAAACGTTAACAAAATTAACCGTTTTCTCCCAGCCCTACAACCGACAACATTGACCCTTCTCTCTCCGACTTATTTCTCTATGCCTGTGACTGTCTAATACGTAATGTTGACTCTATAGGTGATTGTTGGTATCGGCCAGAGCAGCTTAACTCCGACCAAGCCGCCGTACGACTCGCGCCAGTGCACGCCCATCGTAAACTACGTCGGTTGCCCCGTACCTTCGCTCCCTAGCACCTCCGAGACCAGCCTGTCCAGTGAGCTGCCCTTCTCTTTCAGACCCAGGTATTACTCATTAGTACTACTACCATAGATAACGCCAGTGCACGCCCATCGTAAACTACGTCGGTTGCCCCGTACCTTCGCTCCCTAGCACCTCCGAGACCAGCCTGTCCAGTGAGCTGCCCTTCTCTTTCAGACACAGGTATTACTCATTAGTACTACTACCATAGATAACGCCAGTGCACGCCCATCGTAAACTACGTCGGTTGCCCCGTACCTTCGCTCCCTAGCACCTCCGAGACCAGCCTGTCCAGTGAGCTGCCCTTCTCTTTCAGACACAGGTATTACTCATTAGTACTACTACCATAGATAACGCAAGTGCACACCCATCGTAAACTACGTCGGTTGCCTCGTACCTTCGCTCCCTAGCACCTCCGAGACCAGCCTGTCCAGTGAGCTGCCCTTCTCTTTCAGACACAGGTATTACTCATTAGTACTACTACCATAGATAACGCCAGTGCACGCCCATCGTAAACTACGTCGGTTGCCCCGTACCTTCGCTCCCTAGCACCTCCGAGACCAGCCTGTCCAGTGAGCTGCCCTTCTCTTTCAGACACAGGTATTACTCATTAGTACTACTACCATAGATAACGCCAGTGCACGCGGCTAGGGTTTTAAAATTTCCTGAAATTTTTTGCTTGGGAAAAAAACCCGGTTTTTTTCAGTTTTTTTCCAAAAAACCCGGGAAATTTTGGGAAAATTTCGTTTTCACCTAAAATGTGTAATATGTAAATTCCTTGTGGTGAGAAATGTGACCAACGTCTAATCTAATGTAAAGCTGTAATGAAGTACCGGTACCAGGAAGAAAGGAAATGGAGACTATTTACTGCCTACTGGGCCACTGGCCACATAGACAAAACTCTATGCCACCATAAAAACAAAACACAAATTGTAGGTTCTGTAGCTGCTAATGATGATGATGATTTTCAACTTCTTGAAGATTTAGATGCCAATGACGAAGTGGGTGAACAATACAAAGTGTCCGACTCCGACTCAGACAACATCATAGGGCCCAGTACCACTGAGTATGCAATTGATCACCATAGGAGGACCTGCAGGGCGATTCTGTATAGGCGACGATAAATTTATCAGCGGTTTCAGTCGTTACTGAAGGCGAATGCAAGGCGGTGATTGGCTCATCGCCTTCTTCTAACAACTGAAACCGGTGTTAAACGTATCGTTGCCCATACAGAATCGCCCTGCAGGATCAGGAATGAGTTAGGCCTAACTTGGAGAGAGACAGATTGATTGTGATGAGAATGAGATGATTATGACTGATGAGTATAGGCCTATACATAAACTTGTGTGTGAGGACTAGGCTGAAGCTTTATTTTTCTAAAGTTTTTATTTAAAAAATGTTAATTCATAATCTTTAATCCATAATCATTCATTGTTCATTAGTAGTAAGGATTTAGGATTATGATTAGTATCTCTATTCTTGGTGTCTTGCATTGTTTGTATTTGTAACAACGTTAAAAGTTCAAATTGGTTAATTGTAATACTATTTTGGGCCTATTTTCAATTTTTCCAAAAAACCCTACTTTTCCAGAGCATCGGAAAAAAACCAAAAAACCCCAGTTTTTTTCCGAAAAAAACCCGGTTTTTTTCCACCATTTAAAACCCTATGCACGCCCATCGTAAACTACGTCGGTTGCCTCGTACCTTCGCTCCCTAGCACCTCCGAGACCAGCCTGTCCAGTGAGCTGCCCTTCTCTTTCAGACCCAGGTATTACTCATTAGTACTACTACCATAGATAACGCCAGTGCACGCCTATCGTAAACTACGTCGGTTGCCTCGTACCTTCGCTCCCTAGCACCTCCGAGACCAGCCTGTCCAGTGAGCTGCCCTTCTCTTTCAGACACAGGTATTACTCATTAGTACTACTACCATAGATAACGCCAGTGCACACCCATCGTAAACTACGTCGGTTGCCTCATACCTTCGTTCCCTAGCACCTCCGAGACCAGCCTGTCCAGTGAGCTGCCCTTCTCTTTCAGACACAGGTATTACTCATTAGTACTACTACCATAGATAACGCAAGTGCACACCCATCGTAAACTACGTCGGTTGCCTCGTACCTTCGCTCCCTAGCACCTCCGAGACCAGCCTGTCCAGTGAGCTGCCCTTCTCTTTCAGACACAGGTATTACTCATTAGTACTACTACCATAGATAACGCAAGTGCACACCCATCGTAAACTACGTCGGTTGCCTCGTACCTTCGCTCCCTAGCACCTCCGAGACCAGCCTGTCCAGTGAGCTGCCCTTCTCTTTCAGACACAGGTATTACTCATTAGTACTACTACCATAGATAACGCAAGTGCACACCCATCGTAAACTACGTCGGTTGCCTCGTACCTTCGCTCCCTAGCACCTCCGAGACCAGCCTGTCCAGTGAGCTGCCCTTCTCTTTCAGACCCAGGTATTACTCATTAGTACTTTTTTTTTTTTTTTTTTTTCATTCAATCCACATCTACATCTGACGCCTAAGCCGAAGCTCATATGCGTCTATCTTTTCTTGTATTTGTGTTATCTCTTGCTGTTTTTCTTGAAGTCCGACCTTAGGAGTCCTCAAATTGGTAACCCTCCTTTGCCGTTGGTATTGTCTTTGCAATGTATTAGCTTCTTGTTCTTGATATTATTCTCCTTGTATATTTATTCATCTTCTTCTGCTCTTCGTAGTTTCTGTTTACTCCATTTCGGATGATTTTCCTTTGACTAGGCATAAATCGTTGCTTCTATGGTTGTTTTTGTTTCAACCTGATGAGGATTCATGTACTTCTTCTGTGCTTTGCTTCCCCTCCAGTGGTCGCAGTGATCGTATTCCTTCTACTGAGTGTTCAGCTCCTCTTCTTCTTCCAAGTTATGTCAAGTCTTCTCCACGATTCTTCCTCTCTTTTCTTCTTTTCACTGTCTGGTGGTTCTTGAGGAGAATACTTCTGCTGATCTTGATTTCCCTTCTGGTGATCGAACTGGTCGTCTTCTTTTCTTTTTGAGTTAACTGGTCACTTTCCGGTTTCCTCTTCAAGTCGTAGCTTTCTGCCCCTCTGCGTCATGTCTTCTTATCGCTGTCTTCTGTTTCTAGGTGTTTTCCTGTTTCTTCTTTAATCTTGACTGTCACCTTATCTTCTTCTTCCCTGACTGCATGCCCTGGAAGATGTTGGTTTCATGTCTTCTGTGCGACGTTCTCTTAGATTCTCTTCTTTGTTCCTCTTCAACCTCTTCTTCTTTTCTTCTTATCGCTGTCTTATGTTTCCTGTTTCTTGATGTTTTCCTGTTTCTTCTTCAAACTTGACTGTCGGCGCCCCCTCTTCTTCTTCTCTGACTGTATGCCCTGGTTTGTTGAGTACACTGGTCCCTTTCCGAATTCCTCTGCGAGTCGTAACGTATTTTCCTTCTGCCCCTCTTCTTCTTTTCTTCTTATAGCTGTCTTCTGCTTCTTGATGATTTACTGTTTCTTCTTCAATCTTGACTGTCGCCCCCATCTTCTTCTTCCCTGACTGCATGCCCTGGTTTGTGGAGTATACTGGCCCCTTTCCGAAATCCTGTTCGGGTCGTGGCGTACTTTTCTTCTGTTCCTCTTCTCTGTTCTTCTTATCGCTGCCTTCTGTTTCTTGATGTTTTCCTGTTTCTTCTTCAATCTTGACTGTCGTCCCATCTTCTTCCTCCCTGACTACGTGTTCTGGAATATATTGGTTTCATGTCTTCTGTACGTTGTTATCTTAGATTGTCTTCTTTGTTCCTCTTCTACTTCTTTCACAATTGTTGCTGTATATTCTTTGCTGATTTGGTGTTTTGGACGACGCTTGCTAATCTTCGATTTTTCTATTCTTCCTATTTTATGTCACCGCAATCCTCATCTTCTTCTTCTTCTGAGTACACATCTGATTGATTTCGCTGTTTCCCTCTTCTTTTTGGATTTCTCTCTTGCATATACCCTCCTACTTCATCTCTCGCATCCAGCCTGTCTTCTTCCAGTTCTTCTTGTCGGCGATTAAACACGTCTATTGCGAACTTCTCAAGTTGTCTGTAGTGATTTTTGCAATTGAGCATCCCTCTAAAGTCTTGTAATCTCCTTGCCTCCTAGAGACGTTCTTCATTTAGATATTCTTTCCTTATGTCCGAATACAGTTCACAATCTTGCAGTACATGCCAAATGTCTTCACGGTCTCCACATCTGCAAACATCATATTGTTCAAGTCCAAGTCTTCTTAGATTCGCTCGAAAAGGGCCGTGTCCTGTTAGCAGGAAGGTAAGTGGCAGACCTGGTTGGAACCATTCAATCCATGTAGCTCGTTCAATGGTTGATGGTATGAAACTGTGCGTTACTCTACCTTTCTCCGTTTGATCCCACAAGTCCTGCCATTGCTCTTCACATGTATCAGATATTCTTCTATTCTCGCATCTTATGAATATTCTTCGTTCTCTGTTTAGCAGTCTCGTTGTATTACTTGTAATGTTACCACAAGTTTTCGCGATATTTTTCTTTACGAAGTATCTGAAACCTGATCTTGTAATTTCTAGATCTAGCGGTAGTTTTCCTGCGAGCACCTGTAACGCTGGAGTAGAGACAGTCCTGCAAGCTCTAGTGAGTTGTAGGAGTAATGACCTCTGTATTGACGAGATTATTTGCTGATTTCTTCTCTTGTTTATAGATGTCATCCAGACAGAGGCGCCGTATGTTATTATGGGCACCGCTACCCTGTCGTACAGTATTCCCATAGTTCTATGGTTTAACCCCCAGTTCTTTCTTGCAAGACGTTTTGTCATGGCAAATGTATTCAAGATCTTACTTCGTAGGTATTGCAGATGTGGTAAGAACGTTAGCTTATCATCCATCATGAGTCCTAAGTATTTGTATTTATTAACAAAACCTAGTGATGTTCCGCCGATCTTGATTAGAGGATTTCTATGTTTCGAGAAATGGCCCTTCATCACCATACATTTAGTTTTACTTGTAGATATCGACATTTTGTGAAGTTCATTCCATTTCATAGACTTCTTTAGTACCGAATTTGCTTTTTCCTCTAGTTGCCGTCTCGAGTTGCCTTTGATTATTATTACCTTGTCATCCGCGTAGCAAATGGTGACTACGTCCTCGTTGATGGTTTCCTCTTGCATGGATTCGTCAAAGACGATATTCCACGCAAGAGGGCCCAGAATTGATCCTTGTGGGCATCCTCTTTGCAAAGGTCTGGTGACTGCATTATTTCCTGATAGTATTTTGGCATCTCTCGCTGAGAAGTAGTTGTTAACAGTACTATACATTTCCGGAGAGCATCCCATTATCCGTAGTCGTCTCATAATACTGGGCCATCATACGTGGTCGAATGCTCCAGCAATGTCGATACAGATACAAAGAACATATTTTGTGCTCGCTTGATGAATGGTACTTGTTAACAGGTTTATCGCATCTTCCGTTGACTTGTTTTGTCTAAAACCAAATTGGTATTCAGCCTGTAAAGGGCTTGCGTCATAAGTTTTCTGTATCCTTGCCGCAATTACCCTCTCAAACCATTTCCCGATCATGGGGAGCAGGGTTATCGGCCTGTATGATTCAACCTTGTTTGCGGGTTTCTCGTCGCTCTTTTTAAGTATTTTAATTACCCCTTGCTTCCATGACCTAGGGAATACTCCCTGTCTCAGACAATCGTTAAATAGGTCCAAGAACGCTTGAGGTACAGCCTTCCAGGCATGCCTGATAGTTTCCACCTCAATGCCTTCTTCACCGGGGGCCTTTCCAGTTTTGGCTTTCTAGACCGGACGCCGCCCCAGAAATATGTTTTGCACTGCTGCACCCCTTTTGAGGCAGAAAATGCAATAAGCCATGAGTTAGACGAAGTAAATGTGCATCTCAAGTCACCGTGCCTTTTTTGCCTCAGTGGTGCAAACGCCGAATAATTTAATTTGAAATTCATAATTTTTGCTATTGTAATCGCACGCATATGATTGAATATAGTCGTGTATCATCACTACTTACTATGATAGGACGACGTGTAATATATCAAATGAAAGATCTTGAAACGCTTGTTCATAATATATGCAATGGCAGTTCATCAGATGGATTTAACTAAACACAAATCGTGCATTAATTACGGAATTAATCAACTTCGAAGGAAGCTTATTTTATCAGTTTTTTTTACAATAGTAGAAATGAAAAAAACATTGCAACTAATAGCTCATACGATGCATCATAGTGTAATCTTTAGATATTGTCTCTTGTTATTTTTATGTATTATTATTATTACGCCCACAATGAACAATAATAGTGAACCACGTGACCGTCTTACGGAAACCATGAAAGTTTGTTTTTATCCATGCAAGGTCACAGTAATTTTTATTTGGTGCAAAATGTACTTTAAAATGGACCTAATACTGAATTGTATGTTAGGAACAGTCATTGATGGATTTTTGTATTTTTGTTTAGTAAACAAAGAATATTATAGTATTTTGAATTTACGTTTTCTTTAGATTTTGCGACTTCGTCCAGCCCTAACCTCGATATAATTACTTAAATGTAGACAAATATTATTATCAAATTAATGAACATTTAATTGTGAGCTCTATTGAAGTTACCAATTTGCGATATCTATTTTGGTTTTCAAGTTTTTCGTCTTCTTATCCGACAATGCGTATTTTCACTACTACTAGTTTTCAAACATCTTGATTTTTCTTTTGAGCGCGGAAAGACGAAGACTCGCTCTTTAGTTCTCGTAAGAACAGTCCCGTTCCCATTCGGTGCCGAGTGACCCACCATCGCAACCTTCCTTGTATTGACAGCCCATCTGGGAGCAATAAACAAGGTTGTATAAATAAAACATGAATAGGCCTAATAGCACCATCTACTAAAAGCAAAGATTACTCACTCAGTAATCTTTGCTAAAAGATTTGTTCTGATAGTTTTTCAAGTCGGTGCTTTCAATGTGTGACAAGACACTGACGGGAGTTGTCACATTGTGTTGTTGGTCCCGCACAATATTTCGTTATCTTTATCGAGTTGTGCATAATATTATAATTTATAAAATATTACATTTTAATTTATGTCTACGTTTGTATTGTGTTTCTGTTGGTATATATAGTTAATTGTATTGTTTTCATAGTGAACAATAATTGGTGCACATAATCGTGTAGGTGAATGCTTTTAATTTATGTTCATGTTAGGGTAGTAACTTTCAAGCAATCACACGCAGAAATTACCCACGTAATTTCACCTATCCGTGTAATGTCAGTAATGTAGACCAGATCTATATGTTGGTTTTTACTTTGTTTACAAGATGAATTTTCGTTTAACCATTTGGTTTGAAAATTAGTAATTCGAGTAAGCATTTTTTTTCGGCGATTTTTCCTCGAAATTAATGATCCACATAGAAGCTTGTGATGCTCAAAATTTCTCTCCGTTCGACCGCTATCACGAGAAAAATATAATAAACAGACAAAAACAACAGTACTGTCATAAGTATAGACTGAAAACGCTCGCTTCCATACATTTTTGCCTACATTGTTTCACTATAAGCTATAAGTAGTATTATTATTCGTCATTTATACTGCAATTATTATTATTCGTATGTGTCATTGATTATTGTTAATTATCCTATATGAAAGATTTGTAAATAATTGTCGAAACTCACAATCAATTACAAGTGGAAGTGCAAAGGTTTATCGTTTTATCGTTTTATTTTCATTTACGACCACCTTCCGCTCCGTCACAACAACCGTCCCATTCAGTCTATTCAACCTTGGCATGCCGCTTTACACCCTGTCTCCCCCCGCCGATATCCTACTGCGTTTAGGGGCTAGTTAGCGAGCCTCACAACTTCTGGAGACGAGAAACTATGTCATTTTGTACTACATCATCTCACAAACCAATTTTTATCTCGTAAGTTATACACACTTTGATGAAACAAATTGTGGATGTGTATTAAATGTAAATGTGAAATCATTCTTGTTTGATTTTTACTTCTATGAAGTCATCGTTGTTTCTACTATTTCACTGAGAAATGTGTGATCGTTAAAAAAACTCTTTTTATCGCGATAAAAAAATTCATAATTCCCGAATTATAATAAAAGACAAGCATTTTACTGTTGAAAACCATGTAATCTATTGATATGTATTACGTACTGAACTTTTATTAAAGAAAATTTTCATATTGATCAAATTATAAGAGATCAAAAACGTATCCATCTTTGCGGATAAGCTACAGATTGCCGTGGAAAACTACTCATTACTGGCGTAATTTCATAAATACAAACAAAATGCAAGTGACATAACTTTTTAATAACTAAATGGTCGTTATGATCAATGCTTTGTATATTAAGAATTCGATTTGTTTAGTACCATAACAAAACTTAGAAGATATTACCTTATTGAAAAAGATAAATTTCCGGATGTTGATTACATTTTATGACATGGTATGTAATGTAGCTACTTGAATGTTATACAGTTGTATTGTGTGTTTGAATAGCTTTCATTTGATATATAACACATACAATATTGATTGTGATAAAGGGTAATGGTACCCGACATTCGTGTCCGTGCATGCCCATTAATTCGCGCAAGTGCCATCACTTAGATACGATTATTTTCCGTTTGCACCACTGAGGCAAAAAAGGCACGGTGCCTTGATATGCACATTACCTTTATCTATCTAATGATGTATTGCAATTTCTGCCTCAACAGGGGTGCAGCTAGCACCCCGAAATATCAACATTTTTCAAGGGTGGCTCCCGAACTATTCCGCAGTGTAAGATCCATCTCTTGCTGCGTGATTTCTTCCTCCCGTCCTGTTCCGGTATAGGCATCGTTTTCCATTCTGATCTTGGTTTGTTCTGGAGTTTCCTCTTCTATGTTATCTTGCGGGATCATCTTTTCTAATAGTGCCTCCATGGATTGCTTCCATGTCTGAGTTTCTGAACCATCAGCTTTCTCCATGGTGTTGTACACCTCATCTTGGCGGAGCTTTCCTCGTGTAATCTTATAGATTAGTCCCCACGGGTCCTCGTTTCCAGTTTGATGGACTAGTTCTTTCCAAGAGTCACTCTTGCTTATTCTTATCGCTTTGATGTATTCTTTCTGTTTTTGCTTATCTTTTTCATACGTATAAATAATCCACTTCTGTTTGTGATGCATTTTGTTTTGTTTTGACTTTCTGTAGTTCTTTCCGACTTTTTCTGGTTTCCTGTTTTAATTTGTCCAGCTGCTTGTTCCACCAAGGAACTGTCTTATACTTTTTAATTTTCTTTCGCATGGTTTTTTCACAGGAGTCTATTATTGCACACGTCAGCCTTCTTTCTTTATCATCAGGCGTACTTAAGGGTGCATCATTATTCCAAACTTCATATTTGTTTTTGAGAATCCTCTCAAAAGCTTCCCAATCTGCTGTTCTAAGATTGAAAATACTCCTTTGTGTCACCATTTCTGTCACTCCTTGTTGAACATAATGATATGTTATTCCCCTGTGGTCGCTTGTGCTGACGTCTTCCTTAACTTCCCATTGCGCGATTTTTGTATAACACTGCGAATTAACAGAGAAGGATACCTCTACGTAAAAAACGGCACAAAATTTTCATTTTTAAATTATATCACAAGAATGGGCTTCGAAATCAAAAATTTGAATCAACAGCGCACTTCGGTTTAGTAAGCCCTACACATTGAATGCGCTAAGTTGTGACTTATATTATAATCAGTATGTTTTTTTTTAATAATTAATTTTATTACTAATTATCGAATTATAATCAAAATACTACGCTAATGGTTATGATATTTTATTCAATCTGTAGGGCTTACCAAAACACAGCGCGCTGCTGATTTAGATTTTCGATTTTTTGTTTCAATCTTGAGATATAATTTAAAAATGAACATTTTCTCCGGTTTTTGACGTAGAGACTATCCTTTGCCCTTAACTATTGTGACGTCAACATTTGACTCGCCGTTCTTGGTACTGAAAGTGAACAACGGACTGCTGGTATTTACGACGTCCAGTCTCATTTGCATGAGCGCTTGCTCAACCCTTTCTCCTCGCTCATCTTGGTGCTTCGCAAACCACAGAGGGGAGGCAGAGTTTATGTCGGCTCCTAGTATCATGTCTCTTTGTCCTGCAAAGGTTACAAGTCTCTCAATTTCCTCTATATGGGGCTCAATTTCCTTTTTTGGCGGACAGTATGCCGATGCGACTATCACTTCTCCAAAAGTCCCTTCTATTATAGCCACCGCCATATAGGGCGAGCATAAAGAGTTAACTTGCGTAACTGTGTAGTCTTTGTTGCGGATTACAATAGCCGCCCAGCATTGCTCTCCTGCTTTCTGCACAATTTTATAACCAACTCCGAAGCCTTTGATTTTGTCGTTGGTACGATAACTATAGGGTTCCTGTATCAACAGGACATCGATGTTATTCAGCTCTGCATAGTTTCTAACTTGCGCGATTACCGCCACCGACCTTTGAGCATTAATTTGCATAATGCTCATCTCTTTACCTTTCTTTATGGTTTTATTGGCCATAATTAATTCGTGATATGAGCGCCTCCTTCGCTCTTTGGTATTCCGGACATTGCGGGTCTTTGTATGAATGCTTATGGTCTCGATTCTTATTCCAGCAGTTTATACATACTGGGCTATTATCTTTTTCTGGGCATTCCTCGTGATTGTGGCCATTCTCACCACAGTGTCTACATATTCGCTCTGTTGCACTACAGGCCTTGCTTAGATGGCCATAACTCAGGCACTTGAAGCAACGTGGAACCGACAGATATTCCAGCACTCTATGTGACGTATACTTAACATATAGTCGTTCTCTGCGCATTATCTTCTGGAATAATGCTGGGTCCGTTTGAAACACTAGGTTTCTATGACCTTCCCTTCTTGTGTTTGTGGTCGAAAACAAGTATGTTATGTTCATCTTGTCTTTCTGTTCTGCGTCGATATTCTTATCAAAGATATCGTCCACCACTTGTTCATGAGAGGTGGAATTGTGCACATCGTAGACTATTAGCCTTGGATTCCCTCTTTTCGGTTCCTCGATCTTGAATCCCAGATCCTTTAGCCTTTCACTATCTCTAAGCGTCTGAGCATCCGCTTCCGAATCCAATTCCAGGAGTACTCCCTTATCCCTTATGGTTCGTAGCTGCTTTATTTTCAGCTGTCGCATATCAGGTAGCAGTTCTGACTCAATTGTATCTTTAATTTGCGTGCTAGATAGATCCGTTGTTTCTATTGCATCGCTTTTCAGCAGAATAACCTTCGTTTTCTGGCTCCTGGCTTTTTCTCCGTATCCCATATGCTGGGTACTTCCTGCTTTTACAGACTCAGCATAGCTTTTATGCGTTTCTCCGGTTATTTCCTGGAGGGTTTTAACGTTATTAATGCATTTAGCTTGCTGGTTTTTGATTTCACTTATATCTTCCTTTAGACTCTTCATGTCATCATTCTGCGTCTTACACATGTCGTTCATTTTCCGAAATACCGCTATTATTTGCGTTTCATTCAACTCTCTGTTTTCCTCATCTTTATTTGCCTTTTCAATCAGATCTTTCTTGATCTCTTTTAGCTCCTTAACGACTTTAGCGGTTTTCTCCCCCATCAGTCTTCTCTCGCTTAGTGCCGATTCCAGCCTCGCATTATCTAGAATAATGGCATGTACGATCGCTTGCATGTCGTAAATCATGTTAAATATAGCGTTCTTATTTGTCTGCGAGATCCGATCAACCCCGTCGACAAAGTCTCTGAGTAGCTTTTCGCTTTTGTTAAATTTATTAACCAGAGTTGCCCCTGTTTCTAATGCCTGATCCTGTTGGTTATCCAGCTTCCTTTTTACTTTGCTCTCCATAGCCTGCTGTGGCTGTTTCTCTCTCTGCTTCTTTTCCTCACATCTCTGAGTCATAGTTGACTTATTGAAAGCATCGCTGGCATTACTCCTCTCATAATAAGATGAGTCATCCGTTCCTTCATCATCAGAGTCAATTGTCCTTTCCTTTTCCATGTCCGTTTTCTTATCCTTTATCACTTTCCTCGTTATTGGTTTGTTTTGAGTATTCATTTTTGTATCCCACGAGTGTAGACGAAATATTGGTCAACCTCTGCAGAGCGCTTTACAGAAGCAAGGCTTGCGTGTCTCCCCGGGGGCGCCAAATACCCGGGGATAAGGCTAGTAAGACCGCTAAATGCACCTTCGATCAATGAACCTTTAGGCCTAGTTCCCAACCTATTAGGTTTGGTGGGTTTAACCAAGCAGTTTTCCTTCTGCTAGGACCAGCCAATTAAGGCAAGCCCCACCCGGTTCTTAGTTCGGTTAGCGTAAGGGTTTGGGGGATCATGTGCACTAGCCAACAATCACCCCCGCCCCCCTCGTTGCCAACCTTAACAGCCGTACCACGTAAAGGTGAACCATGGGCTAGGAGGGTAAGATACATCGTTAAGGCAGGCTGCTCCAGATCCCAGACCAGCTCTTCACCCATTTCAGGGATCCGGACCGGCCCAGTTTCCAGGGCAACCTAACCCCCGTAGATCCCCCTCCATACCGAGAACTAGCTCAGTCACGGCCTACTCATTAGTACTACTACCATAGATAACGCCAGTGCACACCCATCGTAAACTACTTCGGTTGCCTCGTACCTTCGCTCCCTAGCACCTCCGAGACCAGCCTGTCCAGTGAGCTGCCCTTCTCTTTCAGACCCAGGTATTACTCATTAGTACTACTACCATAGATAACGCCAGTGCACGCCCATCGTAAACTACGTCGGTTGCCTCGTACCTTCGCTCCCTAGCACCTCCGAGACCCGCCTGTCCAGTGAGCTGCCCTTCTCTTTCAGACCCAGGTATTACTCATTAGTACTACTACCATAGATAACGCCAGTGCACACCCATCGTAAACTACTTCGGTTGCCTCGTACCTTCGCTCCCTAGCACCCCCGAGACCAGCCTGTCCAGTGAGCTGCCCTTCTCTTTCAGACCCAGGTATTGCCATAGATAACTAATTACTACTTAGGCAGATAAACAACGCCCATGTTAAAACTTTAAAAGTCATTTCGCGGTTTGATTTTAACTTGGATGCAATTTCCTTACGCGACCACATTGCTGCACTAGCGTACTAAGGTCGGAGTTGCAGGTGGCTGTTCCATCTGCCTACAGTGGTCTAGTGGGGTTATTCCTGCTTCCAATGCAGAAGGTCCAGAGATGAGCAGTATCTAAAATACGTATTTAAATACATCTGTATCATGTATTTTAATTATACTCAAAACACATTGTACACAAGTTGTTAAATCCAACAAATTAAGCCCCAAAAAGAAGACAATAAGTGCAAATTTATTAACTATTTTATTTTTAATACATGATGACCCCCCCCCCCCCCCCCCCCCACCCCATTCGTTCGTCTCCACTAGCTTGCTCAGTCGCCAAACTCGGTGCCTATAGGGCTACATTATTCACGTTTGTCACAGTCTTACGATCTTGACTTTTCAACCACTAGCTAGCTGACTGATGACATACCTGTGTGTTGCAAGAAGCACCTAATTTAGTTATTTTATTTCAACTTTATTTTAAATGCATTTTCTCCTGACGCTCCGATTTTATACAGTCATATTTTCACTTTTGTACAATGAATGTACACACACAAGAAGAAGGGCATTAGAAGAAAGTGGGAAGACTGAGAGACAAGTGGGTAAATCAGATCAAATACAGTGTGGAGAATAGAGGAAGACCACTGACTGAAGTTGAAGCAGAAAGACTGGAAAAACCGTGAGAGATGGAGGGAACTACTAAACAGCCCTCTGGTAACGGAGGAAGTGATCGAGGAAGAGGTTGAGGCGGTGGTTTTGTCAGGCCTGGCTAGCCGGCAACGAAGATATTAGCCCAAGAAATGGAGTACTTCGCTATTCGCCCCTACCCGATTTGGTGTTGGAAACGAGGTCAAGATACATATTGTTATTTTGTAGGTTTTCACGAACTGAAGTTGATGTAGTACTTGGTTTTCCAGTTTTTGTCGGTGTAACGATCTCTCTAGAGACTGGTCGGTTCTCAGCCTCTGAACAGACAAGACCACGAATCATCCTGAAGATGGCAAATGCTATTTTGCTGAAACGTCGAGACTCTGACAATGGCCCATCCCACATGGGAGACTCGCTGGTCAAACACGACCCGAAGTTGGACATTCCATCAGGATCCTACCCTTGCAAAAACCCCAGATGCAAAACTGGCCCTATGCACCCCCCCACTAAAAACTTCACAGCGGACGGCACTGGTCAATCTTACCCCATCTACCGTCACAACAACTGCCTTACATCCAATGTGGTTTATCAGCTTAAAGGCCCACTAAACCCTCACATTTCGTTTAAAACATGTAATTGTAAGCCTAATCTGTAACGGTTAGTGCATGTGTCAAGTTGCCTAGTGTAACCCAGCACTTGAAATCCAAGAAAAAATGTTTCGACCCAGGCATTGTGACGTCTACAAAACCCCACGCTGCTCGCTGCATATGGAGCATCTTCTGTGTTTCGACGCCCGCGCAAATATATCTCGTCGTCCAGATCCATCTAATTCACTTGAGCACAAATTAAACATACCACTGAATTCGTCTTACTTCGGTCTACACGATGAATGTTTAAACAACCTTCTACCATTTATGCAACTTATTCTATAAAATGCTAAACATGAAGCAATTACCACATAATTTAGATGGAAACACAACCAATTTCAAGCTTGTGTAATGAGGAGGTAGCTTTAAAAATCAGAATTCCAACCAGCCTATCATGTTAAGAACGGACTTCCCGACCGGCTCAACTCCTTCGCGAAGGAAGCCGGTAATGAAATCTGCCTGTTTTAGTGCATGGTGGGCGGAGTCGAGATGTTGGCCTTGACGAGTCCTCGGTGTTGCTCGTTTAACTTCGGCTGACTCCACCGCAGTAGGGGAAATGAGGGGAAGTATGCATGTACGACAATGATGACAACTCGCAGGCTTCATTACTATCTTTGTGTAAACACTAATCGCGCGCTGTGCACTCAACATAATTCACACATCCCATTAGAATTAGTCCACTTTTGGAAGATACGCGTGTATGAACCCAAACCATCACTGCAAAATATGTAAACATCAAGTATGCGTAATAAATGATACGTCACGGCCAGGTGGCTAAGATTTGCTGCAATGATGAATGAACTTGTTTACAATATGCATCATTACTATACTATGTAGTAGTATCACATAAAACACTATTTTAGCACCGATAGAGGTGGCTCAGCGTTGACACACGAGGCTCTAATTCGGGAGGTCCCGGTTCGATTACAATCATCTGCAATCCTGACTTAAGGTTTTTTCCGAGGGTTTCCTCAGTCGTAAAGGCGAATGCGGATGGGATTGTGTCCAAGAAACATCACCGGACATTCCTTCCCAACTATTCAAACACGTCGTAACACGGTAACACACCTTTTTCTCGGAAGAGTGGTATACGGTAAAGCTTGTGTGCAGTGTGCACTCGGGGATTCCTATGAAAAATTATTGTACGTATTTAGCTGTTGCATTGTTGTAGGCATCAGGTACCAGATTATTAGTGATTTATGTTGTGGCTTCTTTTGCTGCTGCTTTCTTATGTTTGTTCTTTTTGTCCTCGAAGTGTCGAATGGCTTCGACAATTCTTCTTGGATCTCTAATATCCCCTTTGACCAATCGTTTGGAATACTGCGGGTTCACTATCTCCGGCAGTAAACATTCCATATAAAACCTGGGAAAAACGATTTCACGTATGTAACATTTTTGTAAATCAACGTAAATGAACATTATAGCCTACTAAAGATCATGATTTTAAAGATATTTACGTACGTCTGCAGTTGAGTTGCCATGTTACGTCTCCAGAATTCATCGTCACGTTTAATTACCTCGTATACCATCCAGTTTCTGGTATAGACGACGAATAACAGGCCTTTCGTTTTGTTACGTGCAACTGACCCTGCACTTGATAAAAGTATGAGTGGTTTTGCTTCAGCGTCAGCTTGCCGTCAACCACATCACAGTAGGGTATCTGGAATTTTCATGAATATAACAATTTATCAATAGTTAATAATAATAATAATAATAATAATAATAATAATAATATTAATATTAATAATAATAATAATAATAATAATAATAATAATAATAATAATAATAATAATAATAATAATAATAATAATAATAATAATAATAATAATAATAATAGTAATAATAATAATAATAATAATAATAATAATGATGATGTGAACATTGTTTACCTTTTTATTTTGGATGGCTTCAAAGGGGGTTAGGAAGTCTTCCGCAGATATTGGGCATTTGACTTCTATGATATGGTTGTCGCCAACTAGACCATCTGAAATATATTTGCACATAGTAATTTCTATCTGACAGAAGTGGACGTGAGTGGTGAACGGTGAACCATTGCGTTGAAAACCATGTATGCAAGTTTTCAATTTTCAATCCACAGTTTTCATAATTTAAATAATATTTGGTATTTTTATCTACTGCCATACTTTTCATTTTATACGACAATGCATATCATACTGTGTGCTTGATATAAGATTTATATTTACCTACTTAATGAATTAACGTTTTACGGTACTTATTTTTCATTATTCTTTCAAAATGTCTCCTTACTATTACGATGAAATGATCATAAAAATATATATTTTCCATATTTTCCAAAAATATATTCCCCAAACGGCCAAACGCCATTTCTGTAAACTATAATACGTGGCTAGTATTCTGAGATAGCGACTGATAGATCAATCCTCTTACTGTAGGGGCAAACTCCCACTTTTTGACGTTCCTAAAAATTGGATTTGTTGCGGTACCCTACAGTACTTACTGTACAGTACCCTACTGGTGGGAGGGGGCGCGGAAGGGCCGACAATACTCCGTTTTCTAGTTTCGTTATATTAGTTATTACAAGTGTTTCACTCACCTAAGTAAGTATGGTGTAGAAAGTTGCATGTAGAGTATAGTGTTTTTGTTTTTGTTAGAGTAGTGTTATTATAAAACGGAATACGACAGGGCCTAGGCATATATTGAAATATGTTATTCTCGTCTTCTTGGCAGAAGAGTAATTTCGGGGAGGAGGGGAGTGGGGGGACCCTTAAAAAAAAACCTGCGTACGGCCGTTGTTACTCGGCAAACCGTATGGTACGGGTGACAATCGTGATCTTTACGGAGCCGTAACCGTGCCGTATGTGGCAAAAAACCGTGATGTGTGAAAACGGCCTAAAAATATAAACATCGAGTATGCTTTATCATACAAACCCTTACCACAGATTATCTGTCTGTATTCTGTAGACTATATACGTCACAAAAATAGATTATATTTACTTGATTTGGAGCCAATCTATTTTAAGAAATAAACTTATTGCCTTTTGGATCGCAATACGCACGTGCCGAGAAAGGGTTCGAAACTCCCTTTTTTTGAGAGCACTCATTGAGATACGACACACTGACTCCACAATACTGTACATATACAACGCAAGAGAAATCAATACAATGTTTTTATAGTCGATAGTAAAGACTAGTAGTTTGACTGATCTTGATCTACGCCGCTCACTGGATATATTCGCGGACGTATCAGGCAATAGGCCGCAACACGCGTTGTTATATACACACGATAATCGGCTAAATTTCCATCAATTTCTTGCTGGTTTTCTGTTTGTAATATCTTAACATATCAGTTAACATGATAGGCTTGTTGGAATTCTGATTTTTAAAGCTAGCTCCTCATTACACAAGCTTGAAATTGGTTGTGTTTCCATCTAAATTATGTGGTAATTGCTTCATGTTTAACATGTTATAGAATAAGTTGCATAAACGGTAGAAGGTTGTTTAAGCATTCATCGTGTAGACCGAGGTAAGACGAATTCAGTGGTATGTTGGATTTGTGTTCAAGTGAATTAGATGGATCTGGACGACGAGATATATTTGCGCGGGCGTCGAAACACAGAAGATGCTCCATATGCAGCGAGCAGCGTGGGGTTTTGTAGACGTCACAACGCCTGGGGCGAAACACTTTTTCTTGGATTTCAAGAGCTTGGATACACTAGGCAACTTGACACATGCACTAACCGTTACAAATTTGGCTTACAATTACACATTTTAAACGAAATGTGAGGGTTTAGTGGGCCTTTAAGTGCACTCAGTGTCCAGCAGAATATGTAGGTCTAACCTCCAATGACCTGAGAACACGCATGACAGGCCACCGTCAAAGCATCAACCAGCAGGATGTAGATAAACCAGTGGCTCAGCATGCTATGTCACATGCTCTTTCACTCAAGGACTGTTTTACCACCCGCATCATCAAGGCGCTGCCAGCTAACTACAGGCAGTTAGAACTGAGGCATTGGGAACTGTCTCATCAACACGTTACGAGATGTTCCCTGTACCTCTGTTTACCTTAGTTCTTCCCTCCATCACCGTCCACGACAGCGCCTGCATCATGTAAATTCACCCTAGTTTTAAGTTTAGTTTAGTTCTTCTACTCACGCTGAGTGATCAATACCACTAGTTGGCCGAAACGTTTCAGTTTATTATGATAGGTAGAAGGATAGACCCCAACAGCTTACCTGAATTGTAGACCGTTGTGGTGTAGAGATAAAAGACAACATATATAATGGACAACACAAGTTTTCCGAGACGTTTTGGTACAAGACCTGATCACTCGGGAGTAAGAAGACTACTAACTAACTAACCTAACCTATGAACTGGCTGGCACTATTGGCTGTTGGGGGGGGGGGGGGGGGGGGGAGCAGGGACATAGTTCCTCTTCACCGGATGTTTAAGTTGGGTGGAGTGCGAGATTTAGTTATCCACTGGTGGGCCAACTCCCATCTTCGTAGCTCTCCTGGATTGCAGCTGGCAGGAAAACATAAGTATTATGATCCTGGTGGTGAAGCATGAATGAAATGGTAAGTCATGTAGTGCTGCATGTTCTGCCTTGGGCTTCTCCATGTCTTGTTGGTTAACAGTCTGTCTGTGTCCCGTCATACGCGTTCATAGGTTAGGTTAGTTAGCTAACAGCTACGGACGACCTACCCTATAACTCTGCCTAGCCTTGAGAAACACAGTGGATGAATGAAGTCGAACCCTATTGTTCACGCTAGAAGCGGCCATAAAAAGAAGGTTTACAGAAATCATGAAAACATTGGCCCTCGAAAGTCGGAAAACACCATCATCATCCTTTTTATGGCCGCTTCTAGCGTGAACAATAAGGTCCGACTTCATTCATCCACTGTGTTTCTCAAGGCTGGGCGGAGTAACCTAAAGGTATGTATTTTCATTTTGACAGGTAGACCACTTTTTTTGGTGCTGCATTTTTTATGGTTGAGCTTTAAAAGACCCCCATTTGTGAAATTGACTGTTGAGACTTCATGAAAAATTATAAAAATATCAACTTTTTTACTCGTATGGGACCCAAAATGTGTGTTTTTTTTTTTTTTTTAAGTTTCAATATTCATTATCTAAGCCGCAAAATATCAACGTTTAAAAAACCATTTTTGCACTTCTCTACAGAACAGTAGGCTAACTAATTTAAATTTAGTAAAAATTATGGCTGCCATTTTGGATAAAATAATAAATTCTGACATAACATGTCTTGGTATCTTCTTTTTCACCATTATTTGTTACATTTTTGGGTTCTTAAATGTATCTTTGACGCATATTACCGTAATAACAATTGTTGCTTTGCAGGGATGAAATCTTGCGGTATGCCCGAGAGCGTGTGAAAGAAATGCAAGAATTACAGATGTCCCCAGAAAAACTTTCTAGTGCCAAATACTTAAAGACAAATGCCAAGACCTTGCGACAACAATCTGAAGCAGTTGCTGAGCAGAGTGATGAGTCGGATTCCGATTTTTCAATTACTTATGCATCTAAGTCGGATTCCGATTTTTCATTTAATTATGAATCTGAATAAAACTAAAATTCTTTACATAGCCTCCCAAGTAACACACGCATGTTGAAATAACGTTGTATTAACGTTCGCGACTTGGTATTTATAACATTGTATTATTACGTAGAATCAACATACCGTAAGACTCGGCAAACAACGTTATATTACTGTTGTGTCGAACGTTATTATAACGTTGGATTCTTGTTATTTAACGTTGTAATATTGTTGGATATTAACGTTTAAACAACAATGTAATAACGTTGGATCTATACGTTTAAAATACGTTTAAAATGTATGTAGGCCTACCCTATTTAAAATACATGCATGTTGATACTGACTATGTCTTGACTGTAACATGTATGTAACTAGCTACGTATAACATAAGAGGGCTGTTGGAGCTTACAGTTGATGTAAATTATATGATGTACACAATTTGTTAATCTATTATGTGACTGTGCTATTGCTGTTTACATCACATCACTAAAGGTCTCTCACACCAAGAAGTAAGATAGTGTGAGGGGAGTCAGGACCGCCCACCATTAGTTTCCAACGTAACAAGTGCGAATCACTAACGTTTTTCCCGATTATCTAGTACAATTTGGTTGCGTTAAGTTTTTTGACGGAAACCTGCTTGCACGTTTTCTTGTACGTTACCGTCAAAAAACTTACTGCAACCAAATTGTACTAGATAATAGGGAAAAACGTTAGTGATTCGCGCTTGTTAAGTTGGAAACTAAATGTGGGTGGTCCTGACACTATCTTAATTCTTGCTGTGAGAGACCTTTAACAGTACGTATTTAGGAAAAGAAATACAAAGATACTGTAATATTAGGTATTTGAAATAAAAAGTACAAAATATTTTGTATGTAGGCCTACCCTATTTAAAATACATGCATGTTGGCACTGGCCATGTCTTGACTGTAACATGTATGTAACTAGCTATAACATAAGAGGGCTGTTGGAGCCTACAGCTGATGTAAATTATATGCTGTACACAATTTGTAAATCTATTATGTGACTGTGCTATTGCTGTTTACATGCTTCTAGTTGATGTAAATACACCCTTACTTTCTCTTTCTAAGTCGGTTCATGATTTTGTAAACATAACATATGTAAGTAACTTTAAAGTTTATATAGGTTAGGTGTGGAAGACCAAATATGTATTTTTGTAGTCTAAGAAAATAAAGAACTACGTTATACTACTATATTGACCTCTTTAGTCAGTGGCAACAGAACTGGATGGTGGACAGAGTGGTACCTTGATCCTTTGATGGGGGGGGGGGGGGGGGGTAACCCCATCTTCCTTATTTCACATCGAAAAAAGACAGATACTACATTAAAGAAAGTAGAGTGGGTGCATTATTATAAAGATTTGAAAAAAACTACAAGACATGCAAACCTACCAACCCCAGATACGAATTTGGAAACTGTGGACTGCAGTTTTTTAACACGACCAATGCCAAATTGACCATGGGACAACTACCCTGCTGGCTGTAAAGGTAAGCCCATTATACCTCAAAACTGATTGTGAAAAGTTTATCAATTAAAACTCACGCCACAATGAATCCTTTGGCTGTGTGAGATAAATGGATCTGATTCGGAAGACATCATAATACTTATGACCTAGCTGTCGCGTACTTTGTAAAACAACAATTAAAAACATCGATTTGTGCAATTTGGTTGAAACCCTTACGATTCCCAGCCATAATCAAGTTTCCTCTCAAAACTGGAAGTCTGTAGTAGATAGACTGAAATCAGACAATTTCTATAATTTATGCTTATTTAAACGTAAAACGACAAAAAAAACTCAATTTATGCATTTTCATAAAACTCTTGCAGAATGAAAACTAACAATCTTATTTTTCAACTGAGGGTGTAACTTCTTAAGTAGTGAACAAAATGTGACAAAATGGACAAATTTTGCTTTATAGAGCCTAAAACGCTTAAAAACATCGCATTTGAGCAATTTGGCTGAAACCCTAACGATTCCCAGCCGTAATCAAGTTTCCTCTCAAAACTGGAAGTCTGTAATAGATAGACTGAAATCAGACAATTTCTATAATTTGTGCTTATTTAAAGTAAAATGACAAAAAAAACTCAATTTATGGATTTTCATAAAACTCTCGCAGAATGCAAGCTTAAATTCTTATTTTTCAACGGTGGGTGTAACTTCTTTGGTAGTTATCGGAATGTGACTTTATGGACAAATTGTGCTTATTGGAGTCTGAAACGCTTAAAACATCGATTTGTGCAATTTGGTTGAAACCCTTACGATTCCCAGCAGTAATCAAGTTTCCTCTCAAAACTGGACGTCTGTAGTAGATGGACTGAAATCAGACAATTTCTATAATTTATGCTTATACAAACGTAAAACGACAAAAAAACTCAATTTATGCATTTTCATAAAACTATTGCAGAATGCAAAATAACATTCTTATTTTTCAACGGAGGGTGTAACTTCTTTAGTAGTTATCGAAATGTGACTAAATGGACAAATTGTGCTTTTTGGAGCCTGAAACGCTGTAAAACATCGATTTGTGCAATTTGGTTGAAACCCTTACGATTCCCAGCCGTAATCAAGTTTCCTCTCAAAACTGGACGTCTGTAGTAGATAGACTGAAATCAGACAATTTCAATAATTTATGCTTATTTAAACGTAAAACGACAAAAAAAACCCAGTGTATGCATTTTTTATTAAACTTTTGCAGAATGAAAACTAACATTCTTATTTTTCAACTGAGGGTGTAACTTCTTTAGTAGTTATCGAAATGTGACATGGACAAATTGTGCTTATTGGAGCTTGAAACGCTCAATAACATCGATTTGTGCAAGTTGGTTGAAACCGTTACGATTCCCAGCCGTAATCAAGTTTCCTCTCAAAACTATAAGTGTTCAGTAGATCGACTGAAATCAGACAATGTCTATAATTTATGCTTATTTAAACGTTAGACGACAAAAAAAACTCACATTATGCATTTTCATAAAACTCTTGCAGAATGATAATCAATAGAACATAGAAAAACTGTTTTAGTTTTCAGTTTTCATGCATACGCTGAAAACTTGTAACGTAACTGTATCGTTTCTTGTGCGATATCACATGAAGTGTTAATGAGTTATCTGGGCGCTCTATGATAATGAGACGAAAATACGCCCGACATTTGAAGTCATTTTTTTTTTTTTTATTGTACAGTCCTGTTTGATTGTAGAAGATACATACCAACAGAAGTCAAAAATACATAATCAATCATAAAATAATAACAGTATAATTTGTACAATTCATTTTCACATACAGATAATCAATAGAACATAGAAAAACTGTTTTAGTTTTCAGTTTTCATGCACACGCTGAAAACTTGTAACGTAACTGTATCGTTTCTTGTGCGATATCACATGAAGTGTTAATGAGTTATCTGGGCGCTCTATGATAATGAGACGAAAATACGCCCGACATTTGAAGTCATTTTTTTTTTTTTTTTATTGTACAGTCCTGTTTGATTGTAGAAGATACATACCAACAGAAGTCAAAAATACATAATCAATCATAAAATAATAACAGTATAATTTGTACAATTCATTTTCACATACAGATAATCAATAGAACATAGAAAAACTGTTTTAGTTTTCAGTTTTCATGCATACGCTGAAAACTTGTAACGTAACTGTATCGTTTCTTGTGCGATATCACATGAAGTGTTAATGAGTTATCTGGGCGCTCTATGATAATGAGACGAAAATACGCCTGAATTACTTGCACATAGTAAAGCTGTCCCAACCACCTTACACATGCTTTCGTCACAGGCGACTGGTTCGTAGCCAATCAGTGAATGTGTATAGTATCTACCTCTGCAATAGAAGTGCTACAGAAAACCTTTTGTTAAACGGCTTCATCCTCGCCTTGTAATTTGTGTCTTAAAAGTTTGTGAAGTAAAAATATTCCAAAATGCAACTTGAAATCATCTTTGTCCTGAAATCATCTTTGTCCTGTCCTGAAAATCCTTTGCTGGCATCATATGTTGTTTCAGGTCACCAAATAAAGCGTGTGGAATGTCAAAGAGATCTGGGTGTGATTTTCGACACAAAGTTTAGTTTTAAAACACACATTGAGAAGGTTGTTTCGTGTGCCATGTTCCTGGTAGGGCTTCTGTATCGCTTCACCGAAATACGCAGCACGGAGGCGCTTAGGGCTTACTACACTGGCTGCGTATTGCCAGTGATAGAGTATTGTTGCCCAATTTGGGGCATGGCGGCGTAAACAAACCTCAAACGTCTAGAACGTGTCTCGTCTTTCTTTGCGGCTATTGTTAAGCACAGGGTAACGCATTTCCGAGAAGCTGACAAAGGAACTATCTTGAGCTCTCTTGGAATACAACAAAGAAAAACGGAGATGCTTGCATGACATGCATTATTTAAATAACATTTTGACCGGCCATATAAGGTCCAGTGAACTTGTTTCTCTCTTCCACTTACATGTTCCCTCCCGAAATACTCCTCTCAGTCTCAACCACATCTTTCACCTTTCCACCCCTAGAGTCACTCTGTTACAAAGATCATCATCACACTGCCTTCCTTCTACCTTCAACAAATTATCTTCTGATTTAACTCATCTTGATGTACTATTTTTCCCGCCAAATGTATATCAAAATGATATAAAATTAGCCGTAAGCGTTTGGCGTAACGTTTTGTTACTTGTTACTTGTGTTGTTTTGTTTTGTAAGTTGTTATATTTTTCAATATAAACTGGCATTTGCTGTATTTGAAACTTTGAGAGTAAATTAATTTTTAATCACAGTTTATGATGTAGGTCTTCTGGTTCTGTTGGAAATTTTAATGATGTGGTAGTGTGAGGCAAAATATTAATGTTAATTAATGATATAGAGTCAAGATTAAGGTTGTTTGCTGATGATTGCGTCTTGTATAGGGTGATTAAGGGGGAGGAGGATGCTAAAGTGATGCAGGATGATTTGAGGAGAATACAGGAGTGGGTTACCGATAACAGGATGGGATAAAATGTGGGAAAATGTAAAGTGATTGGGTTCACGCGTAAATTAAAAGGGGATGGGAGGGAGTAATTTTTTGATGGGCTAGTTCTAGAGAAGGTAAGGAAGTATAAATATTTGGAGATTGTATTGGCAGAAGACTTGTGTTCGGGGGAGCAAGTGCAAGAGAGTGTAAGGAAGGGATATAGAGCCCTAGGGTTTGTTATGAGAAATCTGAAGGGAACTAGGAGGGAGGTAAAGGATAGGGCTTACAAAACAGTAGTCCGGCCTATTTTTGAATATGGGGGGACGGTGAGGGATCCATATAAGAAGGGGGGAGGTCTTAGAGCTAGAGAAGGTGCAGCGTAGGGCGGCAAGGAAGGTTACGGGACAAGTAAGGCGATGCAGATATGAGGAAGATAAGTTAGGGAATGCGATGAGGGTTTATGATAGCATTACAGCGATGATAGGGGAGCTGGGTTGGGAGACGTTAGAAGAGAGGAGAAGGAGTGATAGGATGTGTACAAAGCAGCTAGAGGGAAAAGAGGGTGGGGGGAACCCATAGCAGATTGCAAGAAGGGGTATACAGAGCTAGGGGGGGATCATAAATGGAAGTTTCAGCGGCAGGCGGTAAGAAGTGATCTGGGTAGGTTTGAATTTGTTGAAAGAACGGTTAGGGAATGGAATAAGTTACCCAAGGAGGTTGTTGAGAGTGAATCAGTAAGGGAATTTAGAAATAGAATGAGGGATATGAAGTGATGAGGGTGGGTGGGTGCAGTGTTGAATTCAGAGTTTTGTCCCCGGGGGGGCTATTTCATATCCCGGGGGTGTAGACATCAAATGAGCGGGGGGGGGGTAGGGGGGCAAATTTTCAAAATCACTGCTGCTTCCACATCACTTTTACTAATAAACTGTCCAAGTGTTCTGATACAAAAACACTACTTAAAACACTATTTAAACAAAAATATATGTTCAACAAACCACTTGATGCCCAGTTAAATTTGAGGCGGAGTTTAGATAATCCTGGCCCTTCTCTGCTTTTTTCTGCTTGTTTCAGCTCTCTTGTCACATACTTTTGTGACACGCAGGAAAATGTATTTACTTATTAAACCTTCAAAGCAATATTTCCGTGCCATTTCAAAATTAAGTAATATATATATATAGCTTGTAGCCAATTCATTCCCGGGGGGGCGAATGACAATTCCCGAGGGGGCTTCGCCCCCCCCTGGGATCATAGCTGAATTCAACACTGGGTGGGTGGGGGCGAGGTTGGGATAGGTTGCCACCAGACAGTTATGGCCCATTTTCAGCCTTAAGGTATTTAACTAACTAACTATGTATAGGGTAGTAAAGAAGCATGAGGGGTGTGGGGAGTTAAGTAGGGCGGTTGACGGAGCCAGCTACATGGGAAGAGGGAATCATCAGTGGAAGATAGAAAGATGGATATGGAGGACGGATATAGGCAAGTTCTCCTTCCAGGGAAGGACGACCGTTGAGTGGAACCAGCTAGACGGGGAAGTTGTGGGGCTAGGGATAAAGACTTGCCGACAGGCTGAAGCCTAAACCCGAACCCAGGGCTGCGTACCAACTTTGACTGCGTTCACTGTGGCTGTGACTGGTGGTGGGGGAAGCCCAGTCAACGCAGTAGCTGGTACGTACACATTTTAATAACTTCTTTTTAATAAAATAACACATTTAAATAACTTCTTTAGAAGTTACACCCTCTGTTGAAAAATAAGAATTATAGTTTGCATTCTTCAAGAGTATAATGAAAATTTATAAATTGAGTTTTTTGGTCGTTTTTGGTTAAAATATGCATTAAATATAGAAATTGGCTGATTTCATTCTATCTACTACAAACTTCCAGTTTTAAGAGGAATCTTGCATACGGCTGGGATTCCTAAGGGTTTCAACCAAAGTTGACAAATCGTTGTTTTTGAGCGTTTCAGGCTCCATTAAGCACAATTTGTCCATTTCGTCACATTTTAATAACTTCTTTGGAAGTTACACCCTCCGTTAAAAAATAAGAATTATAGTTTGCATTCTTCAAGAGTATTATGAAAATGCATAAATTGAGTTTTTTGGTCGTTTTTGGTTAAAATATACACAAACTATAGAAATTGGCTGATTTCAGTCTATCTACCACAAACTTCCAAATTTAAGAGGAATCTTGCATACGGCTGGGATTCCTAAGGGTTTCAACCAAGGTTGACAAATCGTTGTTTTTGAGCATTTCAGGCTCCAATAAGCACAATTTGTCCATTTCGTCACATTTTAATAACTTCTTTGGAAGTTACACCCTCCGTTGAAAAATAAGAATTATAGTTATTAGTTTGCATTCTTCAAGAGTATTATGAAAATGCATAAATTGAGTTTTTTGGTCGTTTTTGGTTAAAATATGCATAAAATATAGAGAAATTGGCTGATTTCAGTCTATCTACCACAAACTTCCAGTTTTAAGAGGAATCTTGCATACCGCTGGGATTCCTAAGGGTTTCAACCAAAGTTGACAAATCGTTGTTTTTTAGCGTTTCAGGCTCTAATAAGCACAATTTGTCCATTTCGTCACATTATAATATCTTCTTTAGAAGTTACACCCTCCATTGAAAAATAAGAATGATAGTTTGCTTTCTTCAAGAGTATTATGAAAATGCATAAATTTTGTTTTTTGGTGGTTTTTGGTTAAAATATGCATAAAATATAGAAATTGGCTGATTTCAGTCTATCTACCACAAACTTCCAGTTTTAAGAGGAATCTTGCATACGGCTGGGTTCCTAAGGGTTTCAACCAAAGTTGACAAATCGTTGTTTTTGAGCGTTTCAGGCTCCAATAAGCACAATTTGTCCATTTCGTCACATTTTAATAACTTCTTTAGAAGTTACACCCTCCGTTGAAAAATAAGAATTATAGTTTGCATTCTTCAAGAGTATTATAAAAATGTATGAATTGAGTTTTTTGGTCGTTTTTGGTTAAAATATGCATAAAATATAGAAATTGGCTGATTTCAGTCTATCTACCACAAACTTCCAGTTTGAAGAGGAATCTTGCATATGGCTGGGATTCTTCAGGGTTTCAACCAAAGTTGACAAATCGTTGTTTTTGAGCGTTTCAGGCTCTAATAAGCACAATTTGTCCATTTCGTCACATTTTAATATCTTCTTTAGAAGTTACACCCTCCATTGAAAAATAAGAATTATACACACATCACATCTTATTTTTCAACTGAGGGTGTAACTTCTTAAGTAGTGAACGAAATGAAACAAAATGGACAAATTGTGCTTATTGGAGCCTGAAACGCTCAAAAACATCGATTTGTGCAAGTTGAGTGAAACCCTTACGATTCCCAGCCGTAATCAAGTTTTCTCTCAAAACTAGAAGTCTGTAGTAGATCGACTGAAATCAGGAAATTTCTATAATTTATGCTTATTTAAGCCTAAAACGACCAAAAAACTCAATTTATGCATTTTCATAAAACTCTTGCAGAATGCAATCTAACATTCTTAATTTTCAAAGGAGGGTGTAACTTCTTAAGTTGTTATCGAAATGTGACAAAATGGACTAATTGTGCTTATTGGAGCCTGAAACGCTTAAAAATATCGATTTGTGCAATTTGGTTGAAACCCTTACGATTCCTAGCCGTAAACAAGTTTCCTCTCAATACTGGAAGTCTGTAGTAGATAGACTGAAATCAGACAATTTCTATAATTTAGGCTTATTTAAGCTTAAAACGACAAAAAAAAATCAATTTTTGCATTGTCAAAAAACTATTGCAGAATGCATAATAACATTCTTATTTTTCAACGGAGGGTGTAACTTCTTACGTACTGAACGAAATGTGGCAAAATGGACAAATTGTGCTTTTGAAGCCTTAATTGCTCAAATACTTTGATTTGTGCAAGTTGGTTGAAACCCTTACGATTCCCAGCCGTAATCAAGTTTCCTCTCAAAACTGGAAGTCTGTAGTAGATCGAATAAAATCGGACAATTTCTATAATTTATGCTTATTTAAACGTAAAACGACAAAGAAAATGCAATTTATGCATTTTCATAAAATTCTTCCAGAATGCACACTGACATTCTTATTTTTCAACGGAGGGTGTAACTTCTTAAGTAGTTATCGTAATGTGACAAAATAGACAAATTGTGCTTATTGGAGCCTTTAACGCTAAAAACATCGATTTGTGCAATTTGGTTGAAACCCTTACGATTCCCAGCCGTAATCAAGTTTCCTCTCAAAACTGAAAGTCTGTAGTAGATAGACTGAAATCAGACAATTACTATAATTCATGCTTTTTTAAGCTTAAAACGACAAAAAAACTCAATTTATGCATTTTAATACCTACAACACTTTCAGATTACAAACTAACATTCTTATTTTTCAACGGAGGGTGTTACTTCTTAAATAGTTATCAAAATGTAACGAAATGGACGAATTGTGCTTATGAGAGCCTAAAACGCTCAAAAACGTAAATTTGTGCAATTTGGTTGAAACCCTTACGATTCCCAGCCGTAATCAAGTTTCCTCCCTAAACTGGAAGTCTGTATGGGTTCATTCTTATTGCACAAATTGATGTTTTTGAGCGTTTCAGGCTCCAATAAGCACAATTTGTCATTTCGTTACATTACGTTCAGTACTTAAGAAGTTACACCCTCAGTTGAAAAATAAGAATGATAGTTTTCATTCTGCAAGAGTTTTACGAAAATGTGATTTTTTGTCGTTTTACGTTTAAATAAGCATAAATTATTAAAATTGTCTGATTTCAGTCTATCGTCTAAAGATTTTCAGTTTTGAGAGGAAACTTGATTACGGCTGGGAATCGTAAGGGTTTCAAACAAATTGCCCAAATCGATGTGTTTATAAGCGTTCCAGGATCCAATAAGCACGTAATTTGTCCATTTCGTCACATTTTGATAACTATTTAAGAAGTTACACCCTCCGTTGAAAAATAAGAATGTTAGTTAGGACTCAGCAAGAGTTTTATGAAGATGTATAAATTGAGTTTTTTTTTCGTTATAAGCTAAAATAAGCATGAATTATAGTAATTTTTTTCTAATTTCAGTCTATCTACTACAGACTTCCAGTTAAAAGAGGAATCTTGATTACGGCTGGGAATCGTAAGAGTTTCAACCAAATTGAACAAATCGATGGTTTTAAGCGTTTCAGGATCCAATAAGTACAAATTGTCTATTTTGTGTCATTTCGATAACTACTTAAGAAGTTACACCCCCCGTTGAAAAATAAGAATGTTAGTGTGCATTCTGCAAGTGTTTCATGAAAATGCACAAATTGAATTTTTTTGTCGTTTTACGTTTAAATAAGCATAAATTTATAGAAATTGTTTGATTTCAGTCGATCTTCTAAAGGTTTCCAGTTTTGGGAGGAAACTTGATTACGGCCGGGAATCGTAAGGGTTTCAACCAAATTGCCCAAATCGATGTGTTTAAGCGTTTCAGGCTCCAATAAGCACAATTTGTCCATTTCGTCACATTTTGATAACTATTTAAGAAGTTACACCCTCCAATGAAAAATAAGAATATTAGTTTGCACTCTGCAAGAGTTTTATGAAAATGCATAAATTGAGTTTTTTTGTCGTTTTAAGCTTAAAAAAGCATGAATTATAGAAATTGTCTGATTTCAGTCTATCTACTACAGACTTCCAGTTTTGAGAGGAAACTTGATTACGGCTGGGAATCGTAAGGGTTTCAACCAAATTGCACAAATCGATGTTTTTAAGCGTTTCAGGCTCCAATAACACAATTTGTCTATTTTGTCACATTTCGATAACTACTTTAGAATTTACACCCTCCGTTGAAAAATAAGAATGTTAGTGTGCATTCTGCAAGAGGTTTATGAAAATGCTTAAATTGAATTTTTTTTGTCGTTTTACGTTTAAATAAGCATAAATTATAGAAATTGTCTGATTTTAGTCTATCTATACTACAGACTTCCAGTTTTGAGATGAAACTTGATTACGGCTGGGAATCGTAAGGGTTTCAACCAAATTGCACAAATCGATGTTTTTAAGCGTTTCAGGATCCAATAAGCACAATTCGTCCGTTACGTCAAATTTCGATAACTACTAAAGAAGTTACACCCTCCGTTGAAAAATTAGAATGTTAGACTGCATTCTGCAAGAGTTTTATGAAAATGCATAATGTGAGTATTTTTGTCGTTTTACGTTTAAATAAGCATAAATAATAGAAATTGTCTTTTTCAGTCTATCTACTACAGACTTCCAGTTTTGAGATGATTACGGCTGATGATTACTTGATTACGGCTGGGAATCGTAAGGGTTTCAACCAAAATGCTCAAATGCGATGTTTTTAAGCGTTTTAGGCTCCAATAAGCACAATTTGTCTATTTCCTCACATTTCGATAACTACTTAAGAAGTTACACCCTCCGTTGAAAAATAAGAATATTTGTGTGCATTCTGCAAGAGTTTTATGAAAATGCATAAATTGAGTTTTTTTTTGTCGTTTTACGTTTAAATAAGCATAAATTATAGAAATTGTCTGATTTCAGTCGATCTACTACAGACTTCCAGTTTTGAGTGGAAACTTGTTTACGGCTGGGAATCGTAAGGGTTTCAACCAACTTGCACAAATCGTTGTTTTTGAGCATTTCAGGCTCCAATAAGCACTATTTGTCCATTTCGTCACATTTTAATAGCTTCTTTAGAAGTTACACCCTCCATTGAAAAATAAGAATTATAGTTTGCAATATGCAAGGGTTTAATGAAAATGCATAAATTGAGTTTTTTGGTCGTTTTTGGTAAAAATATGCATAAATTATAGAAATTGGCTGATTCCAGTCTATATACTACAGACTTCCAGTTTTGAGAGGAAACTTGATTATGGCTGGGAATCCTAAGGGTTTTAACCAAATTGCACAAATCGTTGTTTTTGAGCGTTTTAGGCTCCAATAAGCACAATTTGTCTATTTCGTCACATTTCGATAACTACAAAAGAAGTTACACCCTCCGTTGAAAAATAAGAATGTTATTTTGCATTCTGCAATAGTTTTATGACAATGCATAAATTAGTTTTTTTTGTCGTTTTAAGCTTAAATAAGCATAAATTATAGAAATTGTCTGATTTCAGTCTATCTACTACAGACTTCCAGTTTAGGGAGGAAACTTGATTACGGCTGGGAATCGTAAGGGTTCAATCTAATTGCACAAATTGACGTTTTTGAGCGTTTTAGGTTATAATAAGCACATTTCGTCCATTTCGTTACATTTTAATAACTATTTAAGAAGTTACACCCTCCGTTGAAAAATAAGAATGTTAGTTTGCAATGTGAAAGTGTTGTATTAAAATGCATAAATTGAGTTTTTTTGTCGTTTTAAGCTTAAAAAAGCATGAATTATAGTAATTGTCTGATTTCAGTCTATCTACTACAGACTTTCAGTTTTGAGAGGAAACTTGATTACGGCTGGGAATCGTAAGGGTTTCAACCAAATTGCACAAATCGATGTTTTTAGCGTTTAAGGCTCCAATAAGCACAATTTGTCTATTTTGTCACATTACGATAACTACTTAAGAAGTTACACCCTCCGTTGAAAAATAAGAACAGTGTGCATTCTGCAAGAATTTTATGAAAATGCATAAATTGCATTTTTTTTGTCGTTTTACGTTTAAATAAGCATAAATTATAGAAATTGTCCGATTTAATTCGATCTACTACAGACTTCCAGTTTTGAGAGGAAACTTGATTACGGCTGGGAATCGTAAGGGTTTCAACCAACTTGCACAAATCAAAGTTTTTGAGCAATTTAGGCTTCAATAAGCACAATTTGTCCATTTTGCCACATTTCGTTCACTACTTAAGAAGTTACACCCTCCGTTGAAAAATAAGAATGTTATTTTGCATTCTGCAATAGTTTTATGACAATGCATAAATTGATTTTTTTTGTCGTTTTTAGCTTAAATAAGCATAAATTATAGAAATTGTCTGATTTCAGTCTATCTACTACAGACTTCCAGTTTTGAGAGGAAACTTGATTACGGCTAGGAATCGTAAGGGTTTCAAATAAATACCACAAATCGATGTTTTTAAGCGTTTCAGGCTCCAATAAGCACAATTAGTCCATTTTGTCACATTTCGATAACTACTTAAGAAGTTACACCCTCCTTTGAAAATTAAGAATGTTAGATTGCATTCTGCAAGAGTTTTATGAAAATGCATAAATTGAGTTTTTTGGTCGTTTTAGGCTTAAATAAGCATAAAATGTTAAAATTGGCAGATTTCAGACTATCTACCACAAACTTACAGTTTTGACAGGAATCTTGATTACGGCTGGGATTCGTAAGGTTGTTAACTAAATTGCACATATCGATTTTTTAAAGCATTTCAGCCTTCAATCAGCACAATTTGTCCATTTCGTCACATTTCGTTCACTCCTTATTAAGTTACACAATCCGTTGAAAAATAAGAATGTTAGTTTTCATTCTGCAAGAGTTTTATGAAAATGCATAAATTGATTTTTTTTTGTCGTTTTACGTTTAAATAAGCATAAATTATAGAAATTGTCTGATTTCAGTCTACTACAGACCTCCAGTTTTGAGAGGAAACTTGATTACGGCTAAGAATAGTAAGGGTTTCAACCAAATTGCTCAAATGCGATGTTTTTTAGCGTTTTAGGCTCCAATAAGCACAATTTGTATATTTCGTCACATTCCGATAACTACTAAAGAAGTTACACCCTCCGTTGAAAAATAAGCATTTAAGTTTGCATTCTGTAAGAGTTTTATGAAAATGCATAAATTGAGTTTTTTGGTCGTTTTAGGCTTAAATAAGCATAAAATATTAAAATTGTCTGATTTCAGACTATCTACCACATACTTTTTTTACAGGAATCTTGATTACGGCTGGGATTAGTATGGGTTTCAACCAAATTGCTCAAATGCGATGTTTTTAAGCGTTTTAGGCTCCAATAAGCACAATTTGTCTATTTCGTCACATTTCGATAACTACTTAAGAATTATTACCCTCCTTTGAAAAATAAGAATGTTAGATTGCATTCTGCAAGAGTTTTATGAAAATGCATAATGTGAGTTTTTTTTGTCGTCTAACGTTTAAATAAGCATCAATTATAGACATTGTCTGATTTCAGTCGATCTACTGAACACTTATAGTTTTGAGAGGAAACAATTGATTACGGCTGGGAATCGTAACGGTTTCAACCAACTTGCACAAATCGATGTTATTGAGCGTTTCAAGCTCCAATAAGCACAATTTGTCCATTTAGTCACATTTCGATAACTACTAAAGAAGTTACACCCTCAGTTGAAAAATAAGAATGTTAGTTTTCATTCTGCAAAAGTTTAATAAAAAATGCATACACTGGTTTTTTTTTGTCGTTTTACGTTTAAATAAGCATAAATTATTGAAATTGTCTGATTTCAGTCTATCTTCAACAGACTTCCAGTTTTGAGAGGTACCTTGATTACGGCTGGGAATCGTAAGGGTTTCAACCAAATTGCACAAATCGATGTTTTACAGCGTTTCAGGCTCCAAAAAGCACAATTTGTCCATTTAGTCACATTTCGATAACTACTAAAGAAGTTACACCCTCCGTTGAAAAATAAGAATGTTATTTTGCATTCTGCAATAGTTTTATGAAAATGCATAAATTGAGTTTTTTTTGTCGTTTTACGTTTGTATAAGCATAAATTATAGAAATTGTCTGATTTCAGTCCGTCTACTACAGACATCCAGTTTTGAGAGGAAACTTGATTACTGCTGTGAATCGTAAGGGTTTCAACCAAATTGCACAAATCGATGTTTTAAGCGTTTTAGAGTCCAATAAGCACAATTTGTCCATAAAGTCACATTCCGATAACTACTAAAGAAGTTACACCCACCGTTGAAAAATAAGAATTTAAGTTTGCATTCTGCGAGAGTTTTATGAAAATCCATAAATTGAGTTTTTTTTGTCATTTTACTTTAAATAAGCACAAATTATAGAAATTGTCTGATTTCAGTCTATCTATTACAGACTTCCAGTTTTGAGAGGAAACTTGATTACGGCTGGGAATCGTTAGGGTTTCAGCCAAATTGCTCAAATGCGATGTTTTTAAGCGTTTTAGGCTCTATAAAGCAAAATTTGTCCATTTTGTCACATTTTGTTCACTACTTAAGAAGTTACACCCTCAGTTGAAAAATAAGAATGTTAGTTTTCATTCTGCAAGAGTTTTATGAAAATGCATAAATTGAGTTTTTTTTGTCGTTTTACGTTTAAATAAGCATAAATTATAGAAATTGTCTGATTTCAGTCTATCTACTACAGACTTCCAGTTTTGAGAGGAAACTTGATTATGGCTGGGAATTGTAAGGGTTTCAACCAAATTGCACAAATCGATGTTTTTAATTGTTGTTTTACAAAGTACGCGACAGCTAGGTCATAAGTATTATGACGTCTTCCGAATCAGATCCATTTATCTCACACAGCCAAAGGATTCATTGTGGCGTGAGTTTTAATTGATAAACTTTTCACAATCAGTTTTGAGGTATAATGGGCTTACCTTTACAGCCAGCAGGGTAGTTGTCCCATGGTCAATTTGGCATTGGTCTGGTTAAAAAACTGCAGTCCACAGTTTCCAAATTCGTATCTGGGGTTGGTAGGTTTGCATGTCTTGTAGTTTTTTTCAAATCTTTATAATTATGCACCCACTCTACTTTCTTTAATGTAGTATCTGTCTTTTTTTGATGTGAAATAAGGAAGATGGGGTTACCCCCCCCCCCCCCCCCATCACAGGATCAAGGTACCACTCTGTCCACCATCCAGTTCTGTTGCCACTGACTAAAGAGGTCAATATAGTAGTATAACGTAGTTCTTTATTTTCTTAGACTACAAAAATACATATTTGGTCTTCCACACCTAACCTATATAAACTTTAAAGTTACTTACATATGTTATGTTTACAAAATCATGAACCGACTTAGAAAGAGAAAGTAAGGGTGTATTTACATCAACTAGAAGCATGTAAACAGCAATAGCACAGTCACATAATAGATTTACAAATTGTGTACAGCATATAATTTACATCAGCTGTAGGCTCCAACAGCCCTCTTATGTTATACGTAGCTAGTTACATACATGTTACAGTCAAGACATGGCCAGTGCCAACATGCATGTATTTTAAATAGGGTAGGCCTACATACAAAATATTTTGTACTTTTTATTTCAAATACCTAATATTACAGTATCTTTGTATTTCTTTTCCTAAATACGTACTGTTAAAGGTCTCTCACAGCAAGAATTAAGATAGTGTCAGGACCACCCACATTTAGTTTCCAACTTAACAAGCGCGAATTACTAACGTTTTTCCCGATTATCTAGTACAATTTGGTTGCAGTAAGTTTTTTGACGGTAACGTACAAGAAAACGTGCAAGCAGGTTTCCGTCAAAAAACTAATTCGCACTTGTTACGTTGGAAACTAATGGTGGGCGGTCCTGACTCCCCTCACACTATCTTACTTCTTGGTGTGAGAGACCTTTAGTGATGTGATGTAAACAGCAATAGCACAGTCACATAATAGATTAACAAATTGTGTACAGCATATAATTTACATCAACTGTAAGCTCCAACAGCCCTCTTATGTTATACGTAGCTGGTTACATACATGTTACAGTCAAGACATGGTCAGTATCAACATGCATGTATTTTAAATAGGGTAGGCCTACATACATTAGTATTTTGTACTTCTTTGTCAAATGCCCAATATTAGAGTATCTTTATATATCTTTTCCTAAATACTACGTATTACTATTAGGTAGTTTCTTTTTGACGTACCGTATTACTATTTGATTTAGTGGTAATTGACTAATTGGTAAATCAAATAGTAATACCGAATACCTTTACAAAATATATCAATATAAGAAATTAAAACCGAAGTTTTGAATACAAAAATGAAAATAGGATGCAATCCCAAGAATTTGTTAGGGTATATATGATAAAATATACCGTATTTACATGAATAGAAGAAAACCTCAAATTTAAGACAACCTCCTATTTTCAAGAATTTAAAACTGAAAAAAGTCATACTTATAATCTTAATATGCGAATTTAGACCTACATCATTTTTACAACCCCCAATATTTTAACTACACAAATGGAAATAATTATGGTCTTAGTATTTACCTGAATAGAAGAAAACCTCGAATTTAACTTTTAAGACAACCTCCTATTTTCAAGAATTTAAAACTGAAAAAAGTCATACTCATAATCTTAATATGCGAATTTACGACCCCCAATATTTAAGCTACACAAAATGGAAACAATTATAGTCTTAGATTCAGTTAAATACGGTATTTCAGTAATTTACTTTATCTGATCACTGATAGAATGGACGTTTTACATTTGCATAAGACATGTTTGAACAGCTTGTTTTGTTGAAGGCAATTTGTACTAGCCTCCCAAGCAAGGGAATACTTGTCTGGAAACAATTTTAAATATGCTTTCGTATTGATGAGTGATTCATGGTTAACCCTTGAGCCCCAATCTTAAATTAGTCAGATTGTTGACGAACACATCATTAAGGTTTTATCGGGACTAGTAGTGTAATTAAATGCAATCAGTGTGGATTTGTGCACTCTCAAACACAAGGAACGTAATAAATCTGGCACGTATTGTGAACGTAGTGTAGTTATGGTGGCATAATATGTTATCTCATTAACAGGCAAACCATAAGGAAATGCTGCAGAAACTTTTCTTTAAACCCACCACTTTCATCACCATTTCACTCTGCCTTCACTCTAAAGAGCAGTGGGAGCCAGCATTGATCCGTATATCACGGACTCTAAAACAGCAGTAGTTATTAAGTAGACTTAGTCCTACTGTATTTATACACACAAAAATGCAAAAGAAACAAGAATATTATTTTTTTGTGATGACATCGAGTACTCGATTTCTACCCGACTCTTTTTGGAGTCGATTCCTTCGAAAGAAGGTTGCTGTGTAGCGCCATTTTCCCACGCGGGTAGACATTGTAAAGAAGCAGCATGCAAAGTTGGTGACACTTTTATTTGTTAACCATTATCTAGATTATGCTGTTTATTACCAAGCCATCTTTACAAACAATGAACAAATTAATATTACGTACTGTCCAAAAATTTGTATCTTATGCTCCCGCCTGGAACAAATGCGGCTCGAGAAGGGCGGTTAAACAATGATCAAGGTCAACCCCTTTTACCTTACCTTTACTGCCGATCGAGGAGTCGACTCCTACTCGATTCCCAGCGCTCCGGAGTCGACTCCAATATTTACTACGGTACCCGATGTCATCACTATTATTTTTGTGTTAATAAATGCGCTTACAAAACAATCACTAAGATCCACTAAGATGATCTATTGAATGAATTATAAATCTAGGTAAGCTACTACCGATTTGCACCTACCTCTGCAATCACTGCTTCCTACGTGTGGAGTAAGGGCGACTTCTGACGTTTGCTCTGGCTGCAGGCTTGAATCTCTGAGCCCTTCATAAGATGAAATCAATGTACTGGTAGTCAAAAATTATTGTGGAAGTGTTACAGAAGTTTACGCTCATCCAAAGCAGTAGTATAACTAGAGATATATGTTTCTTTTACGTTTTAGGTTTTAGATGCTAAATCAGGGAACTTGTATTTTTGAAAACGTTACAAAATTATGCTAACTTTAGTACAAAAAATAATGTGTTCCCATTCATTTTGACATTAAGTTGAATTATTTTTAAATATTTGCATATAATTTTCCATTGGAGTGCAAGAAATCCCCTCGTATTCAAAGGTTTGATGAAAATAAATAAATAGATGCTAAAAATGCTTTGCTAAATTTAGAAAAAATAAAAACTAAAACGACTTTTCTTAAGTGTAAACAATAAACTAAAGCTATAAACTACTTGTTCTGGTTGAGCAGTAAAGTTATGTAACAATTTCCACCCAATAGAATATTGCTAAACAAATATTAAAATTACTTATTAACTATAAATTGGTTACTACTAGAGCCCTGTGAAATTCGCATTAAATATAAAAGCGAAAAGTGAAAAATGTAATTTTTACGAAAGTTCTCGAACTTTGGTAGGGCTATGCACCTAATAAAATCTTTTTTTTCTTGCAAATTCAAGCAAAAAACTCCATTTCATGTGATAAGCGCGAAATATACGAATTCACGCTAATTACGGCAAATTTTCTCGAGTTTAAGCAACAATTGTAAAAAATGGGAAAATAATAAATTCTTATCAATTTCCTGAACATTCAATTCCAGTATTTCCATTTGGTTTCTACTTACTAGGCCTATTTAGTTCTTATTGTATCAATGAACAATCTCAATAAAAAAATAATTAATTTTTGTATCACAGTTTTTGGTCCACGTCTAATATTTTGTTGCTAAAACCCCGATTTCAGATAAGAACTAATTATTACTAAAATTTTGCCTTTTTAACTAATTAATGCAAAATTTTTTAGAATACACGCTAAAACAATATAAAAAATAATGCCAATTTCATGGGGCTCTAGTTAGTTCACTTATTACTTAATATTGTCATGTAAAAGTGGATACTTTATAACTTTTACTGGTATTAATCTCCTTCTTGGTGATTTATGGATATTTGAATTGGGACACTTAGTTTGTCATTTATTGTTTCTTTCACAATCAGGGTATGTGCTGTGCTCGGCTATTTCGACAGCCCAGCTCGATTGTTACTTCTGGTTATTATGACTTGTGTAAGCATTTTCGTAATTATTAAAGTAGTCATTGAGAGCAATGATCGCGGTAACTTTGCTGACTGCTCAGTTACCACTCTCTGGTCTCGCTAACGAGAGGGGGAGTATTGAGTGATTTGATTGGTCAATTATGACGTATGTGATCGGAGTAGGGCTAAGAGAGGGGTGATGGGAGTATGACGTAGGGGAGTTTACTTAAGGGGTGACACGGGTGTAATTCGGGGCTATCAACGACTGACGGGAACAAGTGAGAGACCTGTGCCAAGGTAGTTCGGTGAGGAGGGGAGGAGGAATCCAGGAGAGGAACCCAGGAGCGACACGAGGAGTGCTACGTCAGGCTGTCCGTGGGGTATACCGGAGACCGAATCACCGAGCCGACTACTGAGGAGCCAGGACGTGAGCCCAGTTTACCGCACCGTACCGGCACACCGTGAGGAAAGAGGTAGACCAGCAGTTGGAATCGTAACATAGATAGTCCATAGGCAGGTTCGCCACGTCTCAGCCACGTTAGGATAAATGTTCTTAACCAATAAATACGTTTCCTCTTGTGTTTGAAACTAGTCTCTTATCATTTCTAATCACTACTGTCCGAACTCTGGTACGTCCTATAAAAGATCCCAGAAGTGTAGGTGAGAACTGTCCCGGGAGTTACGCCCCAGTACATCATCGGGTACGTCACCGACAGTCCGTGGGTTCGAGTCCGAGCTATCATCATTGGACTGAGAAGACGGTAGGTTCTCGCTACATGACAAATATGGTGGAAGCGCCGATTCAAAACTGAGTTTTGTGTTCTTTGGCGTACCTTTGTTCCGGCAGTTTTTTTTTTCTCTTTTTCTTTCTTTTTACTACACTAGTTTTGAGACTTGGCTAATCTGTTTATGTAGGTGAAGGTTGTTCATTCATCTCTGCTTCATCTCCTTTCATTGTTTTGCGGTGTCAGCAGTGCTCTCGCGTTGCTGTTATCTTTCGTCTTACTTACAACCTCGTGGCGGCCATTTTGCATTCTTGCTGCAGTACGTATTACACTGTGCTGATTCCTTGTGTGCAGATCTGCTTGTTGAGCTATAGTTGTCTATGTGTAACATTCCCGACAATCGCACTTTGCGTCGTGTGTTGAGATCGTTGAGCGAACCGCATTCGGGGGTTGCTTTGTCTGAGCCTGAGCGATTGTTGGAGTGGTGCCATAGACAGGTGGGTGATCCATCCTAGGAGGGCGTGGAGCACGAGGAGGAGTCAGTTACGAGTGAGGAGTACGACGAGGTTATACCTATTGTGCAGGCGTGTGAGCGGGCGATTGAGCCGAAAATCATGTCCCTGCCGGTCTCCGTTTTCTGCCCTGAGCAGGAGACTGCTGAGGAGTGGGTGCGGCGTTTTGATCGCAGTGCTGGAGCCAATGGCTGGACGGAGGACCGGAAGGTCTTAGGCTTTGCGAGTCTCTTGCGGGGGTCTCACCTCCATTGGTTTAATTCTTTAGAGCAGAGGCGGTTGGCGACGGTGACGGGGGATCCTCCGGTACCGGCGGTCATCTTTTGGGAACCCTTGCGGGACTTGTTTATTAAGACCTTTGGCAATCGCTGGGATTCACGTCGGCAGGGGCTGCACTTGCTAGCTACTCGCAAGCAGCGAATCGGCGAGTCTGCCACGGATTATGTGTTTTCTCAGCTAGCGCTGTGTGATCGCGTTGATCCTCGCATGACGGCTGAGGAACGCATGGGGTGGGTAATGGATGGCTTGCGGACCAGATTGGCTAGGAGCTTGCTAGGAACGTCGTTCGCTAACATTGACCTGTTGTTGGCCCGTCTTCATGAGTTAGAGGACATGGAGACGCGCGAACAGGAGGAAGTGGAAGCGGCCAGGGAGGTGGCTCAGGCTACGCAGCAAGTTATTGCTCCCGTTTCAGTGTCTTCGCGTGAGGTCCGGCGGAATGTTGATCGTCGCACAGGGGAGGAGTCGTTTTCAGCAAGGGCTGCGCCGCCGGGGGATGATTTGGTTGCGTTGATGAAGGGGATGACGTTGGAGTTGGGAGCGTTAAAGGAATTGAAACAGGAGTTGGGGTCGTTGAAGTCACAGGTGCAGGGATTACTCTCTGCGCCCCAGGGTCAAGGGATGCAGTCGGGGGCTTCGGCCGGTGTTGTGCGTCCTAACCTACAGGGTGTAAATGAACTTCCTAGGTGTTTCTTTTGTCGTCGTCTTGGTCATAGGGAACGGGGTTGTGAGGCGAAGAAGAGAGCGCAGCAACAGGTGTGTGCGGAGTTAGGGACGGCTGAGGCTTCTGCTGCTGCGCCGCCTGCGGGAAACGCTTAGCCCCATCGGGTAGGGTGTCCTCCCGCATGGGGTGTAGTGGTGCCTCGGGAAAGGGGCGCCGCCGTAGGTCACGTGTTCCTACATGTTGGATCTGCGGTCGTTCGGGACACATTCAGTTTCGTTGTCGTCTTAGGCGTAAGCGTATGGTGCACCGTCGTCGTTACTTGCGGGAATTCCCGCAGTTGTATGCTTCCATCACCCTGGGATCGTCGGGGGATGAAGTACCTCTGTCTCTTTGTGTAGATGTTCTGGATGCTTCGCCGGACATAGGTGTAGAGACGGAGAGGGGTGTAGCGACGGAGGTGCCGTGCGTCGACTCGTCTACTCGTGTCGATGTCGTGGTCATTCCTACTTTTGGCGCTTTGCGTATTCCGGTAGGAATGGACGGGGTTGGCCTGAGTGCGCTGGTTGACTCAGGTGCAGGTGTTTCTTGTGTGAATGCCGACTGGGTCCGTAATTTGCATCTTCAGCCAGTAGAGGGGTTAGTGCTGCGTACTGCAGATAACTCGTCGTTGCGGGTAGTTGGTCGCGTCGAGGACGTCAACGTTACTATAAAGGGTAGGTCTCTGCCTATGTCGTTCGTGGTGGTTGATGGGTTGTCAGTTGACTGTTTGTTGGGCAACGATTTTTGTCATCGGTTTGGTGTTGTTATTGATTATGAATCAGAGAGGGTGTTGTTAAATGTGAATGGTGAGTGTGTACAGGTGTTGTTTGGTGAGGACAAGAGTATTGTTTCGGCGGGGTTAGAAGAGGGATGTTCTGACTTTCTGGCACATATTGATGTCGTGGAGGGCGAGCCGTGGAAGGTAGTTGTAGCGAAGGAAGTCACCATAGGCCCAGGTCAGACAGGCGCGGTAGAGTTTATAATTACTGACATTTGTTTATCAGGTGCTTATATTTTTGAGCCTACTACTTCGTTGTTGTGTAACAAGGGCCTTATTCTTCCTACGGTCTTGTTGTCTGGTGCGGCTACGGGAGTTTTGCCGGTCACTAATGTGTCCGCGCAGGCGGTTGTGCTGTATACTCGCACTGTGTTGGGCACGTTAGAGGACGTTGAGATCTTGCCGCGTGAGTCAGGGATGGACAAAACGTGCGAGGAAATGGTTTGTGTTCTTAAGCATCAAGATCCTGATAGAGATGTGATGGCGGATATTGCTTCGCTCGATGTGAATACAGATATGCCTGCTGAGACGCGAACGGGTTTGCTTGAATTGCTTGCGCGTTTTCATGACGTATTTGCGTGGTCCTCTGACCTGATAGGGCGGTGTAACGTGGGGGAGTGTGACATAGAACTTAAGGATCCCACCCCGGTTCATATGCAACCCTATCGGGTGAGTCCTGGGGAGCGTGATGTCATACAGTCGCACATTGAGGAGATGCTAAAAGCGGGTGTGATTACTCCTTCTACATCTGAGTGGGCAAGTCCGATTGTGTTAGTTAAGAAGAAGAATGGCAAGATAAGGGTTGTTGTCGACTTTCGTCGTTTGAATCTCCAGCTGAAAACCTTTAGTTATCCTTCTGCGAATGCGGAGGACTTGTTGGCTTGTTTAAATGGTTGCACTGTATTTTCATCCCTTGATTTGGCTTCTGGATTTTGGCAGCTACCCTTAACACCTAGGGCGAAGGAGATTTGTAGCTTTGCATGTTGTATGGGGCTCTTTAAGTTTGAGGTATTGCCTTTTGGTATTGCTACTGCTCCGGCCTTATTTCAAGCTGCCATGGATAAAGTTTTAGCGGGGTTGAAATGGACGTCTTGCGTCTGTTATCTTGATGACGTATTGTGTATGGGGAAGGACTTTGTTGAACACCTGGCTAGGTTGGAACTCGTTTTACAGCGTTTTCGTGCCGCTCGTCTCACACTTAACCCTGAGAAGTGTTCGTTTGGGTATGCCGAGGTGAAGATGCTGGGTCACATTGTTAGTGCTGTAGGGGTGGCTCCTAATCCTGAAACGGTTCAGGCAGTACAGAATTTTCCGGTCCCTCGAAAACTCAAGCAGGTTCGGTCGTTCATTGGGCTTGCTTCTTACTATCGGAAATTTATTGAAAATTTCAGCCGCATTTGTGCACCCCTGACTGACTTGACGAAGAAGCAAGTCAGGTTCATTTGGGGTCCAGAGCAAGAAAGCGCTTTCCGTACGTTGCAGGACAAGCTTCTTTCGGCCCCTGTTTTGAGGCATTTCTCCGATTCTGCGCCTACGCAGTTGCGTACTGATGCTTCGAAGGAGGGGTTGGGGGCGGTTATTTTGCAGCAATTCGATTCGGAATGGCATCCCATTGGTTATGCGTCGCGTCGCTTGTCCAAGGCGGAGATGAATTATGGAATTACCGAATTGGAATGTCTCGCTATCGTGTGGAGTGTCAAATACTTTCGACATTTCCTTTGGGGGCGGCAATTTCAGGTGGTTACTGATCACTGTGCCTTGTGTTTCCTTCGAAAAAATAGTGAGAGGGGTGGTCGTTTGGCCCGCTGGAGCATTTATCTCTTAGATCATCAGATCGAGATTGTGTATAAGTCGGGAAAGAAACATCTGGATGCTGATTGTTTGAGTCGATTGTTGCCGGAGGGTGGTGCTGAGCCTGAGGATGTGGAGGGCGAAATGGAGATCATGACACTCCCGGTGACTGTCGACGACTTGGCACGTGAGCAGGCGACAGATCCTAAGTTGGTTGAGTTGATTGAAGCAATGTCTGAGCCAGACAAGGCTACGTCTCAGGTTCGTCGACAGACTAGGGGTTACGTAATGGAGAATGGAGTATTGTACAAGAAGAACTTTGCGGTCAACGGCCCTACTAAGTTGTTGGTCATCCCTGAACATCTAAAAGTGCAAGTGTTGTATGATGCGCATGACAGTCCGTCGGGTGGCTCCCATTTGGGCTACGTGAAAACGCTGGGCAAGCTTCGTCAGCGTTTTCATTGGGACGGTATGGCACGACAGGTTGAGTCCTACGTTAAAAGCTGTGGAGACTGTCAGGCGAAGAAGATGCCACATTTGTTGCCGGCCGGTTTGTTACAACCTATTGCGGTAGGGGAACCTTTTGATATGATCGGTATCGATCTATTGGGTCCCCTTAAGCGTAGCGTTAACGGTCATCGATTTGTGGTAACAGCTACTGACTACGCTACCAAGTGGGCTATAGCGCGGCCTATTCCATCTGGCGGTGCTACTGATGTGGCCACTTTTCTCATTGATCATGTTATCTGTGTTCATGGCTGTCCCCGCTTGCTTCTTAGCGATCGAGGGGCTGTGTTTCGCAGTGCGCTTGTGTCGGAGATTTTGGCCGGATTAGGGGTGCGTTCGGTGTATACGACCGCCTATAAACCCAGCACGAACGGGCTGTGTGAGAGATTTAATGGCACACTCGGTACCATGTTGTCGTTTTACGTGAATTCTAAACATGATAACTGGGATGAGTATGTGTCGTTATGTACCTTCTCTTATAACGTTTCTATTCAGGCGACGACCAAGCACACTCCCTTTTATTTGGTTTACGGACGTGAGCCCACCCTGCCCATGGATGCTGGGATGCAGCCTGATCTACAGTTGGGGGTTGACAGCGCGGCTAGGGTTGAAGCATTGCGGGAAGCGCGTCGACAGGTCTTGGAGGTGATTAGGGAGGAACAGGCTTCTCAGAAAGCTCGTTATGACCAGAGTCATCGTCACGTGTCATACGAGGTTGGTCAGTATGTGAAGGTGTTCTTTCCCTTACGTAAAGTGGGTAAGGTAGAGAAGTTCATGCATCGTTGGCTTGGCCCATTTAAGATTACTGAGAAGCTATCGGACCTTAATTATAAGGTTAATATGAAGCTTAGTAATAAGTGGGTTATTGACACGGTTCATGTTTCTCGGCTGAAACCTTGGTTCGAGCCCCAGGCCTGGCTTCTCCCTTGGCAGGATTAACATCTGTGTGCGTGGTTTGTTCGGTTTCCCGTGATCTTTGTCATTGAATGCCTGGTTATCTTCGGCGTGATTATCCTTCTTGCATTCTCTCTTTCTTTCTCTCTCTCAACTCACTCTCTCTCTCTCTCTCTCTCTCTCTCTCTCTCTCTCTCTCTCTCTCTCTCTCTCTCTCTCTCTCTCTCGCTCGTTTTTTTTTTTCTTTCTCTCTCTTGACTTCTCTGTGGTCTTCGGTTGTTGGCCTTTGTTTCCTTGGTATGTGTAATTTCCGGTGTCATTACTCGCCGTGCGTGCGTTTGCATTTTTGCGTGCGACTGCGAGCGCGGTGCAGTTAATTAGACCGTCTTTGATTTATCATTGGGCACGGAATATTACTTTGCATATCGGCACTTTGTGCACTTCTCTTCTCTTCTCAACTCTTTTGGGGACGCGGTAGGGGTGTTGTCGGGGTGTGTTGACTATGCTCGAGTCAACACAACGGTCGTTGATGATGTATCGTGTTGACGTATGGTCAACATGGCGAGATGTTGTTTTTGCGGTGTGTTGACTATGTTTGGGTCAACGCAACGTTCGTTGGTAGTGTATCGTGTTGACGTATGGTCAACATGGCGAGATGTTGTTTTTGCGGTGTGTTGACTATGTTTGGGTCAACGCAACGTTCGTTGGTTGTGTATCGTGTTGAAGTATGGTCAACATGGCGAGATGTTGTTTTTGCGGTGTGTTGACATGCTCGAGTCAACACAACGGTCGTTAATTGTTTCTCGTGTTGACTTTGTTGTCAACATGGCTAGATAGGTTTTTATCTTGATGTTTTGTTGTGTTCATTGTCAACGCAATGCTGCGTGGTTCGTTCTTCGTGTGACTTATTGTTAGCATGGCAAGATATGTTTTTGTCTCGAGTTGGGTTGATGCTTTTGCTTGTCGACACGACATTGCCGTACTTACTTGTACGTGTGATATTCGAGGGCTAGTTTGTTTCTTCTGGTGTGTACACATTTGCACGCTAAAAGTTCGATGTGAGTTGCGTCGGCGGTATTCTACCGGGTGGCGGATCTGATTGTTTGATCGGTGGTCTGGTGCCTCGATGTATGCAAGGGGGTGGTTTTCGCTGGTGGGGATGTCCGTAGAAGTGTTAGGTTTAAGACTAGTTCGTTATGGCGTGGCTTTGTCACATTATAGAATTATTCATTTTCTCTCTTCTCCTTTCTGCAGAAGGGGGAGAGGGGGGATGGGGGGGGGGGGGTAGAGAGTTCGGAAGATCATTAGGTTTATTTAATTACTTTTAGGTCTAATTAGGTTTATGGATTGATGGACATTCCCGGTGTTTCTCTTTGCTTTGCTGCAGCTTGGCGTTGAGTTTCACAGATGATAGCTTTGTGTGCATTGAGTGTGCTGGACTCTTGGTCGACATCGTCGATTTGTCATTTTGTGTGGTGATACTAGTTTTGTTATTTGGCGGTTGCCGGATGGTTATTAAGTTCCTATTGAATCACATGAGCAAATTATGTCATTGTTTCAAGTTGGTTTTTTGGAAGTAGATTTATGTAATTCACATTCACGTGTTACGTGGTGAATTCATCAGTTTGTTCATGTGTGCCGTGACACGTCACGCGTGATTCTTGGCTGTACGTTGGCGGCTCTCTGAGGAGAGTAGGAGGGAGTGAGAGGAAGACATTGTTCCACTATTGTGCTGACGACAGTCGTCATGACTCACAACTATGTGGAGTGCTTCTCGAAGCGGTCTTGTCTGTCGTATAATGTTATTGTTTACATACTGTTGTCTTGCCAAGGTCACTCGTCGTCAGCTGTCCTATCTCACGGGAGCCAGGTGATGTAAGCTACCTACTGTCCGAGTCGTGTTCCTTTGAGATTCGGCGTAGGGTTAATCATCTGCACAGTATTGTAGTAATAGTGTAGTAATGTAGTAACTTGGTAGTTTATTAGCGTTATTAAATGTATGTAGATACACATGATATACGATGTTGTAGCTGGAGGGGGATGCAGGTGCGGGAATACCATTCTGCTGGTGTTTTTTTTGTGTTCCAGTGTACCTTGCATCTCCGCGGTCTGTGTTCGAACCGTCGATCATCTGTTGGCTTGGGTGGATGGGCTGCCGTCAGCGGGTCGATGGAAAGAAGACTCCGGGCCGAGGAATTGTTCGACTCCGGGGTCCATTGTATTGACGAGGAAACGTGTACCATGAATTTTTCTTTGGTTTTTTCACATTACTGTTTTATTACTTTGTTTGGAAGTGTATTTCTTTCTCAAAATCAATATTCACTTTCTCGTTTGCGGAGCATAATCTCTAGCCCGTGTGTGCACTAGGGTGCGGGAGAGATCATGACTCTTAGTAGCTTCATTTTAGAATGTATATGGCTGAGAGGTGAGGAATTTGACTATGGGTTTTGCGAGATTTTTGTATTCCATAAGGGGGGATGGGTTGTTTTATTTCAAGTTGTCTGTAATTTTTGCTAACGTCATACATCCGATGCCAAATTTGGTAATCACTTTGTTTTCTGGCTTTCCATAAATCACCCTTCGATTCGGGGTCGAATCTTACCGGGGGGGGGCGGATGTCATGTAAAAGTGGATACTTTATAACTTTTACTGGTATTAATCTCCTTCTTGGTGATTTATGGATATTTGAATTGGGACACTTAGTTTGTCATTTATTGTTTCTTTCACAATCAGGGTATGTGCTGTGCTCGGCTATTTCGACAGCCCAGCTCGATTGTTACTTCTGGTTATTATGACTTGTGTAAGCATTTTCGTAATTATTAAAGTAGTCATTGAGAGCAATGATCGCGGTAACTTTGCTGACTGCTCAGTTACCACTCTCTGGTCTCGCTAACGAGAGGGGGAGTATTGAGTGATTTGATTGGTCAATTATGACGTATGTGATCGGAGTAGGGCTAAGAGAGGGGTGATGGGAGTATGACGTAGGGGAGTTTACTTAAGGGGTGACACGGGTGTAATTCGGGGCTATCAACGACTGACGGGAACAAGTGAGAGACCTGTGCCAAGGTAGTTCGGTGAGGAGGGGAGGAGGAATCCAGGAGAGGAACCCAGGAGCGACACGAGGAGTGCTACGTCAGGCTGTCCGTGGGGTATACCGGAGACCGAATCACCGAGCCGACTACTGAGGAGCCAGGACGTGAGCCCAGTTTACCGCACCGTACCGGCACACCGTGAGGAAAGAGGTAGACCAGCAGTTGGAATCGTAACATAGATAGTCCATAGGCAGGTTCGCCACGTCTCAGCCACGTTAGGATAAATGTTCTTAACCAATAAATACGTTTCCTCTTGTGTTTGAAACTAGTCTCTTATCATTTCTAATCACTACTGTCCGAACTCTGGTACGTCCTATAAAAGATCCCAGAAGTGTAGGTGAGAACTGTCCCGGGAGTTACGCCCCAGTACATCATCGGGTACGTCACCGACAGTCCGTGGGTTCGAGTCCGAGCTATCATCATTGGACTGAGAAGACGGTAGGTTCTCGCTACATGACAATATTAACACCTATACTATATATTTATTGTCCATGTGTAAGCCTACTATGCCTATAGCGCCGGTTTTTCAATCGTCTGTTAAAAAGTGGGTGATATAATGATATTCCATCAGTTGATTAGGTTAAGAAGGTGTTTTTCAATTGCTTGTTAAGCTTAATCAATCGGTAAAAACATGTAACAGACTCTTTTCTTCACCATTTGAAACTTTGGTCAATTACGCGTTAACGGACTGTGACCGAGTATTTTCCGTATCCCAATTTTGTACATAGTCGTGAATGAAGGAAAACGAAGGCGCCTACACATGAACGGTAAGAAAATACTAGGAAGAAGTACAGTAATAAATCATTTCTAAACAAAATGAAAAAAATCAAATCTTTTAAATGTACACAAAATTAATTATAAAGAAAGTAAATAAATTGAGAAATTGGGATTACAGAAATGCGCACAAGTGTGAAACGAAGGAAAGAAAATACTATATAAAAACAAAAAAGGGGGGAAAAACAGTGAACACCAAAGTAAGGACATGTCCGAACGATGGTCTAGGTTGAAGTCCAAATTCTAGGTCCACATCTAGCTCCAGTTCTATTTCCAACTAGACTAGCATTGCTCATTCGAAATCAACAGTATCTTTCGGACAATACTAGCCTATACAGGTAATAACTATCGGAAACACTTTAATCTCCTGCGAGTTATAGTTGTGACTGTTTAGTCAGATGTCGCTGCTGTGTACCAGCCACATGGTATCACAATGCACCAACTTGTGTCAAAAATAATAGATGCAATTTGTATAAACATAATATGTCCAGACAAAACTGAATGGAAATGGAGTTATGTTTATGCGTTCTATTGAATTGTTTTTACACGAAAGGCAAAAATACCATGTCACGTACAAAGAAAACAAAAGTTGAGGCATTGAAATATCTATAATGTGTAGTAACAACAACAGCAACAACTAGTTTGTAAGACGTTCATGTTAGATGGCCGTGGAGCTGGGAATCAAGCCACACTAGAATTTATCTCTAGGCACCTACATCTGCATGGGTTTAACATTTTAAATCCTATGAAGGAAAATAACAAACAGAAAATAGTATTTGCCATCAACACGACGAATAACTTCTATCAGGTGAGTGAGCTACTAAAAGGTAAGCCATTTTATCTGGACCTAAACGAGTATACACTTTCAATTGCTAGGTCCAAATGTGATTTTGGAATAGGGACCCGAATAGTATACCACATTTCCCGATATTGGTTCGACCATATGAAATAGATAGGCCCTTATCTGCAAACACCGGCAACATACTTTTCCCATTTCAAAATGTCACAGTTCGATCTTTATAACGTTACAAAGTTTGACATGTTGCCTTTCCTGGACTTTTATCGTGAAATGGATGGTTACGTCATAACTGACTAAGCATCACTGTTTATGAATGAATTTGCCAATCACCGTCTTGCAACACTACATAATTATCGAAAAAACAACGTATTCATTGATGTCCGATCTCTTCACAAAATTACCAAAACACTAAAATAATGTTACATTATTACAAATAATCATACCAGTGGTGTAAATTAATTGCTGGACACAATTATTATTCATTTTGGAACCGAATAAAAATATAAATTATAAATACACTCATTTTAGTGAGATATTCGGCATAAATACGGTCTTTGATTATCTTTGAGAGATAGGCTGAATGATATTAGTCAGTTCTGACGTCATGGCCTGTTTTCCCGCCATAATTATCGGTGAAATTTTCAGCATACGTTCTTGAATGAAAATATTTACGAAAATGGGAAAATGAAATATGTATGACTTCATAGCATCGTCACTTATTAGGTAACGACGAAACAAATTAATAGGAACATTCCCTAATGCTTTCGGACAGTACTACCTATGCGGTCATCAATGACCAGTGGCATAGCAGTGACCCAAGCTACCCCCGCAAGGCTTGGGGGGGCTCTCATCAGGGGGGTCCACCGGTCAAGCTGAGTTCATGAGCCAAAATATGAGCTTATCGATACTCGCGTGTAGAGGAACCTCTTTCAAGGAATGGACAGTGTTGCTTTGCTCAGAGCTTTAATTTCCTACCTGTGAAAGAGTTGACGGGTGCTACTGATGAAAAATTATTCAAATCAGCCGAATCATTCCTAATCCTTCCATTGTACAAAGACGATTCGACCGACGATTTTCTGTCGCCGATGTTAAGTTTTCGAAGTGTCATTAGAAGCCAACTAACAACGCTAAGTGATCCTAACTCGATTATAGAATTATCGGAACTTTTGATAGAACCATACAATAACTTTGTTTATCCCCGACGTCGTCACTGCCCAACCCTCGAAAAATCACCATGAAATGTAATCGCAGGAACGTAATGACACTCGCCATGAGGCGGTGGCACCCCCCCCCCCCCCCCCCCGTCACCGCCCAACGAAGATTTTTTCCACACTTTCATAACATTATAATGGCCTCAAGATGGAGTATCTACTATATTACCACTGACATCACACAATGAATTAGTAGGCATAGTAACAACGCCGGTAACACTAACTACATCATCTTCACGGAAATAAATCGGACAATTTACGGTAGGCCTACTCGGTTCTACATCCTTATTGTCATTTTTGCGTTCCTCTTGCACCTTTTAGCGATCTTTTGACCCGAAAAAAGACGTCAACGATGATTGTTTCATAGCAAGTCCGAGGAAAGTCTCATCGCCAAGAAACCAAAACTGTGACTGACTGCAAACAGCCAGCCACGACACTACCCCCACCCCACTAGACCACTCGTAATAAAATACCCAGAAGAAGAAAAGTGAATGAATGAAGGAAGAGCCCCCACTGACATTCGTATTGTTACCGCTGTCGTCTCCTTTAGTCAAAAGCAGTCTACTCTGAGAGACTGAGGATGTGAACTTCCAATGAGTCTAGGACAATTAGACAATTATGTCCGTGACAAGTTTGAGTAGGATACTATTGGGTAGGTCCGGTTGCGTAGCTTAACCCAACCCCTTCCCGCTGTGACCGTACGTGCTTGCACAAATTATTTTCGGCCTCCAAGTAAACCTGACACTGTGAAAGTTTTGTTATTTAAGAATAATGGAAAGCGGCTTCGGTTGTGGGTATTTGTGAGCACGTCAAACACGTCACCTGTTATTGGGGTCCGAGCTGACACAACTCCTCCTCTCCGGTCAGGCAACTAACAAACATTGAATTGTGGAATCTTCATTCATTCCCTTCCATTCTTAAATATAACAACATTGCTATAGTATCAGCTAAACAAAGCAAAGGAAGTAAAAATACTATTGTTATTTTCGCTCATCTCGGGCTTTTTGTCAAACTGCAGCGCGCCGTGGACCTGCCGCCCCCCCACCGTAGCATGTCAATATGCACGCATGCCGGCGACTTATTGTCAGCTGACAGCTCGCCATTATAGTTTGCCCAAGCGGACCGGGGAGATTTAAGTACGGGCTGGTCGATTGACTTTTTACTTACAATAATTTCTACTTGCCAACTGAAATTTTTTACTCGCCAATGGCGAGCTGGCGAGTGGATTTTTCGAGGGTTGTCACTGCCTATCTACAATTTTTAACAATACCTATCACTGTCGCAACAGCTGAAATGTTAATTTTCCAAGTTAAAACTAGCCAAAAACTGTCTTAGAAACAGCCCTGCGTCTTTGCGCTACGCCACTGTCAACGACGTAAATCTGGACCTAGGCTTGGAATTAGCAACGATGCGTTTGGACACGTTTTAAATATATAAACAAAAAGCAAAGGTAGAAAAGTAAAAAAAAGTAGGCCTACAACACCAAAAACAAAAGTCAAGACGACTTACTCAACAATCTTTATTGAGTGGGATTTGGATTTTTTTAGCAATAGAGTGGATTCACATATTGCACATGGTGGTCATACTGGAGGCCACAACGGCATGTGATTGGTAGTTCATTGTGTAAGGTTTTAACAACAACAACGACTGCATTTGTGAATAGGCTATATAGAGAGCGGTGTAAGATGTGCGCTTTGGAGATGCACTCTGACGGCCGTTTAAGAAAGGAAGGTACGACAATGGTGTCTTTTCGTGGTTGTTTAAAATGTGTAATTGAGATCTGTTTGTGACCAATATAATCAATAAATATTGCGAATGAAAGTCTTTGTGTAATTCGTACGACATCCTAACATTATCAGAAGTGGCATTTTTAACTTTGGAACCACGCAGGCGTGTTTTCGAACATAGAGGAGTGAGTTTTCTTAGAGTTTCCCTACTCGAAACACACGTACGCCCAACGAGATTCGAGGGCCCTGAAGCTACAAGGTAAGCCTACCCGAGACTTGATTTGATCTGAACATGTTTACACGGTCCCACGGTGAAGTAGGCTCAGTGCCTATTACCACTTCAGGCTTTGTGCCTGTGACCACAACCACAACGTTAGGCCTAGGCTTAGACCTTGTCCCCACGACTCTAACAAACCCAGGCTCTGTGCCTACGTCTGGCTTTGTGCCTACATCTGGCTTTGTGCCTACGTCCACGTCGGGTTTTGTACCTACGACAGGCTTTGCACCTTCGTCTGGCTTTGTGCCCACACCTGGCTTTGTGCCTACGTCAGGCTTTGTGCCTACGTCTGGCTTTGCGCCTACGTCAGGCTTTGTGCCTACGTCTGGCTTTGTGCCTCCGTATGGCTTTGCGCCTAGGCAATACGACCAAGGCCTACTGAGGCAACAGAGTGATTGGCTTAATCAACCGCAGCCAACATCAGCCAATACCTCGCAACCTGTAGTATCGTCAAGGGTGATTGAGGGAACACAATTCCGACCACAATCGGCAACCGGCAGGGCAAGTGAGACAGACACTACCATGCAATTATTGCTACAAGTATTAATAGATCAGGGGCGGCAGACGACAGAGATAATGCGCCAAGTGCAGAACGGGTCCAATTACGTAGCTGTACCAGATCTAAACCCAACGATTCCAGACTTCTATGGCGATGGGTCTAGGATCAGTACAACTGCTTGGCTAGCAATAATAGAGCGGGTAGCAAACGTAAACAGGTGGCCAGACGAAGTAAGACTTCAAGTGGCGCGTGCTAATTTGAAGAAAGGAGCATTGTCTTGGTTTGACAATCCGGATAGGACTTTCGATTCATGGGTTGAATTTGAAAATCAGTTTAAAGCAACATTCGGAGCCGAACCAGACCATGTACAACTCACTACCGACATGCTGAAACGCGAGAGAAATCCCAACGAATCCGTACATGAATACTTTCATGATAAAATTCTACTCTGTGGTAAATTAAGACTACCGTTAGACCGAACTAAATTCTACGTCATCGAAGGTCTAAATTACGTTGCAATGGGCGATTTCCTTATGAGCAAAGTACATTATACTACCGATCACATCCTCAACGATATAAGAGAGTACGAGCGATTACAATTAGGTAGAGCCAACAGGAGATCAACAGGGGGCACACCGTCACAAAGTGGAAAACCTCAAGGTCAAGTATCACAAGCCTCTAAGACTCACGGGCTAGAAGTTATAACTGAAAACAAGGATACATCTTATGTTAAAATGAGCGAAGACAAATTTAAGCAAAACCCAGCAACCAAAATGCCAAACGATAAAAACTGGAACGATGGACGCAAATGCTACAACTGTTACAAATATGGCCATATATCAAAGGACTGTCCATTACCTAAACGTACACGTACTTGCGGTGAGTGTAAAGAAGAGGGTCATTCTACGGCAAATTGCCCCAAAGCAAAACCGTATCCATCAAAAGCTGTACTGGCTGTGGATGCAAGCCATGATAATACACCAACCGTGAATAAGTTCATGAAGTCAGTTACTGTGAACGGATTTGAACACAACGCGTTCATAGATACGGGGAGTTCATCATGTACCATGAAAGCATCTGCAGCAATTCGTAACAAATTAACGATTCAATCAACCGACGAAAAACTTTATGGGTTTGGCGATTCGACTACAGAAGCTATAGGCGAAGCCACTGTTGCCATACGAATAGACAACATTCACCTCGAGGGGATACGATTACTGGTTGTTCCCGACCAAGCTCAACCTGCAGACCTGATGGTTGGTCGAACGGTAACGGAACTACCGCATATAGCATATATCCGGGTAGACGATAAACTTGTTTTCGGGTATCGTGATGAAAGTCCGTTCAAGGATATCTCGATACCAGTGTCCATAAATTTGAAAGTGACTGAAGATTTGAAGCTACCACCGAACAGTATGAATTTCATACAAGTAAGTACAAAATGTCCTGGTGACGAACTTATCGTACTCGCGAATAAAGATTCGAAGCAGGAAAAACTGTTCCAACTCCGTGAAGGCCGAACTATTGTTCCTGTACAGAATAATTCTCCGTGTGAAATAGAATATAGAAAAGGGGAGCAGTTTGGTCATGCATATGTACCTGATGCAGTCTACCAACTGTATGTGCAGGGTTCTCCAAAGTCGTCGCTTGAGCCAATCCTTCGGGAAGAACTCAATATCGGAGAAACCATTTCAGAGGATACCAAGGATAAAATTGTAACAATGGTGAACGTTCATCGACGTGCATTTGCTAAATCACTCAATGAAATTGGTTGCACTGATCTCGCTAAGTTCGAGATTAAAGAAATTGAGGGTAATCGCCCAGTGAGATCAAAGCCCTATCAACAGACTGGCGAAGAAAGGAAGATTTTTGATGGAATAGTCGACAAGTGGGAAGAAGCAGGACTGGTTACACCGACCCGTTCTCCATATGCTAGCCCAGTCCTTCTCGTCAAAAAGAAAGATGGAGATCATCGCTTGGTGATTGACTATAGAAGACTTAACAAGCAAGTAGTTAAAGATCGATTTCCGTTACCAAGAATTGTTGATCAGCTCGAACAATTGTCGAAGGGACGGCTTTTCACCATACTCGATCTACTTAGTGGTTACCACCGACCTAGACGTCGACTCCAATGATGACGCAGTCGTCGATGATTCTTTGGTTACCAAGGAAAACAGAACGAAGTCTGATAGCTGCGAAATAGATGTTCCAGAGGCCATGGACGAAGAAGAGACAACTAGTGGTCCGTGCCGCGCCAAGTTATCGCTTCCATCTACGAGTCATCAGGGAAGAGATCCCAGGGAGAGAAAACGTCCATCACGTTACGATGATTATGTTTAGTGATGTTTAAGTCATTTCCAAGGAAAGAGTAAAACCTTTCTATTTTGATCATAATGCTTAATATTTAGTTCATTGAACTAACCTTATATACACCAAATAAACATTCGCAAGTTGAGGACAACTTATGCTTCAGGACAGCCGAGTGTAAGGTTTTAACAACAACAACGACTGCATTTGTGAATAGGCTATATAGAGAGCGGTGTAAGATGTGCGCTTTGGAGATGCACTCTGACGGCCGTTTAAGAAAGGAAGGTACGACAATGGTGTCTTTTCGTGGTTGTTTAAAATGTGTAATTGAGATCTGTTTTTGACCAATATAATCAATAAATATTGCGAATGAAAGTCTTTGTGTAATTCGTACGACATCCTAACAATTGTTACTATGTTTTAGCTGGCATTTGGTTGAATTTCAACTGTTCTCCAACTTTGGTTCGCTATTACTAATGAAAAGCAACTTAAATAACTTATTGACTCTTATTTCGACTACTCTTTGTGTTGTGTACAATGGCAAACATAATAATTTCCGTGAACTTTATCGGGGGATATACGAGTTCAAATTAATCAAGATTACTTACTTACTTACTTACAAACTCTCATTATTCCCCATGAACAATGTATTATTTGAATTCTATGGATAGCTAAATGAAACTTGAAATACAGTAGTACCATTGAGTTTGTTAGTGTAGGGTAGAGACCCAGCGGCCATTGGCGGCTATCTACCTATAAATTTCCCGTGGACTCTCTAGTAGTACGAGCGCGTACCGCTAGAAAGCGCTACACGTACCCACTGATGTCAGCGTTCCCGTGGAAAGAAGGGATACTACGTAGTACGCGCAGATGCGAAGTCGGTAAGGTAGTAGTACTAATGCTGCGGCCAAATCACGAACTATATTTCAAAACTCAAGGCGCGGCTACAATTTAGCACCGTCAGTGTTGCCGCTTACTACACTACACTTCGTTGTCAGTTGTGAGGTAGGCCCACATACAAACCATACCAACAATCTTGTTCTAGATTGTAAAAGCATCAAACGAAATTAAACGTTATACATATTTTCCTCTAATAAAATGTTTCAAAAATATAGGACGTAAAACACAAATATCAATCAATCAATTTAATAAAATGTCTTCGAACAATAACTGTAAAAGTTCTAAATCGACTCTGAAAGATAAAATACACAACATTATTATTTATTTATTTACTTATTTATTTACTTATTTATTTATTTATTCATTCATTCCTTATTTATTTTTTATTATAAGATTGTATTGTCCTCCCTTGTAAATATGACATGAATAAATAAATAAACAAATAAATAAATAAATAAATAAATAAATAAATAAATAAATAAATAAATAAATAAATAAATAAATAAATAAATAAATAAATAAATAAATAAATAAATAAATAAATAAATAAATAAATAAATAAATAAATAAATAAATAAATACATAAATACATGAATAAATAAATAAATAAATAAATAAATAAATAAATAAATAATAATGTCGTGTTTTTATCTTTCAGAGTCGATTTAGAACTTTTACTGTTATCGTTTGAAGACATTTTATTAGATTGATTGATTGATATTTGTGTTTTACGTCCTATATTTTTGAAACATTATATTCGAGGAAAATATGTATAACGTTTAATTTCGTTTGATGTTTTTACAATCTAGAACAAAATTGTTGGTATGGTTTGTATGTGGGCCTACCTCGCAACTGACAACGAAGTGTAGTGTAGTAAGCGGCAACACTGACGGTGCTAAATTGTAGCCGCGCCTTGAGTTTTGAAATATAGTTCGTGATTTGGCCGCAGCATTAGTACTACTACCTTACCGACTTCGCATCTGCGCGTACTACGTAGTATCCCTTCTTTCCATGGGAACGCTGACATCAGTGGGTACGTGTAGCGCTTTCTAGCGGTACGCGCTCGTACTACTAGAGAGTCCACGGGAAATTTATAGGTAGATAGCCGCCAATGGCCGCTGGGTCTCTACCATACATTAACAAACTCAATGGTAGTACTATAGGTGCATAGGCGTGCGCACGGCCCAGGCCGAACCTAATGTGTCAACTTGGCGGTCAGGCCGCGCTGGACTCCAATTCCTTTAGACCCGGCCTGGGCCGAGAGCAGTTTAACCCTTGAGTGAGTAATAAAGGGTGGAGGGCCCACGACATTGGCAGTTTGTCTACCGCCGTTTACTGCCCAAAATACTTAAGTCGGGTAGTAGAAGTTCACCAAGCGACGCGATGACGGAGCCTGATTGGTCGGCTACTTTACCGAAGATATACGAAGACAGCCGAAAACTCCGTCATCGCGTCGCTTTGCGAACTTCTACTACCCGACTTAAGTATGTTGGGCAGCATAAGGCTGTAGACTGACGATAGCGTTGCGTTGCGACTCTACCCTATATTACTCACTCAACAGTTTAACTTTAAACTTAACTTTCAATTAGTCTTTAAATTAAAATGCACTGTCAGTAGCACGTTTTTACGCAAAGGCACACTTCACCCGTGGCTGTGCAAATAGCTTTTAATTTATCTGTTATTTAAATGAAACGAAACATAGCTCTCTATAGGGGCCACAAGATTCTATGGCACCGGAAAGCGTCACGTCTTAAAATCGCGTTTAGGCCATAAAAGTTATTGCACCAACCGAAAAAATTTGCGCCTACGGCAAAATTGCCTCCTGCGACTGGGGCTTCGCCCCAGACCCCAGCTGAACCACGCCACCTGTGCCGGGTCTAATGTTAGACGCTGCGCACGCCTATGTATAGGTGGCCTCCAATATGGCCGATGTGACGTAACGTGAATACTCGCTATACACAGAGAAGTATGCACATCATTGGAGTTCTCCATAGTTGTGGGCTTTTGAGACCCTTTTCATTTCATTTACATAATACTTATAGGCCTCTACTACATGGATTAAAATTGAAAACATTATTTGTGGGGCCCCAGGGCCAAGCGTGCATGTGCACAAACGTTAAGCTGACCATGTTTCAAGTCGGAAAATCCAGGACAAACTACCCGAAGGGAAAGGGGACTGGACCAACGAAACAATGGGGGGTGTGGGGGGAATGCCCCCCACCAAAAGTGCCACAGGTGTATTTTAAAAAATTACGTTTTTGACATGGTTTTAAGTAGGGATGTCAAACGATTAAGTTATTATAATCGATAATCGAATTCACTTTCACCTCCATGATCGATTATTAATCGATTTTAATCGTTTTGTAAAATGTCGGTATAGTAGCAAGTTTCTTTCAAACTTCGGTCTGGTTTCGGTTAGTTTGAATCGCCCGCGCAAGCCACGAGCTCGCACGGAGTGTGTGGCAGACTACGGCATGTGGGTCGAAATACTCATTCGACTTCTTTTCGACTATCGATACATCTTACATACATACATCAGCCCACGGAGTTTTTTTGTTATGTTCTGTCCAAGATTTCGACGATAATGACGATAATTCTGTCCTAGTTACGCCTGAAGGGCTATACTTATTCACTTTCCGTTTTTTTTTTTACCAATAAGTAATTAAGTATGCTGAATATGCCTCGCAATATTATTTTCATGTGCAGCGTACGTGATGTGAACTAAAAATCGTAGCTCCACAAATAGAATGCTGCAGCTGTGCTGTCAGAAATGATGGGTTTTCTTCTTCTTCTTAGCGCAATAGCGATGCTAGCGCTAGCCCTCGCGCTCGAATAGGCGGCGGATCTTGAGAACTAAATTTAAAAAAGCACAAAAATTTAAAATCGATTTTTTTTTTAAATCGATTAATCGTTTTCGATTAATCGAATCGATTTAATCGTAATCGTTGACATCCCTAGTTTTAAGTGTTGTAGAATATGTTACGGGAGTATTTCCTGACAGCAATTCGAGAAATTAATTATTTTTGCAGTTACAGTCAAACTTCGTTAAGACGTTTCTGAAGGGCCAGGAAAAAAAAACGTCGTAAACGTGAAAACGTCATAACGAAAATAAATAAAAACATGTCAGAATTGAATATTCTTTAATTTGAAATACATTGATATTTTAGCTAGTATAAAAAAAATGAAAAAATACTTCAATATCAAAAGTTATTAATATTTTACAGGCCTATACACTATTGTGAAGCTGACTACTGTAAATAATAAAGTACATACTAATATACTAATTAAAATATTTAAATCACTCGTCGCGTGCTTCTGAATAACAACAAAAGCGCCCGCGCGTTGCAGTCAGTCAGTCTGGCTGAACTCAACCACACCAGACAGTCACCCCCCCCGCTCCCCTCTACACTGACCGTGGACTGACAAACAACCAAAAAACCTGTCAAGCGGGTTATATTTTATCTCAATGGCCTGTGTCACAGCCTTGCTACGCTCACTGTGGATGGGGGGGGGGGGGGGTTAGGGGAAGGACCTTGAAATGAGAGCGAAAGCGCCCGCGCGCCCACGGAAAAGAGGAAGAGATAATTTTGACAAGATTATCACGTGGAAATAACGTACCATTTTAGCCAGGTTTGTTGAATCTTTACTCTATTTTTCATAATGGTGTTTAGTGTTTGACGCGGGAATCTCTAATGTTTTTGACAATTCGGTTAGCGTCTTATTGGGGTTGCGATCAACAATGTTAATAATTTCCAGTTTTCTTTTCAAAGAAAACTAAGTGGGTTTTCGTTGACGGACCTGCTTGTAGAATAACACAAAGAACATTGACGGCTGTCTGAACAAAACTCGGGCCAGACTGCACGTGCGAAGATCAGGTAGCGGGAGGGTTGGGGTGGGTCAGCATACTGTAGTCTATTTATAGCGAGTACAGTAGACCGCCGCGGGCCTCTGTATTGTTATGTCGGCGCCTGGAGAGGAGGGGGGGGGGGGGGGTTATCTTCAGGGTTTGTGCTGCCACTGACGATGGGCGGTTGCCGTCGAGGGGAAAAGGGTCTCAGCTAGGCCTCGTAGATAACGAGCTGTCATTTTTAAAAGACCACGGCTCCTCGAAAACGTGGTAAACGCAAATAAAGTCGGCACGGGACAAAGAAATCATTGCGTCCTAAGCGTGAAAACGTGCTATTGGAGAACGTCATAACGAATAAAAATAACATTAGTCTTATGCAACTTGAGCGTGACAACTCATAATTCGACGTGTTAACCGTGAAAACGTCCTAACGGTAAACGTCATAACGAAGTTTGACGTAATTAAGTGTTGTGTATTAGCCTATATTACAATAAATACTTTGATTGCAAGTCGATAAAGTCCGAGACTTAATAAGCTATTATCGGAATTCCGGGACATTACAGTGCTTTTCAAGAAGTCTTCCGGATGCCGGGACAGAGGGTAAAAAATCGGGACTGTCCCAGCTAATCCGAGACGTATGGTCACCGTAACAAACGTGCTACTGGGATTGAATGTTAATTTAATTGAATGTTAATTTACCCTAACCAGTTCTCTCCTGGCATAAGCAAGAATATTAGACAACACAATGCGTGGTGGTTGGTTTGGGGTGTTCGTAATGCATTTCACATACCTGTCAACTAGCTTGCCCCAGCGTTGCACCAATCTTGCCGTTATGGATGGAATGCTATGAATCAATTGCTTCCGTATTTTGGGGGGTATCACTGCAACACACGTAAACGTTTACGATGAAACATGATAGAAATATGGTTTGATCGCAACAAGTTACAATAGGCTTATCGGTTATCACCAATTATTATTATGTAATCAATGACGAATTATTGATTGATGTAAAGTCTGTATTACACGGTCAAATTTTTTCATCCAACTCCTTGAATTCAAGGACAAAAAAGCATCAATAAATAATTCCTATTATTGTATTTGACTACATACTGACTGTTTTTGATGCACTTTTGTCCTTGAATTCAAGGAGTTGGATGAAAAAATTTGACCGTGTAATACAGGCTTAAGGACTGAAGTCAACAAATTATTCACTGTTTAATATATGTAGTTACTATAGCTACAGGCCTAGGCCTAATGATGAACAAATGCTCAAATCACGTTTTAACTAAATAAATTATGCCAATTCCTGTTCTTTGGCCTCACGCTATGAATGGGGAACGTCTTTCCACTGGAACGTTAATCATACATACATGTTAACAGTAGCTGGCTTTGGAGCTGCCATAGCAACAAAGCACATTGGTAGAGCCTATGTGTAGTGCAGGTCACTGTACTGTACTGAAAATCAGTTTTTGTAACTGATTGGGTAGACCTGAGACAGGAGTTGTACACGGGAGTTGTTCATCTGACAAACAGAATTGCAAAATGAACTAAAATGCTCTAATCTTCTTTGTTTCCTAGAACTGAACCATTTTAGAGAAGTTCTTGAACAACCATAGTTTTAAAGTAAAGGTGACTTACCCTGCCCACGATCCTCCAAAGAGCCTTTCAGCAAGAACTTCTTCCCTTTAACGTAGTAAAGTCCATTCGTTGTTCGGCTAGTAATCGGGCCTACTTCTCCATCCTTCCTTACCGTAGTTCCTTCGGCTCTGGACATAGATACAATACAACAATGCTAACATTTTAATACATTAAAATTGTAACATAGGCCTATTTCTTTTCTATAAATATTTAAATTATAACCATTAACTACACATTGCATACATTTCTTCCAATGTAGGCCTACCCCTGATTCTGAGAATACATAAATAACCATATTTTTAGGATGTTTTGACTATGCTTCCGTGATGTCACCAAAACATGCTTTGTGACGCTTCGACTGCTAAAGGGATCAAAGCAGGTAAAACTCCTTGCCTGTAGTTCCTTTGCCACAAAAGGTTGCAGTGAACACATTTAATAATGTTGTTATGGATGTGCAAATTTGTAAAACAAATTAATGTTCTGGTTGTGTCATGTGTGTCAGATGCTAAAACATCTCCAAAGGTTGCCATGCCAAAATATTAGGGCTGCCCAACGCTAAAAAAATCATATCGATATCGTGTTGTGATATCAAACTTTTCAAGTGACTAATCGATATCGAAACTTTTCTCGTCTGTTTCTAGACTTCCAGACCAGCCAGAGGCCATTTAAAACAATATTATTAAGCAAGCGAAGCGAGCGTTTCCACTTGACTCTTATGGCACTTCGTTCTGTTTTTTTTTTTGTTTGTTTGTTTGTTTTTTGTTTTGTTTTTATGTCCGTCGATAGCGGTCGAACGGAAAGTCCGATCAACTTGAAATTTGGACCATCCACAAGCCTCGATGTGGATTGAAGGTGTATAGTTTTGAGGCAAAATCGTTCGAAAAGTTACAAAGTTACACCATAGTTACTGCAAAATATTTTTCTGAAACAAAATGGCGGCAAAATGTGAGATAGCCAGATTTTTCTACTGTTTTGTCCGGTCACGAATATGTTAATGTAATGGCGATCTGATAAATATTGGCAAAGTTACACGTAAGTTACTTGAAAATATTTTTCTAAAACGCAGTAACGGCAAAATGTGAGGTGGCTATCTTATAGTACATTTTTGTCCGGTCACGAATATATTAATGTAAACGCGATCCAATACGTATTAGAGGCAGAAATTACATTTCTATTGCTGTCAATAAGTGTTAGTAACGGTGGCGGACCGTGTTGAAAACATGACCACGAAAATTCTTAGCAACGCACATTGCACTGCATACAACAATGTCGGAAAGTATAATAGCCATGGAAATAAGAACAATTTTTGCAATGCGCATTCTTGAATTGTGGTTAATTGTTGTTCGTATTAGCATTGAAAACTTTTCGCCAGAAAGTTCGTAGATATTGACGCGCTCGCTTATCAACACGTCAAACAGAGCGTTTTCCTAGTGTACATAAATATTTTAACTTTGATGTCTTATTATGTGTGCAAATTGTGTGTTGTACTATTGAAAATTTAAAATATCCACACAAAACTGCGATGTTGTAATTGGTGTGATGTGATGTAATCGTTCTTTTTTAACAATTAGCTTATTAGGCGCAAGTTTGATATCGCGCTACGTACAATACTATATTAATTCTATATCGATATTCGATATCGTTGGGGAGCCCTACAAAATATAAGATACAGTAAATAAATAAATATATTTATTATTTTGTATTATATTTTATAGGGATGTCAAACGATTAAATTATTATAATCGATAATCGAATTCACTTTCACCTCCATAATCGATTATTAATCGATTTTAATCGTTTTGTTAAATGTCGGTATAGTAGCAAGTTTCTTCCAAACTTCGGTCTGGTTTCGGTTAGTTTGAATTGCCCGCGCAAGCCACGAGTTCGCAATTCGACTTCTTTTCGACTATCGATATATTTTACGTCACGGAGTATTTTTGTTATGTTCTGTCCAAGATTTCGACGATAATTTCTGTCCTAGTTAGGCCTGAAGGGCTATAGTTATTCACTTCCCGTTTTTTTTTGAACCAATAAGTAATTAAGTATGCTGAATATGCGTCGTAATATTATTATTTTCATGTGCAGCGTAATTAAAATTTACGTGATGTGAACTAAAAATCGTAGCGACTTTTCTAACCTTACTTCTCTTGTTATTTGTGAACAAACATAACAACTCGTATTTTTATAGATCGTAGGCGTCGAATGCTGGGTCTAGGGTAGGCGACTAGACACAGCTATTCAAAATATGACTGGAAATTCGGCTCAAATTATGACGCAAAGTTATGCTGTTGCTGTTCTTAGGCCTAGGCCTAGGCCTACTGTAAATGAAACTGAGCAATAGCGATGCTAGTGCTAGCGCTCGCGCTCGAATAGGCGGCAGATCTTGAGAACTAAATTTAAAAAAGCGCGAAAATTTAAAATCGATTTTTTTTTTAATAATCGATTAATCGTTTTCGATTAATAATCGATTAATCGAATCGATTTAATCGTAATAGTTGACATCCCTAATATTTTATATTTATATTATATTTATATTTTTATTATATTTTTTATTTATTATGTTTTATATTTATTATTTTTAATTTATGTAATCAGTAATCACTAAATCGATTTTGCGCCACCACTTTAAAATCACGATTATCAACGACAACATTTAATAGTAATAGTAAACTTTTAAGTTGTTGTTATGGTTCTACTGTACTAAAGTAGGTAACTAAATTAAGGTAATAGAAACACTATGGCCCATGTTCATAGTCAACAAGTGCAGGTATACAAAGAGTCCACTATCAAAATAACCATACACACTTGACAAGATCTCGTAACAAACTAGCCACACCTGAACATAAATCTGCGTTATTCGTGAAAGGTGTCCATTACATAGGTTTAAGGTTTTATAATTGTCTACTAGGGCTGAGTCGTGTGAACGTTTAAACGTGTAAACGCCCGCGCGAAAATGTACGTGTACAAATATTCATACACGTTTACCGTGACATAACCCGCCTGACCAATCCCCTCCCCCGCCACCCCCCACCCAAAACCCAATTCACAGATTTTTCTGATGTCACAGCTCTTTGACGAGCCGCCAAGGCATAGCTTAGTATGTCGAGTCAAAATGACTGTGGACAGTTGGACACAAAGGTGGGGAATATAATCAACAATGAATATTATAATAAATCAACAATGTTATTACGTTAAACATATTGTTGCGCGAACATTAAAACACTTTTTTGCTATCATTTTGTCAACAGGGGGCTGTTACGTTTAAACGCAAAAAATTCGAAAAAATAAACCTTGACAAAACTAACCGTTTTCTCCCAGCCCTATCGTCTACCAGAAAATGTGTGTAATATACCGAGCTGTAAGAGGTTTCGTTTTAGGGTAAAAGCTTTTTACTAAACAATTGTCTTTATGATTGTAATGAATTTTTTAACTTAGACATTAACCCAGCTGTTGCTTAATTGTGTAAATATAATTTATCTTTGCTCAGTATTATATTAGATTAACCACTTACATTTTAACCACTGACTACATGACTGACCATGTAAAATATCACGTTTGTACAATTCATGTCAAACATGTATGTGATCATTTACAATACATAAATGAATATGAATATTGAATATGAATATGGACATTTGTGTGTCCACAAACTCACGTAGATAAGTTGCCTTTAATGTACAGTTTCCAATGATCATTTTCTTTTTTGATTGTTGGAACCCAACTGGTGATAGTCATGGGGGCTGACATCTGCAATAGCTAGGAGAAACAGAAATACAGAAAACCACTTTTAAATTGTATTGATTTGTTTTATTAAACATGCACAGCTATTTTAGTTACATTGGACACAGTTACAAGTAGGCTTAACTTAAGGCCTATATAATATATATATATATATATATATATATATATACAGTAAACCCTCATTAATACGAACATCAAGGGACCCAGAAATCGTCAGTTCGTTTTATAAAAATTCGTAATATCGCAAAAACATCGAAATTCAATAGTACCAGCCAAAATAAACATATCTACAAACAATCAATGTTTTTCAATGGATAGTAGCGTGCAGGTATGATGTTTTGTGCGTGCATAGTAGGCGGACTAAGCGGGCACGTTGCAGTGAGAAAGCCACGCCCCTCAACAGCTGTAAGGGCTGGCGCGCGCATCCGATCGCGCCTGCAGGCGTTGGAGGGGGAAGGGAAAACCAAGCACCAACAAAACAAGTAGCTGCCTGCGACGACGTACGTTCGACGGACAAAAATCTTGATACCTACGCCTACTCTGCGAGTTGAACTCTCAGACACATTATTTTGTTTGTGCAGGCTCAAAATTATTAGTTCGTATTAAACAACGAACATTATGTATTAGTAACACCCAGGGGATAAATAATTAGTTCGTATTACGTATTATGCGAAATTCGTTATATCCGTTTTATTTAACATTGAGTGTCCTATTTACGCGGGCTGGGTCTTGCTTACTATTCGTATTATATGAGAATTCGCTCTAACCGAGTTCGTTTTACCGAGGGTTTACTGTATATATATATATATATACGTCATATATTTAATTATTCATAGGTTGCATATACGCCACATCTTTGCAAGTGGCGGCCACATTTGTGATCAAACTTTGAAACAATTGAAGGCTGTTGTGATAGAAGAGAACACATAAATTCTTAGTTCTTTAAAATCCAGCCTGTTATTTTAAATTAAATTGGTATGTGTGCTAACTTTTTATTTTGTATTACTTATGTTTACTATTTAAATTCTAAATAAGACTTGTTTATTAAATTTGAATAGCATTTACTAATGATCTAGGATTGGTTCTCCTCAGTTGTGTTGCAATCATGGCCGATGTGATGTCATGGGAGAGCTATGAATATTTACAAGCTACATACTATAATGTTATTTCTGTACATACGCACATAAACTATGTATCAGTCCAATGAATAAAATTAGTTACTTACTTAATTACTTACTTACATACATAGAAAAATTACACAAAAGAAAATTTATGTTTGATAAAAGAAAAACAGAGAGCTTTAAATTCATTTATGTTTTGCATTCTTAGCTTGGGGATTCAATTTGTTATAGGTACTGTAAAGTCTTAACACCACTATAAAAAAATTGAGTGAATAGAGAACTAACAGTTTTCCTTCTATAGGATAGCAATGGATATATATAATGTTGTCTGTACACCTTGTTCCCACAATGTCAGGTACGTAAGTGGGTGTTGCCACCAAATACTTGGGCATACAGAATAAGCACCAGTCTGCCAATCTTGGCAATGGATGGGTATATGATGATTTGTTTTTGAGGTAACTACCATTTTGTCTATTTTAATCTATCTTACTCAGAGTCAGATAATCTGGTAAACTGGTTTTTTCTAACTTATAGCCTTATAGGCTAATTAAAAATTAAAAAGTAAAACTAAAACATTTAGGGCCTAATACTATTCTTTGTTTTACACTTACAGATAACACTTTGACCCTTCTAATGCTGCCTTATTTTAAATTGACTATGCAATCAAATGAGGAAAATCTTGTCAGATATAGGCCTAGTACCGACGGTAGACCTACATAAAAAAACCTATATGTAACAAACTCTCAGTGATCAGAATATTATATTGTGGTAAATAGTATTTCTATAGGCCTATAGAAGTAAGGTATATAAATTCAGCGATTTTCCACGTATTTTAAAAAGAGCTGCCTTCTTCAAAAACATGTAAAGAGTCTAATAAGTGCCTATAACTGATGGGTCGAGGTAGTGAAAAATGGTGATAACAAAATTTGCGGAATTTTTTAAAAGAAGGTACGTTTTTCCCCCTAAAATGAAATATTGTCGACGATTAACATAATTTAGATATGAAAAAAAAACACACATTTTGAAATCGTGAATTTCGGGAAATCTCACCTATAGCGCAAAATCGCGAATGAAGTTGTATAAAACTGGTCAAAACGCAAAGCAACTCGTGATTTTTTCTTTTTTTAGTAGCGTTTTTGACAATTTCTGTCAAACCATGAAAAACGCAAAATTGTGATTTTTCAAAACGAAATTTGGATTTTTATATCACCATTTCTCATCATCTCTACTTACAGAGGATATAAGACCACTTACTGTCGGTTGTTGTTTAGGTTCTATGTATGAGTAAATAGAGCCAGATCGAGCAGAGTTCACGGAGGAGATAGAGATATTCGACTTCACTGAAGAGTATAGAGTTCCAACGTGGCTCGCATCCGAAGGGCAGTCATCGGTGTCTGTCATATCGTCTTCAACACCATTCATCTCAATTATTGGTGGTAATGTTTCACGAGGCACCGGTTGTACCATTGTGAGCTTATTCGGTAGAGAAAACGATGACGTTCTTTTCGCCATTAATGGATTATTTTCTAACACTTCTGAAATAAATAAAGGACTACAGTAGACCTATAGTAGTATACATAAACAATAACAAAAAGTATGAGCTAGTATAAGTATAAATCTTTGTGAACACCTGTTTTGTTTGATTAGTAATTCTAATTATCCATAAGTGAGGGTGTCGTACAGCGCACTCGTCTGAGGGCGAGGGTGGAGGATTTAAAATTTTAATTAGTATTAAATGGGTATTACTGTACAGTAATCACTGCATACAGTTAGGTACAAGATTTTATGAACCTAACATACAATATGATTAGAATATAGGTATTAAATAAGTATAAGGAAAATTGGAAATAATTCACTAGGCATGGTATTATGATGGGCTGCTAAATACTTAGTTCAGGAAATTTGTTTTCTCAATAGAAACAACACTTCTAATTTGTGGAAAGCAGTATATTATGTAAGCTCTGTGGGAATGGGGGCAATATCTATTCTGAGTCTCGATGCTGAAAGAGCATTAAGAAAGGAATGCCAAGGGTACTGGACAGTAACGAACAGGAGTCTTATCTTTATTGGTTGTCAATATGAGCATTTAAGAAAAGAAGAATTAGTGGTAGCCACAGATAAAACAACTTGGTCCCAGGCTAAATATTTAGCGGGCCATTATAATATGTACCGGGCTTTTAATCAAAATATGTATTATGCGATTCAAGTACATAGATCGAGAAAAACCTAGTTATTTATTAAGCGAGCGAAGCGAGCGTTTCCACGAGACTCTTATGGCACTTCGTTCTGTTTTTTTTTTTTTTGTACTAGACTCTAATGGCACTTCATGCTGTTTGTTTTTTGTTTTGTTTTTATGTCTGTCGATAGCGGTCGAACGGAAAGTCCGATCAACTTGAAATTTGGACCATCCACAAGCCTCGATGTGGATTGAAGGTGTATAGTTTTGAGGCAAAATCGTTCGAAAAGTTACAAAGTTACACTCAATAACTGTTAGTAACGGTGGCGGACCGCCGCGAAAACACTAGACAGCATGACAACGAAAATTCTTAGCAACGCAAATTGCACTGCATTCAACAATATCGGGAAGTATAATAGCTATGGAAATTAGAAAAAAATTTGAAATGCACATTCTTGAATTGTTGTTAATTATTGTTTTTATTAGCTTTGAGATCTTTTCGCCAGAACGTTCGTAGATATGGACGCGCTCGCTTATCAACGCGTCAAACAGAGCGTTTTCCTAGTATATACGTAGTACATCAATTACTTACCTCCAGAGAGCAAAGTGGACTTGGCTTGACAAGTTGCACTAGTAACTGTAAACGGCATAGAACTACTGAATAGAATACTGTTGTCTCTGCCCGAGTTATCTTCTACTGACACTGAAACAGAAAAAAAGTTTAAAAAAATGTTGGGAGGCACAACTGAAGAAATCCCAGCACTGTTACCAACTTCGGTTGATACACTCGCAGAACGTATGTTTTTACGTTTTTTTCCATATATGAGCAGGTGTTTCGTTCATCTGGTTCTTTGTTTATTGATTTCTTTGTATCTTCAATAGGAATGACTTCTGTTCTAAAAATCCGAAACCAGATCCTGCAGAGCAATTTAACAATTTACAACAAACCCATAATTACTGAAAAACCCCACATCATCCGTACTGATGACCATAGCTAGATACCAAACTTGCACAATAAATGTTTAAAACACTTTCAACAATGGTTCTAGATGTTTATTGAAGTTAGGATTACAACTGAAGGGTCTTTATTACCACGAATTAATGTTGAAAGTGAAAGTGTTTATGCACAAATTGCTCTTGACCCAAATAAACGCAAAAAATAGAAAATCATATATGTATATTATCTGCACTAAAACTATTTGTCCTATATTCAAGAAGGAATAGGCCTACTACATGTTAGTTTCCATATTCTCTCTTGCATAGGTGCCGAGTTTTGTTTTTCTTGGGGGGGGGCTCAACCTAAGATCAACAGTATCTGCGTGGGAAGTCTGGGGGCCGCTGGAGGCAAATTCTTTTGGGGGTACTATTGCCATCGAGATGGCCTTAAAAGCGATCTGAGGTATTATTTTGAATGGGAAGATTAAAATACCTAGTACCTATTAAGTTATTTTATTCTCGTATTTTAACCTTTCACCAGTTCATTGTTTCGTAGTTTTAACCTATATGTAAATTAATTTTGTTATTGTCTATTACAAACACTTCCTGGCTAGGAATATATGTGTAAAATGACGCATTATATTTTATTAACGTTACGAGATCCTATAAATATGTGGTCTGACTAAACGAAATGTTTTGCAACCTGATAGGGTGATTTTACAAAGAAAGGGTCGGACTTTTCAAGAAGTACAAGTTTATTCACCCATGTTGACATTGAACATTGAACATCCTAGCTCTGTCAGGGGTGAAATCCTATAATTATAGGCTCCTTCGTGAGCACTGCTTTCTATTGACAGTTTTTCTCCGAAAATATCGTTAGAAACCTAATTTTTGCCACTGGGGGCCGAGCGAGATGGACTGTCAAAAAACCAGACACACTATATAAAAACAAACAAGACTCTCATATCCAATACGTGATATGGGAAAGACACACAATTTGTCGATGTGCATTAATTCGAAGGGCCCTTTAGCAAAAAAACAAAACTGGTAACTGTTTGAAGAAGCAACTCCTGTTAGCTCCTCAGGGGGGGCTGTGCCCCCCCTGTGTTACAGCTGGGGGGGGCCCTTTGCCCCGTCGCCCCCCCCGGTCTCGGCGCCTGTGCTCTCATGTCATTTTAGGTGTTATTCGCTGTGGTACACCCTCCTTCCACCCACGATACTTTGCACATGTGCAAAAGTCTAAGTTTAAAAAAGATATATTGATAGTGCAAAGTAGACATGTTGGAGCCAGGTTCACCAAACTTTAACCTGGTGATTTTCTGTTAATCGGAGAGCAAAAATGGCGCCTGGTAAAAGCCACCATGCATTTTGTATGTAATGTTTGTTGAAATCACTAACGAATCTGAGATTAGTAAATCGGCCGATTAAAAAGTTTGGTGAATATGTACTGAATTCGGACCTTAGTCTCACTGGAAATCTGCAATTTTAAGATTAAAGCTGATTAGGTAGTTAAGACTTTACTAAGTTTGCATTATATGACCCATTGCCAACCCAGGCAACAATTTACCACTACCGTAGCACCTACTATCTGCAATCCACATCAATTAAATTATCACTTTTAAATGTTATTTATTTATTTTTGCTATACTACTAGGGGTAGGCCTATAGGCTAGGTTTCATAAATTGGTAACTTTGAATTAATTAATTTGATAAAATCAAATAATTAATGATATTCTTCGTCTACAAGAACATAGCCTAGTGAATAAATATTTACTCTGTACTTACAATTGTTCAGTTGAACTTTCCAGTCTACAGGGAATCCATGTTGAAATAGTCTCAATATGTTTTCTGAGTCTGGTATCACTGGAACAAAAACTGATTCTAGTAAAAAAGGCACAGCATTTAGAGAAGTGCTACGAGAGATAGTGATAAGTGATACAGATTTCAAAGTAAGAAATGCAAGGACAAAAAGCATTTTACATACATAAGCCTATTCAGTTTCAGTGTAATAACGTTTTGGGATAAATATTTGAAGTTAACATCCCAACACACGAAGTATCATACATGGAGATGTCAGTTTGGATTTTAAATTCAATTTCATTTCAGCCCCCCCCCCCCTCCCCCCTTATTGTGTCTACCTTGCTTCACCATTAGCCATGCATCTCCACCAGCAAGTACTCGCGTGTACGTGACTGGGTCTGCCGCGAATCTGAATACATTCCTATGTGGTAATTATTTTCAAAACTTAAAAGCAAGTTTCAATATAAATGTTCCTCCTGCAGGATCGACGTTTTAAAGACGTAATCCGAACTTCACAATTTCCTATCATCTGCCCAATTTTGAAGAATATAGAATTATTCTAGCTTGGGACACTTACTTTGCACAGATTGATTCTTACAAACATTTGTCATCTCTCCTACCAGGTAAATGTGTCTACCACCAGTCATTGATTTGAGGTTTCTCGAGTTAAGTCTTGTATATGTCACCAATGGCCGACTTCTCCAAGGTATACCATCTTTCCTGAAAAACATACCACAGAACAAATACATGAGCAGGGCTCGTCTTAATATTGATCAATATTTAATATTTATTAATTATTAACCATTAATACTGAAGATTGCTCCCGCCTCAACGAACCATGTACATGTATACCCTGCGTGACATCTTGGGAGAAAATGCAAAAGGAGTAGCTGTTGCATATTTCTGGAAATATTATGTTTAACCAGACACGGAAAGTGAAGTGGACAGCAGAGGTAGCCGAGATATCTAGCCACGGAAAAAATATGATAAATAAAAGTAAAGCCAAATATTACCACTGTGGCGGATTGCCAGGCGGTGGGTCCGCAACAATCAAAGAAGAAAAAATCAATGTTTGGCTATTCAGTTTTGTAACCAGGGGCTGAGAAAAATATACGATAATAAATTTGGTTCTATATAATTATTTCTTATAAAAACCATATTGGTGACCCCGACGTGATCCGAATAAGACGCATACCTTCTGTCTATCGGTAATCACATTTAAAATGGAAGCACAATTACAAGAGTTGACACAACGGTTGAAGTCGCTGACTGCCATCGTCGCCGCGCTCAGTGATGATCAGTTCCAAGGCCGTCGTCAGCGTTCAAGGTCACACAACAGGGCCCCAGCACCAGCAGGCACGACCACTGACAGAGGATTGTGTTGGTACCACGCTACTTACGGCAACCGCGCTCGACACTGTGTGCCTCCATGTAAGTACCAGGAAAACATTCGGGGCAGTCAGTAATGGCGGCTGGCTATGGCCCCACTGCAAATCGCCTTTTTGTAACCGACAGGTTGACGCGCACAGAGTTCCTTATTGATACTGGGTCAGACCTTTGTGTTTACCCGAAAAGCAAAGTTTTCGGTCATCCCGGGAAAACCGACTACACATTGTTCGCAGCAAATGGATCCCCAATTTGCACATACGGTCCTCTGACTTTATCTCTGGATCTTGGTTTGCGCCGAGATTTCACATGGCGTTTCATTGTCGCCGACGTCGATCAGCCTATCATCGGTGTAGATTTTTTGGCGCATTTCAGTCTACTCATTGACGTGCGCCGACGGCAATTGGTTGACAACGTCACTACATTAACAACTCCAGGAAAACTATCTACTGGCGCGCTAGTACACGTCAAGGTAATTTCGCGCAACAACGATCTTCAGTCCCCCTTTCACGCGTTACTCGCACAGTTTCCGGAAGTCACACGCCCAAGTGGCAATCCTACAATGCCAAAACACCAAACGCAACACCACATCAATACGACGCCCGGGCCACCGGTTTCGTGCAGGCCCAGACGTCTTGCGCCAGACCGCCTAAAAATCGCGAAACGGGAGTTTGACAGTATGATGAAAACAGGCGTCGCGCGACGGTCATCTAGCAGTTGGTCCGCAGCTCTCCACCTTGTTCCCAAGAAAGGTGATCAGTGGAGGCCTTGTGGAGATTACCGCCCTTTGAACGCCAGGACTATTCCGGATCGGTATCCAGTTCCACATATCCAGGATTTCACGCAGAATCTTTCAGGCAAGTGTATCTTTTCTACCATTGACTTAGTGCGAGCGTACAATCAAATTCCTGTTGCTGCTGAAGACATTCCCAAGACGGCGATCACTACTCCCTTCGGATTATTTGAATTTCCGTTTATGAGTTTTGGCCTACGAAACGCGGCTCAGACATTTCAACGTTTTATCGATGAGGTATTACGGGACCTCGATTTTTGCTACGTCTATATCGACGACATCCTTGTCGCTTCCTCCAACCCAACACAACATGAAGAACATCTTCGCCTCCTGTTCACGCGACTTTCAGAATACGGCGTTTTGATCAACTCCTCCAAATGTGTATTCGGTGTTCCAGAAGTCAAGTTTCTAGGGTACACAGTCAGCGCCAGTGGCACCTGCCCTCTTTCGGAGAAGGTTGAGGCCATCCTCTCTTTCCCCTTACCTGCCAACGTCAAGCAGCTTCGCCAATTTCTTGGAATGATAAACTTTTACCGCCGTTTTCTTCCGTCTGCAGCTAAGATACAGGCCCCCCTTAACAACCTCCTCGGCGGTGACGAACCTTCAGCCAAAACAATCATTGTTTGGACACCGGAACTCCAGGCTGCGTTTCAAGAATGCAAAAACAGCCTCTCCCAGGCTACGCTTCTGGCGCACCCAGATATCAACGCCGAATTAGCAATCATCACCGACGCCTCTGATACCAGCATTGGAGCCGCACTCCAGCAGCGTACGAGCCGTGGATGGGAACCTCTCGCTTTTTTCTCACGAAAATTAAATACCGCACAGCGTAACTACGGTGCGTACGACCGTGAACTTCTTGCAGTGTACGACACCATAATTTTCTTTCGCCATATGTTGGAAGCGCGCACATTCACTGTGTACACCGACCACAAACCGTTGACTTTCGCATTTACACAGCGCCCCGAAAAATGTTCACCTAGACAGTTTCGCCACCTTGATTTAATCGGGCAATTCACAACAGACATACGTCATATTCCTGGTAAAGACAACGTCGTAGCCGATGCCCTGTCTCGTGTTGACGCCATTACTTTTCCAGTCGGCTACGCTGATATTGCCCGTGCTCAACTGCACAACGCCGAACTACGCGATCTCTTACATGCTAACTCTACCCTGCAGTTGCACCCACAGCAGCTTAATGACGCAGATTTGCCTCTCTACTGTGACATGTCACAATCACTTCCGCGTCCATTCGTACCACAGACTTTACGTCGACAAGTTTTCGATAGCCTGCACGGTTTGTCTCATCCAGGTGTCAAAGCAACGACCAAACTCGTCACTCAACGTTTTGTATGGCCCTCTATAAATAAAGATTGCCGTGACTGGGCCCGCGCCTGTATCACGTGTCAGCGTTCCAAAGTTACGCGTCACACCACAGCACCGCTTGCACGTTTTGCTGCAACTGCCACCAGGTTCGAACACATCCACCTCGACTTGGTCGGGCCTCTACCAATTTCCGATGGTTTCCGATATCTCCTCACTTGCGTGGACCGTTTCACGAGGTGGGCGGAAGCCATACCGCTTTCCGATATCACTGCCGAGACCGTGGCTACCGCACTCGTCACAGGTTGGATCTCACGGTTCGGGACACCGCTTAAGGTTACAACGGACTTGGGCCGCCAATTCGAGTCCCACCTCTTCCGTGCACTCAGTAACATTACTGGCATGACTCACCTCCGGACCGCAGCCTACCACCCTCAATCCAACGGTATGGTGGAACGACTTCATCGTCAGCTAAAGGCAGCACTTCGATGCCACGGAGATGAACGCTGGACCGACGTTTTGCCATGGGTAATGCTCGGCATCCGTGCCTCATGGAAGGAGGACCTCAAGGCCACCCCCGCTGAGCTCGTGTACGGCACAACACTCCGTCTACCGGGCGAATATCTCTCGCCCCCTCCAGCGACGCCAGAATCCACCTCAGCATACGTTGACCGCCTTCGACGTCGCCTTTCACAGTTGCGTCCGGTTCAATCGTCTCACCACGGCCAACACGCGGTCTTTGTTTTTCGAGATCTTGCAACCTGCTCGCATGTATTCGTGCGTCATGATGCGGTCCGTACTCCTCTTCAACAACCATATGATGGCCCATACGAAGTCATTTCACGTAACGATAAATTTTTCACCATCCACCGTGCCGGCAAGAGTGTAGTGGTCTCCATCGACCGGCTCAAACCTGCATATGTGGATGCAGACAGCATCTTGGCTGTCAACGCACCTTCCAAACCGACGCCAGGCCACACTTTTCCTGGCAACGTATTGCCTATTGCAGCCCACAACAACAACAACAACAACAACAACAACAACAACAACAACAACAACAACAACAACAACAACAACAACAACAACAACAACAACAACAACAACAACAACAACAACAACAACATCACACCCTCATCAACCACCATCATCGGTACACCCACCGCTCCGTCAAATGCAAAAACATCCGTCAAGCGCGTTCACTTTCCCGCCCAGCTGGTCCACACTTCTCCGTATCGTCACAACCCTCCGATACTGGGGGGAGGTACTGTGGCGGATTGCCAGGCGGTGGGTCCGCAACAATCAAAGAAGAAAAAATCAATGTTTGGCTATTCAGTTTTGTAACCAGGGGCTGAGAAAAATATACGATAATAAATTTGGTTCTATATAATTATTTCTTATAAAAACCATACCACCAATGTCATATAAAACCACTGCCTACTGGTTTTTGTTTACATTATTTTCAAGAAGTTGACAACAAAGTTGTATCACACCTACTTGTTTGTTAGTTACCTCTAACTATGTAACTACATTAATTGCAAATTTGTATGCTATACCCAGAATTAAATTAACTAACCTTAAATCATTTCCTACAAGGACAAAGTTTCCCGATTCATATCCAATCCTCCAATTGGACAAACGAACATTGAAATCCACTGCATGAGACGTCGGGTTGTTGAGCTGTTGCTGAAATTAAAAAAAAAAAGATTATTCATTTCGATTTCCGATGTTTGTTTCAAGTTTTTAACTAGTTTGAATGTGACCTACTCCTCAATGTTTCGAATTTCAATTGTAGTGCAACAATGACCGACAGAGCATATGCTCAACCCATAAACTATAAATATTATTAGTTTGAGTGCATTTAATTCTAATTGTAGAATGGAGTACATCAACTTCATTATGGGAGTTAAGATGCGTTTCGGCTAAAGGGCCAAGAAGTGAGGTCTTAAACGTGCTAAAGTTACTCATTTACAAGTAGAGATAGCATGTACTTTTGTGGGACTTTTGGCATTGCTGTCCTAATGGGAACTTGAAAAATAAAATTAAAATTAAAAATAACTAACTCCTGTTAAGAGCGAAGGATACCTCTACGTCAAAAACCGCAGAAAATTTTCATTTTTTAATTATATCTCAAGATTGAAACACAACATCAAAAATCTGAGACACCATAGCGCTGTGGTTTGGTAAGCCCTACACATTGAATGATAAATGTATTTAACGTTATTATCAGTATGACTGTGATAACGATTTCCTTAGTAATTTGAGGAAATCGTTATCACAGTCATACTGATGATAACGTTACATACATTTATCATTCAGTGTGTAGGGATTACCAAACCACAGCGCTATGGTGTCTCAGATTTTTGATGTTGTGTTTCAATCTTGAGATATGATTAAAATATGAAAATTTTCTGCGGTTTTTGACGTAGAGGTATCCTTCGCTCTTAAAGTCGTTCCATTGATCAAACTACCAGTTTCAAGCAATGATTTTAATATTTTGTTTAAAATCACAAATAATTATTTCTTTGACAATTATTATGTTAAATTACTATAAAATGTAAAATATATTCAGTAATCAAGTAAGAATACTATTTTAAAATCCAGTATTTACACGAAAATGCAGTTATTTATAATGGCATGATTCTAGACACTAGTTTGACTGCAGAATAGCCAATCCCTAAAAACGAAATTAGTTCATCAAAACTCCAAATAGTAGTCAACTTCTTATCTCGCTTTTGGCTTTAATTACACCACAACACATTCACAAATTATAGACTTTATAATGGATACAAATCTAAATTGATTTACAAAGCCAAGGAAACAAAAAACTCGTTTTTAATATTCATCGACAAAGTATTGCCAACCTCCAATATACTTGGCAACGCTGCAAAGACATTGTTATTGTCAGATCGTGAAAATGGCGTCGAAAAAATACGGAATACGAAGCGGAGGACGTTTTATTACGATAAAAGAAAATTATAGGATTGTATATTTTGTATCGTATCATGTTGTTTGTGCAATTGTTTACCTGACGAAGTGATCTCAAGTAACTTGAGTCCATCTAGGACATGTGAAGGCATGCAATGGATGTAAATTATTTCAAATGCGTGTAGGGGGGCTACATAAATGGTAGGCCTAGTCCTTGCACATGTCAAATGATCACAAAACGTCCTTGAGTGGCCTTAGGGCTTGGCATATTTTCTTTCATATTATACAGATGCCTCCTGGCATACTATACTTAGCATATCTACATTGGGGAAAATGTTTGCGTTTACGGACGTACAATACATGAATTTCATTTCGGATCAGGCAATATAGGCCTAGGCCTAAGTCTAAATAAAGGTGGCCTAGGATAGGCCTCACGTACGTACCGTATTCAGATATATTCCCGTTTTAACTGTGCCTTCAATTTGAATTGAGTGCATTATTTGTAAGACGCAAAATGTTAATTGGAAATAAGCGACAATAAATGTAAATAAGAAACAGTCCAGTCACGTCGCATCGTGGAAAGGTGACAGCCAGCTCATGTTTTGACGTGAGGCGGACGCGGGCTCAAAGAGAAATGACGTCATCGCACGCAGTGTTGCCATAGTTTCACGGCTCGCCCGATTTCCCATCAAATGTTCTTGTAGTGAAGCCAATATTGACCGAAAACGAGTCGAGAGATTGTATTCATACATACATATTTAGAATTGTCGTTCAATTATCTTCAAATTGAGTATAAAATAAAGAAAATGACAAATGTTTAGTATCTACTTAGTCGATGCTTTATATTCGAAAGTGTATGATTTTTGACAGTTTCAATGGTAGGGGATAGGGAAATCGACGGATTTTAAATATTTATATTAAAAAAAGTAGTCGATGAAACTACTTTATTTTTCGCTAATATTTAACATGATATTTAAGTGTATATTCAACATGATTTGTAGCACAATGACAAATAGTTGGGTATACAGTGGATCGACTTTAAGTGAGATGCTGCTCAGCAAGAGAAAATAGAAAAGGTAAGAGTTGATGTTCATTGATAAATTTTGAATTGCCGTGGAGTACAACACTGTAGATTCTTGTGTGTTCATTAAGCTGCTGTAGCGTTTGGGGTGACGCGTCAGGTGTGTCAACCAATCTGATTGCAAGTTTGCCGCGTCAGTCGCGGTGGTCGCGAAACAAACGCATGCAATAACGCAAACCTTGTTTATTTTCTGTGTTTTGATCCACGACGTAACCTATAACCCACCAGCCACATTTTTTTCTTCTATGTTTCGAGGTAAACAAGATCTGCAATTTGTCTCTGCCATATAGCAAAATTGTATTTGTTAAAAGGTAGACTATAGTCTTCCATCACAGCTACATTTAGGTTATGAACATGCTATGACAGTTGTCATGTTGTTGCGTTGCTCGCGTAAGGTCTACCAAAGATTGCGCTACTGTAAACACCTCGATGCGAGCAACGCATGTAACGCAGCTAACGCGTTGCGAGCAACGCTCTACAGTAACAGCAGCTTAATGCGCACATCACACTTTTTAATCAGAAAATATCCGTAAAACATGTATGATATCTGTGAATCGGTATGGAGACCTAAATATCCGTATTTACAGATGTGGCTGCCCTGGTTTAGGCTACATACCGGCCGGTCTCGGGCCAGTGTCATAGCTGGGTAACTTGGTAATGGTCACGTTCCGCCCGGCGCAACATATATATATATGTGCCCGGTACCATACATCGGCGCCGGGCCGGCACAGAGGATTGCGGCGTGGAGGCTCCGACACTGCACCGGCCCGGTACGACCGTGTTTGCAGGGTCTACAAAGTACAAACTGACAAAGCAGTTCGGTGTTGCCCCCTCATGCGTCTCATCCCCGGTACGACCGTGTTTGCAGGGTCTACAAAGTACAAACTGACAAAGCAGTTCGGTGCTGCCCCCTCATGCGTCTCATCCCCGGTACGACCGTGTTTGCAGGGTCTACAAAGTACAAACTGACAAAGCAGTTCGGTGCTGCCCCCTCATGCGTCTCATCTCGTTTGGCACACTCTCTCTGAAAAGGTTATCTCATCTTCAGCCACCAACTCTGTGGTTCTTTAGCTGGTTTCATACAAAAGACTATTAACAAACAGCCAAGTTAATTAAACAGTACATTACAACTGCCATAACTACAATACAATACAATTTGCAGAGTTGCGTAAGTTACTTTTAAAAAGGAACTTTTAAAAAGTTAAGTTACTTGCTTTTAAAAGTAACTTTTAAACGTTAAAAGTTCCTTGTTGGAAAAAGTAACTAAAAGTTACTTTGAAAATTAAAAGTTACTTTAAAAGTTACTTTTAGGAAATTTTGATGAGAAATTTTGATAATATTGCTTTCAAGTTTCATTCAACCCGCTAATCCTTGCTGGCGGGCGCCGGGCGGAGTATGTCGAAAATCATTAGAACAGCAGCCTGAGTTTTTTAAAGACTAACAGTGAATAGGAGGTCAAAATTGGACATGTCAACAAAAGAGCCGAAGGTATGGATGGACCTCCTAAGCGCGTTAAAGTTTTCACGGCCATCGAACATTCAGCATGCTACGTTTATTACAATAATACATCCACTAATCCATTTCCCAAATACTACTACGAACTATAACGTCTGCCGGCCACCTTCGATAAAAGTGTGAGGTCCTAGCAAAGCAGTGTTGCTCACACAAAGAAATAACATCCACTTATGTTTATTGGTTGTCACTCAGTTCACATTCAACCTATTTAGCCGGCTGCTGCTGGAATGGTTTCCAAAGGATACAGTTATGTATGAATTCTAGGAATGGGGGGGGGGGGGGGTAGAAGATTTTTGACCTGAAACAGCCGCAATACGAATGTTTTGCTGTTGGTACATTTAAAAAACCATAGGCTGTTTCAAAAGTAACTTTTCATTTTTTTTAAAAAGTTCCTTATCAATAGTAACTTTCAACGTTAAAAGTTACTGTCGAGGAAAAAGTAACTAGTTAGCCTAAAAGTTACCGAAAAAGTAAAGTTACTACTCAACTCTGACAATTTGAATACTTTTATTGTTATAACCAAAGAGCGATATTTTGCAGTTAATTAGATAAGATACCCACTAGTTTACCACTATTTAGGTATTGTGAACGAGTAGACCTATCCTCTCTACCCGGCTGGTAAAAATGTCAAGTTTCGTCATCCTTAGCCTAGACGGATGCTTTCAAATGCGAAACCAAAAATTAAAAATATGTATTGTTTAAATGCTACGTAGTAGGCCTACTATATTATTTTCATCAGAATTAATTAAATAGTCTATGCACCAAGTACTTGCCTTATCTATTGGGACGAGCACTACCCGAGGAATAGCCAAGATGTGGTCCTCATGCCTGCCAGGTATTTGAGAGGCACCACTTTGTAGAGCAGTACTCTCCTCCTCAATCCCTACATTAAAAGTTTTGGCATCAGAGACTTGGGATGATTGAAGGGCACAATCTGAAACTCAAACTGATCATATTTATCCCAGATTTAAGCATATTTTGTAATTGCACAATTTAAAATTTAATTAAAAACGTAATTCTTACCGCTTAAGACTGGGTTGACTTGAGTTAAGGTGACATTTAATTTCCAAACAAACTTTTCATTGCCTTCACCAGCGATCACCACGTCAGGCAAATCCATCTACAACAGTGACAAAAGCTCACAAATTAAATAAATAGTGATCTATGAAAGGTACAAATTTTGTATTGATGTGGATATCTACAACAACAAAAGTAGCCTCTATAAAAACTTAGACATCAAAATATACAATTGATTGGCAATTGATTGATGTGATTGATTGATTGTGATTGTGTGTAAATTGATTGATGTGGATATCTACAACAAGAAAAGTAGCCTAGATCAAAACTTAGACTGAAAATAAATACCGTATTTACACGCATAAAGGCCGCATACGATTATAAGCCGCAGTGCACTTTTTGAGCTTTACTTTTCAGAAAACAATTTGTTTCCGTTTATAAGCCGCAGTTATTATATTCGAGAAAGGACCAGAAAATAATGTGAAGTAATAATTGGTATGCAATAAGGAACTGGCGGTATTCGGTATTAGAGGTTACGTGAGTGTAAGAGCTAATGTGAGGAATGTACTGTAGGTAGTTCTCTGCATCCCGCTGGCCCGCTAATGCACTGAGCGCATAGGGGTTTGGGGAGGGGAGGAGTTGGTGATGCGTACGCGAGATGCGCGGGCGAGCGGCTGGCAGCGGGCCAACAAAACATCATGCTGTAGAGCGAGAGAGAAAGAGAATGAGCTTCGCCAACCGAAAGAATTCTAACGGGGGGGGGGGGGGGTAGAATGAAGTAGAGACACGAGTTCGGGGTAACATAATGTTTATAAACACGTAACAGCATTATAAACAGTTTGATGACAGCTTCGAACACAACTCTGCAGTAAACCCGCAAAATCTGATACATTTTGTATACTCAATCAATGCCGCAAATGCCCCGACAAACACGACGACGAATGACTCACTTTGTCGCAGAGCCTAATAATTTGATGCCAGGTTCGAACATAACACCCGTAAACCCGGGATTTTTTTTTTCACTTACGAAAATAAGGTGCATGGTGGTTTTGAGAGACACAAAAAAAGAAAAAAAGTGCGGCTTATATGCGTGTAAATACGGTAATTAAAAAGTAAAAAAGTAAAAAAAACTATCATTTTTCAAATCTTTTCAATGAACATTGACACCATCACATACAAAAATCAAAGTAGGACATAATACTCTCATAAACTACAAAATTTACGTCTGTATTTGGTTTGGAAATAGTGATAGGAACCGACAGCTTACCAGAAGATGATAGGTAGGCCATCTGAAGATCGAAGTGTGTGCAGGAAAAACACGAAAAATATACAAATAGTACAAATATCGACGAAACGTTTCGGCTTCTACAGGCTTGTTTACTCGTCGGAGTGGAGGGACTAACTAAACTAACGGTATTTACAAATATTTACATTACTATTAGGCACTTCGATTTGCAAATGGCCTACCTACCATCTTCAGGTTAGCTGTCGGTTCCTATCACTCTTTCAAAACCAAATACTCACAGTCTTTACGCTCTACACACCTAATTAAAATTGACGTTTAATTATCGATACCTATATTTGATATCGATGCACATCTCTATTAAATAAGATATCTAGAGCTTAGTATTTCACCTTGATTGGGGCGCCAGCATTGAGTCCGACTGTACAGATATGCGACTCGTTGAAAACACTTTTCCCTAGCTGCGACTGGTTTTCCATCTGAGTCTGGAAGTCATGGAGTCTGGTACCTGCAACAGACCAAATTTACATTAACTTAACTTACTTGCACATTTCTTATCAGGCAGAATAGGAACTACAACACATGGGAATTTTATTTGGGCCTAACACTGGTAAGAGTGAGCAAAAAACAAGTGTCGCTTTGAATAGAATGTACGTTGTAAGAAATTGTTTAAACTTCAAATATTTTGAGTTATCATAACCATCCAAATAAGGATTTCGTGTACACTTTGCGACTCTTGAGTCATGCATTGAGGTGATAGTTTTTTGCAAGGTGCGATAAAACGAAATGTGTTATTTGATGCATTATCTTGTTTCTTTATATATCTTTACATATTACTATTGAGTATTGACGTCACCTCAATAGAAGTTTAAATCAAATCACGAAATAAAACGAATTCTGTGAATAAAACGAATTTTAGGGTTTTACGCGAAATAAGAACATTTTGGGTCTAAAACACGTTATAATAACCAATGTGGCCTTTTGCAACAATCGAACGTAAATTCTCGTTACATTATAAATTCAAATATAAATATTTAAACAAAAACCAAACTTCCGCAAAGCTAATTTGCTGTTCATAATCTCGTAACTGCAGGCAGCGAGCAAGATGCAGTAATTTACATATTATTGATTATTACACTGTTTTGCAATGGGAGGAATCCGAAGAAAAAAACAACACGTAACACCACTTTTTCCATTTTTAAAAACAAAATGTCGGAAAAATCAAACTATTTTCAAACACCTCTAGTCATGCACACACATTGCACAACATACTACATATATACTATGTATAATAGAGCTCTGCATGGGCCTAAATATAGAAGCCCCGCCTGGGCCCGTACCGCCCCATACTGAGTAAGCTAATCAAAGCCCGGGCTCGGCCCAGGCCCGCTTGAAGTGTAAGTTGGCTCGTAAAAGCCCATTCAACTGTTAAAGCAGCAAGTTGATTTTTATAGTATTTGACAAGGAATACGAACGACAGGGTGGGAACAAAAACGAGATTAGATGAAACATTACGTACTAACTATTGCCAGTGAAAGTTATATTATCGATCTAATTACTTGACAGGATAGAGGTTAATAATCACATAGGACGCCGGTTATAAACGTAAGACTTATTTATTATCGCCACGCCACTACAGATCAACGCCAGCTCAATCGCCCGCCAACGCCACCTACGCACGCCTGCTTGCTACCTACCTCTAGTGGTGGCCTTGGGCGTTAACTTCAAACGGTTGGCGGCTACAGTATGCAACGAAAAGAATTACAACAAAAATGTTGTGACCAGAAGTTTATAGTATTTAGGTTTTGTTTTAAATTTCGAAATGTTGGTAAAATACATTTAACTTTTCTTTCATTGCAATTATGATTAAAAAAACAAACAGAAAAAGCCCGAAAAGTGAAAAGTGATATGTAAGCCCAGGCCCGTCTCAATAAACATATCAAGGCCCGTGTACCCGGGCAGACCTCAAATGTAGGATAGGCCTACCAATTCATAAGTGAACATAAGTAAACCATAGTATAGTGACATGGCTGGAGTAAGACCATCGTGTTAAGCCATTTATATACACAAGACGTAATCATCATTTTATATTTATGTATACTAACAGGATAGGCCTATAGATAGAGGCATTCTAAAATCGTTATTGCGATATGCGCGGTAAAAATAAAAATCATTTTTTTTTTACTTTTCTTTTCATTTCTTTATGTTTCATGATGTTTAAAAATCAAAAATGCGATTTTAATTTTTGCAAATTAATGCGATATCGGCACTTTTAAGCGATAAATGCTAATATACGCGATATAGGCACGATAAATGATATTACGTATTCGCTAAATTAGCGCGATTTTTGCGAAAGCCGCGCTATCGTTTGCCCATTTGCTACATCGCGTCTCCACTCATCGCTGAGTCATTGTCGGTTGCTTGGCTGGAGCCCAGGCGGTGTGGAATGCGAAGGGCTTGTTGTTGTCTCGAGGCTTGGATCCTTCCCTGCACCGACTTGCAACCCACCCCCCACCCCCCGCTACGCTATCATGTGACCGGCCCTCAGCCAATCACAAGCGCGCCCATCGCATCGCATCACCACTCGGAGACACTGGCATTCTCGTTTCACGTGTTACACAACAAGTTGCATGAAGTTCGATCCTCGCCTCTAGTTCGGTCTCGCTTACGTGTGTGCGTTTTGGATTACGGGTGTCAAAAATGGGTCGTGCCCAAAGTGTTACTATTGAAAAACGTGAAAAACGTGCTAGTGCTGACGGACCGTCGGACTTTGATAAAGGAGGACACCCTCGAAACATGTTCAATGTTGACCTTCAACACGTAGAAGTAGGTTTTGACATGCATTAAGAGCGAAGGATACCTCTACGTCAAAAACCGCAGACAATTTTCATTTTTTAATTATATCTCAAGATTGGAACACAAAATCGAAAATCTGAGACACCATAGCGCTGTGGTTTGGTAAGCCCTAGAGACTGAATGATAAATGTATTTAACGTTATAATCAGTATGACTGTGATAACGATTTCCTTAGTAATTTAAGGAAATCGTTATCACAGTCATACTGATTATAACGTTAAATACATTTATCATTCAGTCTCTAGGGCTAACCATACCACAGTGCTATGGTGTCTCAGATTTTCGATTTTGTGTTCCAATCTTGAGATATAATTAAAAAATGAAAATTTTCTGCGGTTTTTGACCTAGAGGTATCCTTCGCTCTTAATGGTGGTGCTTAAAACATTCTGTAGGCCTAGGCATAATTTAATTGTGCAATAATTTAATTGTGCAACACAGACTTTTTTTACATACTTTTTTTCCTACATACTTTTTTTGACGAAATAAAATGTGGATAATGTCAGTTGGCCTGCGAGTTATTTACCTATATATTTGCATACCTACATCGAATTCCCGCTTTCCAACTTCCTCGAACTTCGAGAAATGTCGTAAAATCGATAACTCTTTGCTACAAATCCAAATAATTAATGCTATAAATGCTATTTTTAGAAAAATTAATGCTACAAAGCCAAAAAATTAATGCTATAATTCCACAGCTCTAGATATAGATCACATATTTATTATTTAGCATTGATATTAGGGATGCACACGATAATCGATATTATCGATCGATAATCAATATTGGTAAAATTTTAGAGAATCGATAATGAAATCTCATTATCGATAATCGAAAAATCAATAAACACTTGAATGTGGACCGAAATACTCAATTCGTATTTTCCCGCGCTTGGAACTATCTCTCGCTACAGCGTGATACTACGAACGTTGACGATGATTGTCGAACACGCCCGACGCCATCCACCAAGGCCATCCACTTCAGTCGGCATTAGCTAGTCATATCGGTAGGTCAAGTAGCACGCTCACGTTTCGTTTTGATCGCCGCTGTAAGTGTCGAGTTTGTTTTTGTTTTCCTCGCCGCTGTAAGTGGCTTCGCCTTCGTTTGCGGCCGCCGTCATATGACCTTTGACTGACAGTTTAGTGTGTGTGTAATGTTGCCTAGTTTTATTTTTCATAGGCCTAAAACGTATTTTGTTTATACATTCAGATAGAATGCCCCGCAAACTGTTTAATATGTCTAATAAACGCATTGTTTGATATCTATGTAGTGTGTGTACGCATAACATAAGCCTTGCCTACACTTTCCTGCTATAATCCTCACCCGAGGTATTCAAGGCCAAGCAAGGTCAGCTGGCCATCTGCTGCTGTCACTAGACCCAACAGCAAATGTTCGTTCGGCGCTCGGGCCTTCGCCTGAGCAGGTCTGGGCGGGCAGTCGGGTCGGGCGGGGGGGGGGGGGGGGGGGGAGGGGGACAAACCGGTCGGGAGGCGCAGAACAAGACGAGATCGGGAATGAGAGCTCTTGTTACGGCTCGCACTTGTCACACGCCTTGAGGTAGGTTCCGCTTACCTCGGAACAAGCTAAAGTTTGATTCGGGAAGTCGGGGGGGGGGGGGGGGGGGGGGCGATTGGCAGACGCAGAACGAAGACAAGAGCGACAGGTATAAGAGCTTGTTTATTTTAATTTCCGATTTTTTTTTTTTTTTTTTTTTACTTACTGAAATTTGTTTATCAATGTATCGATATTATCGATAATATCGATTCGATAATGACACTGCCGTTTCGATAATCGATAATGAAAAAAGTATCGATGTGCATCCCTAATTGATATTAAGGTAAATCTTCCATATGGGTCCTCATGTTAAAAAGGCCCAAAAATGTTTGCTTTTTCTAGAGCTAGGGATGTCAGGCAAGTGTGAAAAGTCATTTGCTGGCAAAAGTGGATGCTGCTGTTTACTTTTTCCAAAAATATTCTAGAGCTGGGGATGTCAGGCAGCTGGGCAAAGTCATGCACACTCAAAGTGCCAGCAAGCGTAAGGACCAACACGGAAGAATTACCAATATTGTATTATAACACTCTTCACTTCATTCAACTACAGCACGATATATTACCACACTGTCCAGCTAACTACTGGAGGAGGAAAGCTACCCACCTGTCTTATATCATTAGGAGGGCACCGAGCGCGATCCCGAAGCCCAGCTAACCAGTGAGCATAGCGTGAAGTGATGTCAATTCACATTCAGCGAGAACATAACTCGAATCGTTGCCGAGTGCACCAGAAATTATTAAGATTTTTTTTCACTTGGGGTAAGATGAGCCCCTGAGATATAGGCTAGGCCTAACAAAGAGTATTTCAACAAGACATTTCAAGTATGTGAAGCGGTACCGGTACTACTGGGACGATACAATTGTGTCCATGGTCCGCAGTAGAAGAGCATGATTCCAGACTTTCAAAAAGGTAATGGGAAGACTACAAGACAGAAGGAATTTTTTATGAAAAGAATCATGTAGCCTACTTGAAGTACATGCACCGAGTTTGCTATTGACGTTAAAATCTTAAGACTCATTGAGTAGTTTGATTAGGTAGGCCTACTGAAAGTCTGTGGTGATGTATTACCAGCAAAGTTGGCAGATGTCGAAGCAGTGGCATATCCGGGCTTTAGTGATGTATTACCAGCAAAGTTGGCAGATGTCGAAGCAGTGGCATATCCGGGCTTTAACGATGTATTACCAGCAAAGTTGGCAGATGTCGAAGCAGTGGCATATCCGGGCTTTAGTGATGTACTACCAGCAAAGTTGGCAGATGTCGAAGCAGTGGCACATCCGGGCTTTAGTGATGTATTACCAGCAAAGTTGGCAGATGTCGAAGCAGTGGCACATCCGGGCTTTGTATTACCAGCCAAGTTGGCAGATGTCGAAGCAGTGGCATATCCGGGCTTTAGTGATGTATTACCAGCAAAGTTGGCAGATGTCGAAGCAGTGGCACATCCGGAATTGCTGTAGGTCCGGTCCATCGTTGCTCAATGATACAGCTGAACTGAAACATACATTTTACAAGAAAATAACATGGAACATGCCCACAAGAAGAATAAGGTGAGAATACATGCCTAAATAGAGAATATATATTAATAATTAAAATACAATTTATTTATTACATTCAAAGTAGGAGTGTAGCCTAGCACTATGTACTAGGGATGGGATAGTGTACACGTTTACTGTTTCTCTCGAAACAATAAACGCGCCGTGTGTAATACTATACTGTGTGTGACCGGCCACGGAGGGCTTGCGCCGACGACAAGTGGTTTCATGCGATGTGCGACCGTCCTCACTCCTCAGTTGTCACTTAACCCCCCTCCCTTCCTCAAAGCGGCCAGCCCCGGGATGGCCAAGCGACACTGTGGCTCTACTTTTGACAAGGTCACGCTGTCACGCATGGCCTATCTCTTGTTCCCGCTATTAATCAACATCGCAGTCGAAATGTATATAGCCTCAAATTAATAAATAATTTCTGCCTAGGCCTCACATATAATCCGAAGCCACTGCCAGGAACATGGACGTGCATCAGCATATATGCCCGAAAAACATATTCAAGACGTATTTTTTACGGACGGAATATTTACGTGTTAAAGAATAATTTCGGCCTAAACCTGGCAAGTGATCCGAGGTCAGAACCATGAAACATGCTGGATTACGTCTTGAAACCGTTTGCGGGAACAACACTTTAAAACATAATTTTTCGGCCTCTAGGCAGAACATGATTTTTTTTCGAAAGCGGGACCCCAGGGACGTGTACACGTTTAGTGAAGTACACGCTTTTGCCCATTCCTTCTATGTACTACTAATAGAGAGGGTCCAATCTATCTGGATCTAGAAATCAGTGGTAGCCTAATGTAAAAATTGAATTCACAAAATTAGGCTACTTCACCGTTTTTGTTTCCAAACATTTGCCTAAGACAGGGGTCAGCAAGTTATTTCTAGTGCGGTCTGGATGTTCCCGAAAAGTTTGGTCATAATCCAAAACATTGTTACAGGCAACTCTACAAGAATCTAAACGAACTTAACGTGCAAGTAAAATATCCATCTCACACTGGCATGTTGGGGTCTCGGGCAAAGCTCAGCACCCGGAGGTATTTAGCCATCGCGATTTGTACCCTAAAATGTGATTTTTAACATCTAAAACACGTTCTGAACGGGTCGTTTTGGGTCATACTCATTTTGCTTTCTAGTATGCTAAGATGAGTGATGTAGGCCTAAATATATAAATTAAACGTATTCAACATAGGTCTGTACAGTGTACACGTAGCCCTATGTACATGAGCTGTAAATCCATTAATGTTTTTTGTAGGGAGGGAAGTTGGTTTAGCAATTCAACACGTTTAATAAGAGGGTTTTTAACATTTGGTTAATAGGCATCAGTGCTTTCTCTTCACTAGGTCCTAGGTCCTAGGCATACTTGGGGCCAAGGAACTTTGAAAATGAACATGTTTACGTGAACGCGTTCGAATTGTGACGGACATTTGAACGAACACATTCAGTTTTGGCAAGTATGAACTTTTACTTGAAAACGTTTATTATTTTTGTGAACTTTGAAACGTCTGAAAAGTGTTCTTATTTCTATTAAGCCTACGCAGTAGGCCTACACATTACTAGCGAAACTCGGAAGTTGGCAGTCTGTAGAACACAGAAACGTAAATTTAATATCTCAATTTTGTACAAAATCTGTGATTGGTTCGTCTAACCGGGAAATCCCTGAGCACCAATGAGAGATAGGGTTCCCAACCGTCCCGGTTTCGCCGGGACAGACCAGGAATTAAAGATCTTGTCCTGGTTGAAATTAAACTGATTCCGGGACGGCAAATGTCCCGGAATTACATGAAAGTGTCTTGCTTTTGCCGCGACCCTGCGCCGCCCGAAACTAGCTCGAAACGAGCAGAGAGAATGGATAATAAATTAATGTGAGCATAGTTTCCAAAGTTGACTTTTCAAATGCACTATGTTTCAATAAAAATAGGTACATCTAGTATTTACCCAATTAGGCTATTAATATTGTTATAGCAACACAATAATTAATAAAACAACAATCTCAGACAGGCACGTGAACTCCTAATTTCTAATTAACTGCGAAAGATTTTTGTTCAAAAGGAAAATTCTTGATTTCTCGTCAAGCAGTAAAAACATGTTATTAGAACGTAAATCATGAAAAAAAGGTCCCAAAAAATTTCGCCTTCGGCAGTATCACGTGAGCCATTCCTTTTTCATGTGCTATTTGTCCCGGAATGTTATTTTGCAGAGTTGGGAACCCTAATGAGAGAGAAAGAACGTTACATGTCAACTTTGATCGAAGAATATTTGATTTACCTATACACTCTTTGCATATTTTGCACTCTTCTCCCCATAGACAGTGCCGAGAGAATAGCAGGTGTAGGTTAATCAAAGGGTTGCTGGCAAGCCGCCTACTAGGCGTATGGACATGCTGCATAGGCTGCCCTACAAACATTTGATATCCTGAGGAAGTGCTTTTCTGTACCTTTCGGGTAAAGCTGAGGCAGGACTTCCCTCGGACTACCTGTGGCCTGCCCTAAAGTGATTTTCTGTACCTTTCGGGTAAAGCATAGGCAGGACTTCCGTCGGACTACCTGTGGCCTGCCCTAACAGGAAATTTCCCTCAGATTACCTTCCAGGATGGCCCACGGAGGAAACTTTTTAAATTTATTCAGTTTACTCTGCCTTTCAGGTAGACTACAGGCAGAACTTCCCTGCTTGCTTTCAAATAGGGAGGCTACTGTAGTTATTTATTCAGATCTTTATTTCATGTGTTCGTGTATCATTTGAAATTGCTGTAAGAAAATAACCAGTGTTTGAAAAATAAATTAAATTTGCTGTGTTATTGTAGTTTTACCAGCTATCATTGTCGAATAGGTATAATTTTTAAGATAAAGTAGCTCATTTGAGTTCTGTGTCGTCATCAATCTTTTACCGCCCTAGCCGGAGCCCACGTGACCTTGTGCACATGGCAACGATACGATTTTCTAGTCGAAGCAAACCACCTACACGACGTGTTTTGTGAGTTTTTCTTTACTTTTTTGTGAGTGTGATTCGAAAAAGGTGATTTGAACCGACAATTTCACTGGTAAGTTGTGATTATTCATTATTATTCACTACATTACTATTCACACTCTTGTTAAGAAATAATAATAATCATAAAAATAGAGTAAATAGTAACAACAACAACAACAACGTGTTTTATGAAATATAGATTATTTTAAGTTGTCTGTGTGTTAGCACTGTTGTCTTCCAGAAAGTTTAATTGTTGTCTAGGACAAAAATGTGGTTGTTGTGTTCTTGTAATCTCTCCATGTTTGTAATAATAAACTAGGTCTTTTAGAAGTTGATTCTACCTTTATTAATAAGTAATAACTACACTAAAAATTATCCTGAACAGGTTATGGGCCCAGGATATTCTGTGGTATAAACTAGTGCATAAAAACAGTGTTGTGTCAAAAATTCAAGGTGGGTCTAGACTTAATTAAATGGTGAACACAAGCTGCAAGACTGTACTAGAGAAGAAGAAAAGCAATTATGGAAGAAGAAAGATGCAAAGGCACAGAAGGTAATAATAACGTCTATCGATAGGAAGGTCATGATGCACATCATGAACTGTGGAACATCGGCTGAGATGTAGGCCTACAGTAAGCTGTGTGGCATCGATCAAAAGGATCACGAGCAACAAAAGTGTGCTTTGTTACAAGAGTTCTTTAACTTCAGTTTTGAGAAGGGCAGTGATATTTCTCTACATATAAGCAAATTAGAAAACCTGGCATATAGACTAATAAGAGCATTGAATCAAACCATAGATGACGAGATGCTCATGTCAAAAATCTTGAGTACTTTGCCCAAATCATACCAAACAGCATGGGAGTTGACACCAGTTCCGGATCGCAACGTAACAAACTTAACATCACGACTGATTTCAGAAGAAGCCGTGTGAAAACTCTGAGAGTGAAAAGTCGTTGGCATTCAGTGCAGCTGGAATAGTGTGCTATAAATGTAAAAAAAACCGGGACACGTGAGCTATATTGATGTTATATTGTTGTATGTATGTTGTTGTATGTATTTGTCTATCATAATTAAATTCACTTTTAAGCTCAAAATAAGCATTTTATTTTATTTACGGCATATCCATTGTTTTGCACCCAAGGGTAAAACTGAGGAAGACCCTGGGATGTTTAGTTCACCCCCCTCCCCCCTCCCACACCCTCACCCACGAAGTGGGGGGCTGAGGGGTGAACTAAACATCCCAGGGTCTTCCTCAGCATTGCCCTGAATCTTCCTCAGGATTACCCTGAGTCTTCCTCAGGATTGCCCTGGGTCCTCCTCAGGATTACCCTTGGTCTTCCTCACTACTACCCACAGTGTACCTGTCACCTGCCTGTCGGGAACTATTACCTTTGTGGGCAGTCCTGGGGAGGACCCTGGGTTATACATCCTGTGATCTGCTCTTAGCGTCTCACCCCCATGTTATAAGTATATGAGAAAGGTACTCCTGAGGAGTACCTATCATCCCGTAAGGGTAGTCCTCAGGATAACCTCAGGAGCGAAAAATGTTTGTAGGGTGCTTTGTTTTTTTCATCAGCATACTTGTAGGCAGTCCGCGGATTATTTTATATTACATTTTAAATTAAACGTGGCACGGACAATTTAATATTTTATAAAAAAAATGATGGCAGAACCAGGTACAAGCAGATATGGAGGAGAGAGGAGAGGAGTGGCCAGTGGTACAGGATAGAGAAAGATGGTGGGAGGACAGAAAAAGATGGAGAGAGTTGGTGGAACGGCAAGAGAAATTCATTCACAAAGAGAATGAAATTGAAGAAAATGATGTGTCGAGCTTGGCATGCCGATACTGATTCCTGGGATGCCCAAGATCAATGATGGAAACACCCCTTTACCCAACTAAATGATGTTGGAATAAAGAGTAGCGAGGCCTATTATAATGAAAATGAACTTTTAAAAAGAAAGTTCATTTTTTGGAGTGATCTTGAACTTGAACTGCAGAATTTTCAAGAGGACTTGAACTTTTATACAGTTCTTTTTTGGAGGGTGAACTGAACTTTCTAAAAGTTATTTTTTTAAACAAACTTCCCCAAGTATGGTCCTAGGCCGCATCGACATGAACAATGCAGCAACAAGTATGAACACAGTCATAAAATAAAATATGGATTTCCATCGCTTATTGGCTTAGGAATAAGTAAATGGTGACTTTGGAGCCTTCCTAACAACCACAGCCTTCTCGACGGGTCAATCCGCGATAGACTGCTTGCTGCGTGAGCTAAAAAACTGGTCCTCGATCAAGAAGTTCATGCCCCTTTAACTAACACACTCTACCGAGCAAATTTTGAACCACATTATCAATTGTTTTACCGACAACACTGTTGACATTGCTGGCAGCTGCTTTTGAGTCGAGCTGAGGGAACTGTCATCGCTGTCATTACTATCTGAGATTATTAAACGTAATTGTATAAAAGCTGATATATAATTAATGGTCTTAAATTGGTTTTTATGTAACGTGTAAGTGCATTTATTCCACAAGAGACATACGAGAAGTAGGCCCTCGGCCTAAATATCCATAGGCCTAGATTAGTTCCTAGGCCTACACAACTGTAGGCCATTGGGTTTGAAATATTTCAAACCCAATGGCTAGGCTGAGCTAGTTGAAGATTCTACCATATATTTATAATAGATAACATTAAGGTAACTTTAAACCCGCAGCCTTGACGACTCTCTGGAGAGTTTTGGCAGGCTTGTTAAATGCTAGGGCTAGATCCGTTTAGGTTATGGTAGGTCTAGAACCAGCGAAAGTCTCTGGTGGATAAAGCCAAAGCCTAGGCCTTTGTATATCTAGGCCCAGCGGTGGGATAGGTACTAGATATGCAAAGCCTTGGCATTGGGTTTGAAGTCCCTGCCTACCTAGCCCCTAAGCCTTTTGGTTTCCAATACACCCATAACTAACTACATAGTAGGGATGTCATAGGGTACCCGGGTACCCGGGTTACCCGGATCCAGAAATTACCCGAATCCATTTTTAGGATCCGGATCCTTATCGGGTAGTATTATTTGTAAAAAAAAAAAAAAAAAAAAAAAAAAAAAAATACGCGACGATATTTCTGCGGCTACTTTCCTTGAAGCTACAGTGAATTCCTGCTTGTGGGCGTGGCGAGCTGGTCGCTGGGTAGTACGCGCTGTCATTACTGCGGGCGAGTTCTGTGAGGCCATATACACTCCCCTCCCCCCGCCCTTCCCGCGCGCAGCGGCCGCACAGAGCCCAACCCACACAGCGGCCGGCAGCTGGCACGGGCAGAGAACGACCTTCAACCGCGTGGTTTCGGGGGGGGGGGGGGGGGGGGGGGGGGGGTGTAACCAAGATAAGATGACATAATTTAGGCTTTTAGGATCCGGGTAACCCGGTTCTTGGAAGGTCTGGAACCGGATCCGAATTTTCCTACCCTATGACATCCCTACTACATAGGGCCTCCTACATAACATAACTAACTGGATACCTCTCTAGATTATTATTATTTGTGGTGTTTAACGACGTGCTCGACAGCTTAGGTCATAATTATGACGTCTTCCGAATCAGGTCCATCTATATCGCGGGAGTCGTCGTAAGGGTAGTCCAGCAAGGGAGGGCAGAGCCAAGTGGGAGAAGAAATCTTCAGTGGGAGTGTAAGGGACAGGGTCTCCTGTCGTCGCCTCTTACGACTAGCAGAGTCACTCTGGGCCTATTCTTCCCTGGGCCCAGACGGGCTACCTCTCTAGATTGATTGATATTTGGGCTAAGCGTCTTATATTTTTGCAACATAGCTAATCGAGACGATGAGAGGTGACATATGAAAATGCAAATGGTATGAGGATGAAATAGGGGGCCGTTTGGAGAAAAGGGGCAAGTAGGAGGGCGGGGAGGACAGGGGAAGAGGGAGGAACAGGGAGTGGGGAGGTTGTGGACTGCATTTCGTCTGACTTGAAATATTTGTAGGATATGATGAGTTTTCACCATGATAATGATGATATTTGGGATTCTCTCATATATTTTGGCAACGATGGAAATCGAGACGATGGGTGGGTGATTCTGAAGATGAAAAACTGCCAATGACATCCAGACTCAACCAGGATTCAAACCAAGAACGCAGATACTGTCCATTGTTTGCGGACCATGGCATGGGACCAATGCCGATCGACCAGGGCAGACTCTTAATATGGGTTCTAATTTAGTTTGTTTGTAGTACTTCGTCAAGAACTATTAAAATGTATATATATATATATTGCCATTATTACGTATTTTTCTGTAATTTTAATTAGAAGGAAAATAAATTAAATAGGCATAGGGTACCTCAAAGTATAATGGTATTAGATAAGGCATTAAATTATTTGCTGACACCTAAATAGAATCGGTAGTATTTTTATTTTATGAGATAAACATAATTATTATAGGCCCGTACTATCGAGAGATAGTCAGATAGATTGGTCCAGTTCTTACTCAACAATAATTAAACTCGCATCACTCTGGTTTTCAAATTTGAAGGAAATTCACAAACATTCAAGTTTCATTGCTACAATCCCACATTTCCATTGACGCCTGCCACCCATATTTAGAAAAAATAGGTTTCGTATTTTGTATGGCTTATTGAGGGCCTTGTCAATAGCGGTATTTCTTTAATAAATGCACACAAAACTAATGGAACCAACTTGCCAAAGAGCGTCCTCGTTCGTTCTGTGTTCCGTGTCAAACGTATTTGCCGCGCACTTTACAGAAAATGTCTTCCGCTTAATTCATTTCCGCCCCCTTAAGTAACACCATCTAGCGGCAAACTTGCGAACTTCTCGCTTTTTCCATGTCAAAATATTTAACATTGAAAGGTACCACACGCAGCAAGCAGTCTATCGCGGATTGACCCGTCGAGAAGGCTGTGCTAACAACGAAGCACTCAATAAATTAAAAGTTGTTCTGAATCCGCATTGTTGATTCTGGCATCTGTCCGCGGGTGTTCACACTGTCCAATCACTGATTCATGTGTTTCATATTTAAAATATAGATCTTTGATTGGTTATCACCCACTTGCCGATGGTGTTCGGAGCCTAGGACAGGGTTGGGTGGACTCTATAAATACCCAATGTATTTATTTAAACCAAAAGTAGGCCTAGGCCTACCGTTGCCGTTATAGAGCTAGCCTAGGCCTAGGGCCTAGGCCTACTTGCCAGTACCGCAGGACATTATTTACTAAAAACACCCTTAACCTCCGAAGTTTAAAACTACAACAGGCCTAATACAATTTGTTATGTTACTAGACCTACAACAATACAATCTTTGGGCATGTGAATACATTTAAAAAATTGTAAATCACACGTTTTTTTCATTGTCTAGCCTCCTTAACCTAGAAAGGCCTAGGCTAGGTCTAGCTAGGCCTAGCCTAGGGCTACGCACAGGTTATAATGCATGCATAGCCATTGGCATAGCCTAGGCCTGGCTGTCTCATGTGTCAGTCCAAATACTTATTTGACTATAAGACTTCGCTCGACCGTAATGTATGTTGTTTGTATCTTTGCTGTAGACTTACGTCCTAGGGAACTAACCTTTCCATTCACGATATTATCTGGGTTTTGGCGCACAAAGTACCTGTTGCAGCAAGGTTGCAGTCTGGTTCCATTCCAGTGTTTATTGTTGCAGTTCATATTCGAACAAACCACAGCCTGCTAGTGGAGAGTCCCCGAACCGGACACCAGTGTTGCCAGATGGTGCGAGTGAAACTATTGTACAACCTAACAAAAATTACAGACTTTCTAGTAAAATTATTGTACACCCAAAGTGTATCAAACATATACTTTAAAGTAAAACCTCGCACTTATTCTGCTCTTATTATTATAATAAAGCTGACGTTTTCACACAAATAGGCTAGTATTGCGTTTAATGGAACAGGAACAGGACCACACTGGTCAGATGTTTTGAGTGGTGTGGGAGGGAGTGGGTGGGGTTGTAGTGGTAGTGTTGCTCCCGGTGTTTAACTCTCTTGTTGGCGAGGGAAGATTCTCCTCTCTGACGTTTACGTTTCTCGGGAGTTCCTCGATTATATTCGTCGGAATCTGACATAGTGTATTCCTATTTCCTAGATTGTATCGAAATATTATTAATATATGCCCTCCCCTAACTTTACACAATGCCTGCAGTCTCCTGATAATAGACACGACTCACTTCTACTCGCAATCACGTCAAGACGAAAACAGACTGAACTCAGTCAGACAATCACAGTGATTCATGTGCGCAGCGCATTGCACGCTGCAACACGCAGTGAAGCGACTTCCGTAACGTGATTGGTTGTCCTTGGCCTTGAAGCTGAGAAGCTGGCAAATCCATTCAAAACTTTCATCTGGCGGGAAAAAGTGGGAAGTTGGAACCGGCTTGTTCTGAGTTTTACGAATATTTATTATAATTTTAAATTTTATTTTTTGGGAATGAGGGAAATACAAAATATTGTACATTCTTAATAAAATTATGGTACATAATGGAAATTATTGTACATTTTGCCTAGATGGTACGGGTAGGACAGACTATTGTACGAGGGTGTAAATTATTGTACGTTTTCGGTAATTATGGTACGTCTGGCAACACTGCCGGACACAGCCGAAGCAGCCACAGCCTTTTTGAACGTCAGTTCAATCCGCGGATTGACCCGTCGAGAAAGCTGTGCAACCAATATTATTGTTTTTGTTTTCAGTAATGGAGGAACATGGCTGCAGAGTCGGTTGTTGTTCACGATAAACCTACTCTGAATGCTAGTAGTGATACGACAGATGTTAAAGATGTGTTATTTAAGCTTGAAAATATTGTTGACAGTACCGACCCTAACATTATTTCTGAATCAACTGTTCCAGGAGCCACAATACCTACGAAATCTTCTTCTGAAATACTGTCCGAACTGTTCAGTGCTTTCAATGCTGAACCCCCCAATATTCCTGAGAATTTCCAAGATGTTGAGCCACAGCGTAGTCCAACATCCTCATTACCTAGTGAAAGCTTCGACGACACCAATACCGTTGAAAGGAAACATAAAGAGCATCGGGCCAGTAAGAAACATAAACATAAAGATAAAAAACACAAACATAGGAAAAAGATTAAAACGGAGGGCAGTGATCATCTGAAGTTGTACGCTTCTCCACATAGGCCTAGGCCTAAGCATGGACGTAGCTCTAGCTCACATTTGAATGCTTGTATAAAAGAAGAAGGAGGTGAAGGTGTATTAGGCCTAGGATTAGATTCGCATATTTCTCCAATTGGGGTGTGTGTAAAGAAAGAGAAAGTAAAGTCCACGACTAGGCCTAGGCCTCGATCTAAACATTCTAAGTACAACAAAGATCCATTGCGGTCTGTCAAGCTGAAGCATGTAGCGCATGATCCCAGAACAAGCAGGCTTCTAGGACTAGGCCTATCCATTAAGATATCAAATGATTTGACTTATGATCGTGATCAAATTTTAGAACTCATTCCTGATGTTGAATCACCGACTGCAAGTCCTAATGTTTGTGCAGATGAAACTAATACACTAGGACATGAAAGGCTTGGAGTTGAGTCACCAACAGGCATAATTCAATATGACAACATCACACCCAAGATAAAAATAGAACCGGGAACAGAGCCAACAGAAAAACAACCCTCCACATCCAATAGTGAAGCATGTTTAACTGTTGCTCAGACTAAAAATACTAGTAAAATATCAATAAAAAGTCTAAAATTCAGCTCTGTGTTTGAAGCGACAGTACGTGAAGTCGAGGAACAAGCAAAAGCAAAAGCTGATAAATATGAAGAGGGAGAACTCTCTAATTCTGATGGTGATGAATTGGTCTTGTCTCCCATTAGTAGCATAGAATCGGATGGTAATCACACAGTTGCTTCTACCACCAGTTTTTATCATTCCAGCAAGAAAAAACTAAAGAAGTGCAAAAAACGGCATCGTTCTGAAAGTGCGGAAAGGTCTTCTAAACACCACCACTCGTCAAAATGCAAAAAGAATTCAAAGGGTGAAAATGATGTTTCAACAAGCACTCATCAACTCAAGCGTCATAGCAGACATAAAAATAAAAGTGAGAATGAAGAAATACCAAAGAAAAAATACAAACAACAATACAGCAGTGAAAAACACGACGTGGCAAGCCGATCTACTTCAAAGTCTCCCGAACATAAGATAAAAAAAATATCCGACAAAAATTCAACACCTTCGAAACAGGCAACAATTTCAAAGTCCCTTGAAGTAAAGAACACGATGCCAACTAGTGCATCGGGAAGAAAAACTGTGGAAGAACTTACCAACTTTTGCAAGCGACTGTCAAAAAAGGAACGAGGCCGTAATAGAAGTGACACTGAAGGGGATGAAGAATATGATAGTGACTCTGAAACAGAGCAACCATTTCACCATCCTTTTCAAGTGAAGGAACGGCCTCAGAGTATCATTGTGAATATTAGAAACTCAATACAATTGCCAGTGAAATCTTTCCAAGAAAAAGCAGCTGAACAGTCAAAACAGCTTCGAGTTCAGTTTCCAGTTTCTAGTGGACAACGTCATCGCAGGGCTGAAGATGAATGGGTTCCAGTGGCTCCAAAATGTGATAAGATTACAAAAATGCCACCCCTAACTGACACTGGCACTAAATCCACCCCTGCTGTGACACCAGTTTCAGGTGTTGCAGCTGTGAAAGACATCGGAAGCATCGTTACCCAGAAACTTCGAGCCATGAGGACACTACAAGAGAATCCTAATGATGTAGAAGCTTTAGGGGCTATGTATCGTGCTAACCAAGACATGCTTCATTGGGCAGAGGCAAAGCAAAATCAAGACCCAACTGCTTCAGATGCTTCCGGCGTGCCAGTCGCTGGGGAAACGACAAGTCCCCAGACAGCGTCCACTTCAACTCCTCCTCCGTCGGCATTACCGGTTTGTTCGGGTCGTGTCGGTATGGGTATGTCGCTCCTTCAAAAAATGGGATGGAAACCCGGGGAGGGACTTGGTAAGAACAGGGAAGGTGCATTAGAACCCTTGAAACTAGAGATTAAGATGGACAAGAAAGGTCTTATAACTGCTGAGGACTTGAAAGCACCTTCAAAGCATCCCGCGACTGTTGGCACTGGGCAGCCCAGCGCCCATTGTCGCATGCCGGTCCACAAAGTTGTTCAACCCCCGGGTAAACATCCGATCACTAAACTGGTCGAGTTCTGTCTGCGCAAACGATGGCGGGGGCCTCAGTTCGAGTTATGTTACGAGAGTGGACCGGACCATCGGAAGAATTTTCTTTTCAAAGTGCTGGTGAACGGGACTGAATATAAACCAATGGTTAGCAGCCTAACTAAGAAACAGGCCAAAACTGAGGCTGCTAGTATTTGTTTACAAGCTCTACGGGATTTACACTAACTTTAACTGTTTGTTTTTTTAACTTTTATTTTAATAAATATCACTTTATAAACCAAGTGTTGATTGGATCTTTATGTTTGGCCTCAGCCTGTAAGTGTTCCTCTGCGGGAGTTTTTACCAACTTGCCAGGTAGTCTACGCAGTAGCCTTCATGCCTAGAGAACCGTTCTAGAAGAGTAGTTGATTAAAACTTGAGCAAAAAATCAGGAATTCCGATGACAAAAGTTTATATAATGAGCTGCTATGTTTGTATATAGACTTGGTTCCAAAATAACTATAACACCATGCCAATCACTAACCTCAAAGGGAAGCAATGGCATTATGTTCATAAATTGAGTCAATTTAATTGACAATCATAGGGTTACCATATTTTGGAAACAACAATCTGAGACAAATTAAAAAGTATTTAAACAATTAGGCGGTTAGGCCTACTTTCACTGTTTGGTACACTAGTATTTTCTCGGCTAGGCGTCTTTCCATAATTTCATATCATGGGAAATCACTTGGGTCCATATTCATAGTCGACCTATTGCATACCACCTCACATCTGTCGCTAGGGGTTAATTAATTTGTATGTAAAATAATGTCATTTGACTTGAAACTTACCGGTATGTTTATACATAGTACAAATTCGAAGCAACCTTGGATTTCCCATCAGCCGGGGGTTGATTTGAATACAGGCATAAAATTGATGTGATGATTTCAAATATTTGTATTTGTGAATCATCAATTATAATTGACAACAATAGTTCATTAAACTGGTAAATCTGTGTTGAACATGACATTATTTGTTTGCTGTTTTGTTGCCTCACAATTATTCCGGGTATATTTTTACTAGTTTATGTATGTTCTGTTACAAATAGAACTCGCCCAAACAAAAAACCAATGACTTCTAAACTTGGCCTAGTTTCTTTTTGATGCAAAAAATTCAAACAGATTTACTGATAGAATGGGCACAAAGTATATGCAACCCAGTATAAAAATTGAGAGTTGAAAAATTCCCCTCATAAATAAATCAACAAATTAAATACAATACAAAATTAATAAAAGTGACGGATAAAAACATTAGGCTGCATTAAAAAATTAACATAGAACAATACATTATTAAATATTAATTGCATACAGTAGTTCTATTTATTGTTCTCCTTTGTAAATTAATTTTATAACTGAATAGAATATGTAGACATAATTAAAATTAAAAAATAGAATAAAAACACTTTCAAAGTACAGTACAATAATTTCAAGCAGCAATCGAACTGCATTTCTTGGGTCTCAACTGGTAATTTCGGGACATTAACAGGGATCGAAGGCTGCCTCTATGTCAAAAACTGCACAAAATTTTCATTTTAAAATTATAAATCTCAAGAATGGACTTTGAAATCGAAAATCTGAATCAACAGCACACTGTGGTTTGGTAAGCCCTACATACTGAATGCTCTAAATTGTGTCTCATATTATAATCAGTATGGTTTTTATTTATAATTAATTTTATTACTAATTATCAATGTACTGTAATAATCAAAATAAGTACGCTAATTGTTATAATATTTCATTCAGTCTGTAGGGCTTACCAAAACACAGTGTGCTTACTGTTGACTCAGATTTTCGATTTTGTGCTGCAATCTTGTGGTAGGCCTACAGTATAAATAAAAAATGAAAATTTTGTACGGTTTTTGACGTAGATGTAGCCTACCCTTCACTCTTAAGACATCTCGAAATAGTTTTTGGGACACTAGGGCATTACCTAAAAATCCTTATAGTACCGGAATATCTAGGGCATATGGTAACCCTAGTCAATCATCCCCATTATTTAACAAAGCACTTGCCTTCTGTGCCCGTAGGCTACCGACAGCTACAAACCACATGGAAAATAACTTGACCACTACAGGTACTGCCAACCCTGTAAGGGAAGGTGCCCTTTTTGTAACTGTGTATCCACCCAATCGACTGTCGCCTTAGATTTTTTCAACAAAGGAGACGACGGCTAAGTAGGGGTGTTTCTTGGACTGGATCCACCGACATTCTACTTTTCCTTAAGACTAGTTTCTTTTAGTAAAAAAATTGTTTTAGATTTTGTTTTACCTTATTTGAAACTCTCACTTCCTTCTCATTCAGATCATGTTTTTCATTGTGGTTCTACGACAAAAGCTACCAGCACGTCGTAGAATGGGCGAACATTTATTTTACTTGTAAAGTGTTAAGCTTTTGTCATAGGCCTACAGGTGCCAGGTAGACTACATGGCATCACCATATGTATGTAGAAGCCACATATCTAGTCTTGAGTGTAATATTATACACAAACAAAATAAACATTTTGATTTATATAGAGCCCATATATTATTGATTATGTTGATGTTCCATAAAAAATATTGTTGCTTAGTTATAAAAATAGGAGTTTGATTAGAGTTTTTTTTTTGTCCTGTGCAGAGTTGGCTTCTTCAACCATTCTTCTTTCTTGCCATCCAATACAAGGTTGCCTCCTTCTCTGTCCTGCTCATTGAGTCGGGCAGGGAGTCAATGTCCTTCTTGAGGGCGGCGCATCTAAATAGGTGCGCTCTGTCTTGATCTTCCAACTCACACAATCTACACAATCAACTTACATAATTTATAATTAAATGATGCAAGATGATGCAATGTGGTGGAGAGGTGATTAACACTTAACTTACCTGACATATGCCTACATTATTATTATTATTATTATTATTATTATTATTATTATTATTATTATTATTATTATTAATTGAATAATTGTTTATTCTTGTCACCATAAAATGAAATAACAAACATATACTTAAAACCACATAAGTAAAAGAAACTTAAATTTAAGAGTATCATGTCAAGAAACGGCATTGACGCTAGCAAACACACTTAAAATCCGATCCTCCCACATCAGAGTGGAGCAAAAAAGAAGAAAACTTGGTTATCGATTCTGCTAATATGCCACAATATGTATTCATAAGTTTATTTCTTCATCATTATTCCCGCTGGAAAGCAACCTTATGACCAGCAATGTAAATATAGTGGCTTAACTTCTATCTCGCTTCTTCCTGCATTCCTCACTCTCTACATGATGCTCCCGACTCGTAGTAAAGCAAATCTTGCATTGCTGTGGTGTCATTCAGTATTTTAATTTTAATAATTAATCATAATTAATTACTTTCTATATTCAAGCTTGTTTTAGTTGATATGCTTATAATAAATATCTTTGTACAATTATGATTTGTGAATGTTGATGTGGTTGTTGAAGTGGTCCACTAGTAGTGGAAGATAGCCGTGAGTCGTCTCGCTAAACTTTGCTTTGTTAGAAAAAATGTAAAGTTAAAAGCTTTAGTGGATTTTTTCAGCTGCAAGTAGAATTTAATTTTTTTTATTTTGTTGATTCTTTTTTTAAGTAGAATAGAAGTTGATAGTTTTTTTGCAATGAAAATAAATAAATAGTTGTACACATATGAGAAACAGCTGCAGAGAAGTAGAGTATACTTGTGTATTGACAGCAGGGTTGGGTCATTACTCATTCATTACGCGTAGAATATTAGTCTTCGACATACGGGTATAAAATAATGGAGAATACGTAGAATATGAAGAATGATTATTTATCGCTAAAAATTATTTACATGCGTAAGTAAGTAAGAAATAAACAACTTTCTTGTAGAAAAGAATTGATAAATTTAGTTCAAACTTCTGAGTAGTATTTGTAATTAATTAAAATAACTTAAAGAATTAATGTCGGCATTATTTCTAGTTTCGACAAGTAGGCTTGGTATGCACCTCCCCATACTAGAATGCCATAGTATAGGAATAGATTGACTGTACAAGAGCAAATTATACTGTTTTTAAAAATTTGAAATTATCATAAACTTTGAATTTTTTGTTTTTAAAGTTTGAAATTATAGGATGCCTAGCTTATAGTTATCTGTGCTTATAGCATTTATGAACTGAATTGCTTAGAACTGAATAGGATAGACATTAAATAAATACAAATAAATTAGCTTTAAAATGTCATCTATAATATCATTAATATGGACGTGCCATTTGTGCAAGTCAATTACTATTCCTAGGAATTTGTCTTTATATTTTGACATATTTGGTTGTACAGGAACAGATGCAAGATGGAAGGAGACATTCATCTGAGTGAAGTTTCTAAGTTATATGGTTGCCCTGAAATGTTTAAGACATTAAAAGAAAACTCGTTATTGTCCAGCCAATTCATGTAGTAGTTAGATTGATTTGACATTCATCATTCGGCTGGTTCACATCATCCCAGCCATTACCCTCGAATCTGCTGTCTGCGAACATACTAATTTTCTCAAGAGGTAACCTAAATTGGGCAGTTTATCAGTTTACACAAGCCAATAGAAGAGTGTATGACACAAGAATAAAGATCTATGTTGTTAATAAACATGGGAAAATTTTCCCACACTCGTGGAATAATCTTTCGGTATTAATCGGTAAGCTGCTTCAAAATTATTATTATCATAAACTTCAAAACTGCCGCGTTTATGCCGGTAAGTTCTTTATTTGCTAAAAGGTAGCGCTAGCAGGATTGAATAGCACTCGTCGGCGGAACAGGTCCCTAGCGATGCGACATTGTCGAAGTACAAACGATCGTTACTAGGTAGCGCGCAGTATGTAATAGAATCGCAATAGTGTCGATAAAGAAGTTTTAGAGGGAGATCTTCTTTATCGACTCTAACCGTACGTGAACACAGTGAGCGTGTCTTTGCAATGATTACATAATTAAGCGAGCGAAGCGAGCGTCTCCATTAGACTTTTATGGCACTCGTTCTGTTTATTTGTTTTTGTTTTTTTATGTCTGTCGATAGCGGTCGAACGGAATATCTGATCAGCTTGAAATTTGAACCATCCACAAGCCTCGATGTAAATTGAAGGTGTGTAGTTTTGTGGCAAAATCGTTCGAAAAGTTAAAAAGTTACTCTTAAGTTACTGTAAAATATTTTTCTGAAACAAAAGGCGACAAAATGTGAGATAGACATATTTTTATAAAGATTTGTTCGGTCACGAATATGTTTGTTTTATGGCGATCTGATAAGTTTTGGCAAAATTACACAAAAGTTAGGCAACTCGAAAATATTTTTCTGAAACACAGTAACAGCAAAATGTGAGGTGACTATATTTTAGTAAATTTTGGTCCGGTCACGAATATACTAATTTAAACGCGATCTTATACGTACTAGAGGCAGAAATTACATTTCTATGGCTGTCAATAAGTGTTAGTAACGGTGGCGGACCGTGTTGAAAACACTATACGAAATGACAACAAAAATTCTAGACAACGCACATTGCACAGCATTCAAGAATGTCGGAATGTATAATAACTATAAAAATTAGAAACATTTTTGCAATGCGCATTCTTGAATTGTTGTCAATTGTTGTTTCTATTAGCTTTGAGAACTTTTCCCAGAAAGTTCGTAGATATGGACGCGCTTCACACAGAGCGTTTTCCTAGTAGGCCTAGTTTAGTTTAGTATACCGACACTCGACAGGGTATATCTTACTATCTTTGGTTTAGTACACAATAGTTCTAAATCATTGGTTTAGTCACAGTGACTACCAAACTTCACTACCAAAATTCACGCAATTTTCTTGCTGCAAACACAGGCACGCGCAGGTTTTATGTCTATGGGCTGTGGTCGGAAATAAAGAAAGTATTTCATAATTTAATTTTAAAATACGATATATTAAATTAATACATTTTCCCTTTTTTAAATTCTTTTTAACAATTATATTCGTAATGAATAAGTGATAATTCTTGCACTACTAGTAGTTCAAGAACTCAATCAATTTGTACATGTCTATATAAAATAATATATGATTTTACTTTATTTAGTCATAAATTTGAAGCTCAGGTAGGAAGTGTGATGGTATAATATTCGAAGTGTGTTAATTATAATGTCTTTCACCAACCTCTACTTTTATACAAGCGTCAACCCCCCCCCCCCCCCCCTCCACCCTTTATGGAATGTATCGTGTAGGAGATGGGTAATTAACTAATTATAAACTAACAAACAAAATGTCTTCATTCTTCGTTATACTATGAACTTTTAGGCGTCTATGAACGATAGTGTTTTTTATACTATGGGTAGGCTATATAATAAATATATAAAAGTGATGAGTGATACAAGAATGGTTTGGACAATATGGGAAAAACATAATATAATACGAGAAGCGAATATTCGGAAGAACTTTCTTTATTCATAAGCATTCCATATTACATCCAACGTTTTCGCAATGCAACACATTCACTACTCTATTGAAGCTTTTAAGCCAGAATTGTACATTAACATTTTACTCGAATTATTATTCAAATCAAAAGATTACTCATGTCTTAACTATGTACAAATTACAATACATTATTATACCCAATCAGATTGGAACTTCAAGTTTACACTTACATTATCAATACATACATCAGGAAAACATAAACATCTTACAGAGAGTATATACATACTCTTAATGTTTGTTCTTAATGTTCTTAATGTTGCCTTTAATGTTCCATCCACATAATTTGAAAAATACATTTAAAAAATGTTGTGTGAACATAATTTGTTTTGATTCATTTATTTTAAAACTCATTATTAATTAACATGCCTAAATGGATAATTTGATTAACAACCACACAAATACACGCATAGGTTGTATGTTAACTCCAGTTAAAAGGGAAAATATTAATATTAATATTATTTTATTCATAGATTGACATATTAAATAATAAAATACAATAATACATTATGATCACATTTTGTACAAGAAGAGACATTTAGATTTTGACTTTGTTGACATTATTATAGATTACGACAAACAACGGTAGGTCAGACTGGGTGTACATTAAACATAGTTAAAACACTTATACAGCTAAACAGTGATATAGATTGCTTGCCTGACACCTTTGCATGTTAGGTTGGGAGATACAGTATTCAATATCTTGCTTGAAATCAGCTTTATAACTAATAACTATTGTACAGTGGCAGAGAGATCTGGTCGACATAAATAAATAAACTCATAGTATAAATCTAAAAATAAGTAGAAAACTCATTTAGTTACTTTACAATAGGCTAACTAAACAGTATTCTGTGTCTGAATTGTGTCGTCTTACATTGAAACCCAAGATATACTGTTAGTACCACCTGATGCAGTTGTAAAGGGATGCCCGATTTGTTGGTGTTAACCCCCCCTTTCAACTACATCAAAGTGAGCCAAAACACTCGTTTATATAAATCCTATAGTTTTCAAGTATAGAATCACATTTTTCTTAACTCTTTTCATACCTCGTTTGGTTTTTAGCTTGAAAAGTAGACAATGTTTAGACATGTTTTTTTTTTAATTTCATACAAATAAAAATAAATATATTTTAACATAAGTTGCTGATTAGACAATCGATGATACATACATACACAAAATAGACGTTAAAATATACATTTACTTGTATGTTATTCGTTATACAGACTAAATCTTATCTAATTACACTAGATATAACAGTTATTGACTAATCCACAAGCAGAGATCAGACTATGTAAGACTCGCCTGCGGTATCATGTGACATGACTAGATTAAACCGCTGACGAGAGTTACCGGTTTGCTTGTGGTTCACTACAGATTGACTAGATCGCACTCGACCATTAGACCGCACAGTTGGCAGGCCTACGACTCTCTTGAAAGACACGTGGGTGTATACACAGTACACGGCTGACAACAGTACGATACTTCACACCTTACATAAAATATGACTAGAGACATGATCGGTAAATTATTGGTTTAAAAAAATCTTGTGAATTACAACAAAAAAGTGTGAGAATTGTGTAATAATTATTGTAAATGTTCAGTGGTGGTTCCACAGCAACCTTGTGAATGCTGACGTCATAGATGAGCGAGTCGGAGCCAATCAGGGAGTGGCTTTTTCAAATACGAAACTTTGGTTGGCCAATGCCTCACTCATATATGACGTCAACATTCACAAAGTTGCAGTGGAACGCCTTTAGCTATAAGTATAAATAAGAAGCTAAATGCACCAGCTAAATACACATAGGCCTACTGTATTTGTAGACCTGTCCCTGTTTGTATCAATTTTACACCGAAACTAACCTGTTTCTAGACTTAAACAATAATTTAAGCTACACAGGCATTATTTAATTTTAAAATGCCACTTTTTTTTCACCATCCAGAGAGAATTTATCACCCCCGAATTTCATATACAATTCTCTCGCTTTTAATGTCAACGTTATTTACCATTTGAGAAATGATCCGTACGTAAGTTGCCAGCCCTGTCAATACCTTAACTTACAAACTTAGTCTGGTATACAGTGCGTTTGAAACCACAGATGCTTCGGTTCGGTTCGGGCATGCTAACAGGTGTTAGCTGGGCTGTCAATCACACAGCAAGTGTTTCATGCATGCATGCGGGCCAGGCGCTATTCGTTGCGTGCCACAAGGGATTCGGACGTCAACCCTTTATGTATTAACCGCGACGTGATGAAACAATACATCAAGTCGACTACGTGATCTTGATACAAGATATGATATACATTCGAAATACAAAAGTTTGTAATTTAAATGTTTTTACACAGTGTTATACTAATAAGAATATGCTCAAAATAATGTATATACAAATTATATTAGAGACAAACGATTAAACTTTCTTCAAAATTTTGCACATTTAGTTATTATATTTTAGGAGTGATTAACGGAGAAAAGTATAGAAAATTGCATTGACTGTAAAAAAGTTTTTAATTTTCTGTTGATTATAAAATATGAACAAAGTTGGCGAATGCAAATATATATTTTATTGTCCTCATTAATTTTGTAAACCAGTTTTTATAACTGAATAGGATAGACATTAAATAAATAAATAAAATGGGAGAGCCACGCGAAAAAGCATCTGTGTTTTGTTGCCACACTGCATAGCAGATATAATATATTCTAAGACCAGACGAATGTTCATATTACTATGCGCAACAAGCGATGCTGTTGGCATGGACTATACACTGACTAGGGAACACTTTGTATAATAGACTATACACCTTATTTACATCTCTGGATAATGCCCGAATATTTTATACACTGTATTTCAAGAATGTGGTGTTATTCAGTTGGCCTTAGCGTATACGTTGACTCATAATTTATTTTATTTGAGTTGTGTGCATAACAGCATTCTGTTCGAACAATATACGGGTAATAGTAAAGCCACCAATATTTTCTAGATGTGTTTTAAAAAAGAAACAACATGGCAATTTCAAATACAAAATACCCTCGACTTGTGTTTGATCTGAAACACCATCATAGGCTCAGTAGGCCACTCAGGTTTATAGATTTGAAATGAGTATAAGTGAGCGTGTTAAACGCGATACGATGGCCTTACATAGCATTTCTATCAAATAAATTCAAACATGTTTGAATTTTATTAAAACAAAATAAAAAAATATCGACAGACACTATTTTTGGTTATTCTAAATAGGCCTACTTCAAAAACATATTTTTTGCTGTCTAACTAATCGATGATGAACTGAATAATGGATTTCTTTGAGTATTTCTCCGAATGTTAGGAGCCGGATTACGCGCAACAAATGCCTGTGTATACACGTTTCGGCCGCATCAAAAGGAAAATCCCTCTTTTCATATAATATCCGCAACAGGGGTTCCGGTAGACGCGTGTACGGACCAGATCAACAGCCTACGAGGGAGTGTGTATATACATGGTGGTTATTCACACTCTAACCTTCGACCTTGATCGGTAATGAAGGCGTAAAGATGCTTATTTTTACGAGATTTCATTGCATTGAAAGTTTGAAACATGTGTGTATGGATATAAACGGTAAATAACTGTATATACACGGTGAAGGAAAATTACCCTTATTGCTCATTTTATACACACCATATATACACTCACACACTATAAAGTTAGTCTACATGAATTTATAGATGGTGATTCAAAAGTAAATTGTTACAATAAAAAATGTATTTCCAAAAAATATAGCATATTAAGCTCAGAAACAAGTCAAAAAGTTTTCTTTCCACATTTAAGTTCGAGTGGGCATTTATTTTTCGATAGTGTGATACTTAGTGATGGTTTTGATCATTGTCTTGAAAGTTTTTTACGATATTAGTGTATGCCGCCATTAATTTGTTTAACCACAAATAATTGTTTACTGATATTGTTACTATGTGTTGCCAATGATAAATCACAGTATCAGTATAGTATATTGATTTATTTCGTTGCCTCAACTCAATGGTGTAGGTATTTGTATTTGTGCTCGGCATTAGGGGCAGGTTCGGTTCTTAGGCTGGTGTGGAGGCCTTCGTGTAGGGCCTAAAGGTTATCGGCTTGGAACTAAGTAAGCCTGTGCGAGTAAAGGAAACACGAGCTATATAAACCGACACTAATCGGATTGCGGAGATGCGCACGACTGTGTAGATTCACCCGACATAGCTGCTGCACTCTATCGAGCAACATTGAAAAGAAAGAACTTCTGTGCTGCAACGTTTTCCGCGTCAACCAGAGACTCTTAACGCCATTAACACGACACTCCGCTGGTGTCGCGGTTTGTCAGTCAAGTGCTCGGCGGGGCTTCTATGAATAAAACAATCGTATATATACACAGGGTTGCACCCTAATAAGAAGCTAACGCGTGTATGCCTTGTGTCCTACTCGAGTCTATGATAATTAAACAACAGTTTCTTATTAAATTGATAATTTGCTAAACGTTTTACTAGGCCTACCCATAAAAAATCTAAAAAATTTGGTTTTATGCATTAATAACGCAGACGTAACGGGAGAAGTGTGTGTGAAACAACGATGAATATTTCTTTGTCAGAGTAGTTTTATATATTTCAATTTTTTGTAGAATTCTAATTAATAATGAAGCATAAAATAATAGCAATTAAAATACTAACATGTAATTGTAATTTAAGATAAATCAAAAATATAAAAGATAAAACAAGATAAATCAGAAATATGAGTCACGGGGGTTGGGGGGGAGGTTAGGACTAGACCCCTGCGTATAGAGAAAGCAACCATGTTACGCCCGAAAAGACAAGATAGCCGTTGTCTTGCGTGCTAACGCGCACACGACGAGATTTGTTTGTCGTCGCAAAGGGACGCGTCGACTAGCCATACCCGCTGCCGTGACGCCGTGACGCCGCGACGCCGTGACGCCGTGACGCCGTGACGTCAGATGTCAGTGTATGCATGGCGTGTACGTGGCTATCCGGGTTGCGTGTGGCGCCTGAATACTTCCACTTGTTCAACCAGCGACTGTTCTTTTTTTATGGAGCCAGCACTTTGCATGACAAAGTAGTTTGCTGACGAAAATGCTCGCGTAAAAATAGGTTTCTGAGTAATAAATCAAAAGACTTGTAAAGCGATACCGCGACATTCCGCGATATATCCTTGCATACCGTCACGAAGGGATGAATTATTGAGGTGTATGACGAAATTAAATACCTACTTTACCCTACTTTAAACCTAATTTCTACAACTTCCAAGAATTTCATTTCTTGTAATGCGGTAGTGATTTTCGGGTTTGTCACGGAAACACACGGACCACGAACACTTTGGAAATGGATATAAATAACTAATGCTTACTGACGCCGGTGAGCAGACATTTAACAACTACTTGAACGAAACGGGTGAATAATCTGAAAACAGAATTCCGGATTTCTCTTTAGGTGTAAATGAAGAACACCACTCAAAGTCTGTGTTTCTATTTTAAATGTTTCTATTTGGGAATGAAATTGATCGCGGTTTCGTGGAATGTTGGAGGCGCCAGGTTGGTATGACCGTATTGACACGCTTACATGTTGTGGACGGCAACAATCATGAGGGTATGTCCGCACACGCTGACGGCATCTGTACAGTGTAGATCATGTATCCCTGCACGTCCATGTGTAAAACATGAACTATTGCATTTCATGTGTGGGACAAGTCATAACATAAAATGCAATTACAGAGATTTTCACCTTCCCAAAAAATGTCTTTTTGTGAAGCTTAATTTAATAATTTAATCTTTATACGAGAGTTTATGGTGGTATATTTGATGGCTTTACTATATTTATTTACGTATATACAACACTTTCAGCCTGGTATAATTTACGAACGAATACGCCTACTTCAATTCAAATGCCAACTCTGCTTGTCAATTGTCATTAAGGCCAACTTCATAACAATACATAATATTAATAATATATATATACTAAATTAAACATATATACAACCATTATAGCAAAACCTTTACATGTATATATACAACTATTTCTATAACCTGTATGTCCTTTGCGTTTTTAATTGGGAGACGTCGCTTTAACAAGCACGATTGACAATAAACAGTAAGTTCAATTAAACGTATATTCGTATTACACAATAATATTATTATTTAATATTAACAACTATCTTAATATTAAAGCATTATTTATAATTATTAAACTGGCTCGTATCCCTCTCACGACTAGAGACTTGACTTGTTTAGATATACTTATTTCACACATGGCAGCGCTGAAATCCACGGCATTGTGTCAATGCTTGACTCTAACATTTCTATAATCGTATAATAATTGACTTCACACTTCATCACTTAACGTTTTACGAACTATTCTCGCTGAGATAATTAAGTTATACAGCCACCCTGTTCGATCTTTCCAGCGTAAAACGTCCCTTGGTCATTTTATAAATACGTTAAAAATAAAATGTAAATTTCATTTTACAACAAAAAAAACAAAAAAAAAAACAATGTTAATAGGCTAACAATTTGTACCGATTTTGTAATCGACAATTAACTCACTCTCCAGCTATAGTAGGCGTGCATGCTATGTCAGCTACGCTTTACATAATTATACGCATATTAGCAGCGGAACGAATTGAGTTTAACAGTCGATTAGCTAAATCGTGGAACATTGAGGTGAAAATAAATGCCCGTTAATTTTAAGCTATAAATAAACGTGTACTTACACATGCATTGCACAGTAATTGCCTCTTGTTACTTAGGAAACAAAAATAAGTATAACTCAAATAATTATAAACTTATATCGTCTATAACTTACATAATAAATAAATCCAAAACTCAAACAAATAATAGTTTGGTACTAATATAACTTTTCCACAAATAAACTCTGTCATAGTTGCCAACGTAAATTAAATCAAATTATTTGCATAATAAAAACAAACGGTATTATAATATGAGTTTCGGTCACTCTTGTCTCATGTATCATTGACGTTAGGTGACTTGTCAAGGAGAAATGCAAGATTGTTGAACATTAGTTCTCATATAAGAGTAAATGATATCGACTGAGCAACGATAGCAAATTCAGGGTATAAAGATAAGTCGTTACAATTTAGGTTTAGATTTCAGATCAGTATTTTAAAATAAAAGTAAAAATCGCATATGTTTTTTTGTGAATTTAAAACAAATAGTGAGTCATTCAAAATTGTTTTATGACATTTATAAATACTTTCGAAACGATAAATGTGTTGGATACTAATTATTTAATGTCCCTTATTTATTTCGTTTTTTAAAGTATTTTCAGACCGTTATAATAGTTACTCCAAGTATAAAACTTACTAACCGATTTATTGGAAACAAAATTGAAATTTTAAATATTATTGTAATAATTTTTTATAATAAGTATTAAATTTGAACACGCACAAAGTAAGCCTCCCTCTATACAAAATTGCCAATTATTTGAATGATTGTGACTGAATTTGCTGTCGTGGATTTCATTAAATCGACTACTATTCTATATATTTAGCATTAGCCCTTGACCAGTCGCATAACAATCGATGGATTTACATATATTTCGTAAACAATATAATTATAGACATTTTGCCATCTTACTATAATAATATTAAATAACTCGCTGATAAAATTGACGCTTGTCACTTGTATATTATGCTTATGCTATGATACTATGAGATACACTGTTATTATTGTATACAGTACACAACGCTATGATGAGATCAGAATTATTTGGTTCATTGTTAAATAATCGTATTGTAAGTTAACTTATATACAACATGAATGCTGTTTAACTATATAGGTGGGCTGGATGTTGCTATAAACAGAACTAAAATCTATATATAGGAATGACTGAACAAAAATGCAATGGTGAATGAAGGCTTATTTTATGCTACGTAATTATATACAATGCGACAATATGCATTTCTTAGACATATTTGACATAGGTTATTGGTTGTTTACGGAGGGTTTTGGAAGAGAACTGTAGAAAATTGGTAAATATAGGTTTTTTTTCATTGAAAGTAAAATATACCGGATTGGAAACTAACATAAAATAAGTCTTCATGGAACAGTACTATAATTCAGTTATCGTGTATAAACAGTTTGGTAAAATTTCTTGCAGTAGGAGGCCTATGTGAGATCAGTTTGTTTTTGTTAACTTTTATATGGCACAAATTAAAGTATTTGAAATTTCTGGGAACGTTAATACAAACTTGGTCGATTTTTGTTCACTCTTGAGTTTTGAGTTTGACTATTTGACTACTATGACAATATAAATTCTCTGAGATCGGCAATATATTTAGTCGGAAAATTAAATTATTATACAAACGCCAGAAAATATGAAAGGTATGGCGAGTTCAAAGCATCCTGAATTATCATCTGTCAAAACGGCCAAACTTCTATAGATAAATCAGACTTGACACTAAATCAAACAGAAAATAATTTTATAATTGGTTTTACTTTTCAAGATCGTGTAATGCCAACTGCGAAATAGAGGACTGAACAATATTGTCGTCCCACAGTTTTGGCTAATGCAACGTAACTTGAAAAGTTAACTCAATTTACCAGATAATCATGAACTTTGAGCAGAAATGTTTGACTTGATTTACATGACCATTGTATTTGTACATGAATATTTGACAAGATTTTCACGATTAGTGACTAGAAAATTTTGACTAGATTTTCACGACCATGAGTGACTAAAACTATTTGACTAGATCTGCATGATGTTTGACTAGAAATGTTCGACTAGATTTTCACGACTAACGATTTATACTATTTGACTAGACTTTCATGGTTTGACTAGAATTAATGTTTGACTAGATTTTCACGACCGATTAATAAAACTATTTGGCTAGTTTTTCATGATGTTTGACTAGAAATGTTTGACTAGATTTTCATGATGTTGGACTAGAAATGTTTGACAAGATTTTCATGATGTTGGACTAGAAATGTTTGACTAGATTTTCATGATGTTGGACTAGAAATGTTTGACTAGATTTTCATGATTTTGGACTAGAAATGTTTGACTAGATTTTCATGATCTTTGACTAGAAATGGTTTACATGGATTTTCATGAGATTGATCAGAAACGATCACACAGATTTTCATGACCGTTGACTAGAAAATATGACTAGGTATGAACACCCGTTGACTAGAATTTACGACTAGATTCCAATGACCAATGACTAGATTTACTTGACTAGATCCGTTGACCTGACTAGGGCTAATGACTAGATAATGAAACCAAACTCTTTTCGGACTTACAGTTGCATGTTAGACCATCCTCCAGAAGTGCGGTGGAGGCGGCAGAGCGACGGGCCGATGCGGGGGCGGCAGGGGGACGGGCCGTCTCGGGGGTGGGTGACGCGACGCCCAGATAGACGCCAAGCTCAACTGGTGTCAGTTAGCCGTGACTTGGTGTTGATGCATCCCCAGTCCTAACCGCTCGTTGAGCGACAGCGGGGACGGCGGCCGCCTCAGCAGCGGGGGCGGCGGGTAGAACAACCCCTCGAAGGGTCGGGGGTGAGAGAGCTGTTCTTCTCGTAGCGTCTCCTCGGATGTCTGGTGGACGGCGAGGTGCTTCCTCAGGTACGCCTGTCGTCGGAACTGCTTCTGACACACGGGGCAAGGGTAGAGCGTCGCCGACGCGACGGTGCTCGACTCCTCCGAGGCGCTGTCGGCGTCCTCCTCGTGCGGCGACGTCGGCCCGGGCGTCGAGGCGTCCCGCGGCGGCGGCCGAGGTTTGTGCCAGCGCCGATGCGACGCCAGGTTCGCGGGACAGTTGAACACCTTGTCGCACTCGGGACAGCGATACTCCACGTGGACGATGCGGGAGCAGCGGTGCTGGGCCAGCGTGAACGCGTCCTCGTACATCTCCTTGCACAGCCGACAGATGTAGTCGCCGATGCGGTTCTCGATCTTGGCCAGCTCGGCCTTGGCCTCGTCCGTCACCTCGACGACGTTGAACGCGGGGTCGATGTCTCCCTTGCGCACAACCAGCGGTTCCTCGTCGTCGCGGAGCTCCCTGATGATGGTCCCCGACACCGGCGACGACTTGTCCTCGTCAAAGTTCAACCGACGCACCGCCTTCGTCTTCTTCAGCGTCGTCGTTGGCTTCTTGGCGGGGTCGAGTTTCGTGACCGGTGTCCTGGGTGTGACGTTAACAGGTTCCGGCGGTTCCGTGTGTTGTCTCTTCCGCACGGGTGACGACGGCGAGGGGGTGGCGGGAGGCGTGATGGGGGTGGCTTTGATTGACAGGTCCAGAGGCGGGGGGGTGGATAACTCCATCGGCTCTGCGTACAGGTACAAAGGGTGCGGCTCGAAGCCCAGTCTCTCGGCGAGCGTGTGTAAAGGGTTGGGGTTGGAATAGGGTGAACTCGAATACACCGGATCGTAATATTGTAACGCGGGGTGAAACAGCCCCATGGAATGTTGTTGTTGAAGATCGTCGTCAGCTTCTCGGTAGCGCAGGTCCTCGTGGTGCCACCGCTTCACGAGAAAGCCGCGCGGCATCTTGGCACGCGTCGCGAGCTAGCACTGTTCACACACACACGTCTTCTCTCCTGCACGTTCACGCTCCCTCTGTCTCTCTACCGGCGGCAGACCACCACAACACTACGCACTGCCATCTGTCGGACACTCCGAGAACTCATGTCTGCTCAATCAAGACACTGCACAGAGAGTGGTTAACCCGACTAGATCGGGCAGGCGTTTTATAACTTCGCCTGCCAATAGCGGCGCTGACCGCGCCCCCCACTTCTCTGCGCATGCGCAACTCTCTGGGGCATTGAATGTGATGGAATGCGGTTGGTTAACCCAAGCGCGGCATTGAATGCCATTGGCCGGCGGAGATACAAAACGGCATGGACCACGCTCTCAGTATCAACCGTATTGTCTCGCACCTTCACCTGATAACAAAATACAACCGTTGACTATTTTAAACAATTGCTTTGAATTAAAAATGCTCATTATCCGGTATATATAACGGACAAACTAGCCGTGAAATCAATATCGTTATTGATTTAAAAACGGACACAAGCGCGTCGCCCTACGTTTCCTGTTACTGGATGATTCACTGCTAGACTGGCGGGCACCCACTACCCCCTGAATCTGTCTAGCTAGCGTGCGATACTCCAAGAAAGTCGGGAAGTGCAGTAATATTAAAGCACGCGTGGCATACGACGACGGTGACAACATAATAGGCCTACTTATCTTCTACGTGTGCCTGACAGAAGGTTTTTATTAACAGGAGAGTTGGACGACGTCAATCACATAAAGAAGAAATTAAGGTTTCTTGACACATTTAACAACGATGTTATGTAATTTATTATCTCACTCAAAACAGACTAGATGCATTCTAGTCTAGTGGCAAGAAAATAAACTGTTATGAGGGGTTTAGCTGTAAGTTTTTCATTTCATTGTTGTTTCATTGTTGTTAAGTCACCAATGGCGCTATACGGAGGTTGCAGTTACTTTGAGGCTCGGTATCATGAAGTTATAGCTACTAAATTATTTTCACCATGGCAACTATTCAGGCTTCCTCTGTTTGTTACCATGGTGCAAACAACACCTTAATATGTTTATCCGAAGTTTTTATAAAATAATAGTAGTTGACTCGTACGACAGACAGAGGAGAGCTACCCCGGACCTATTCCACCCTGGGACAACGGAATGTAGTCATATTTGATTATTTGTGGTGGGATTTCATTTTAAATTTAGTATATTTTAATTCATTTTGTTTTTCCTTTTTTGGAAGAAACTTCATCTGATGGGATGAATACAACACGATGGCTCAATTACAGCGAATCTCTTTTTCACTCAATTCAATTCCCAACACCGACATCCGACAATCCCAAAAGCTGAGATATGGCAATAAATAATAAATATGAACAAAATATAATAAATAATAATAATAATAATAATAATAATAATAATAATAATAATAATAATAATAATAATAATAATAATAATAATAATAATAATAATAATAATAATAATAATAATAAAAATAATAATAATAATCATAATCATAATAATAATAGTAAAAAAAAAATAATTATAATAATAATAATAAATATGACGATGATGACGGTGATGATGATGATGACGATGATGATGATGATGATGATGATGATGATGATGATGATGATGATGGTGATGATGATGATGATGATGAAGAAGAAGAAGAAAAAGAAGAAAATAATTAATAATATTAATTGAAATAAATAATATTATTACGCATTATAAATACAAAATAGGTCACATCCCAACCTAACGCACTATCACAAAACACGTACCTATCACAATGTCATTCGAATGATGCTCGTATATGGTAGGCTAACAAAGATAGGAGTTGTTTTATTGGTACCATGCATGCCCATGCATGCAGCATAGCGTTTCCCTGTTGACATAATTACAACGCGTTGTACAACGCGGTGGTTCCGGAGGGCAACTCTTCCGGGCTAGATTTACGAGCTCCACGCAGCGTCTGAGCCGGCTGGTGTTGCATGCGAGGGGAGGGGGGGCTGTCTGCGTCGCTAGGGGTGCAGCGGTGGGGTGGGGACTGGGACAAGCAGCTGATGTTGGCGTTCACCCCACCGGCATCACTGACCCCGCGTTCCAGAATTCATCGGATTACACATCAGACAGTAATCCAAGTGTTCCAATATTCATACATATAGGCCTACTTATGTGTTCCAGAATCAATCCCAAGCTAATCATACTCTAATCCATCCAACTAAACCTTTTTTAACCGAGATTTCTTGGGTTACTTGGATTCGTTGTGGTGACCCTTATAGATAGAGCTCATAGAGGAATATAGAGCTAATCACGCCCTCTCGATCTTCAATGACAATAATGCACAACAGTGAAAAATGCACCTTACCTAACATAACTATAAAGGACTCTTATCATCACGGTGCTCTAGACTAATTCTGAAAATCATCTGTTGACTTGCTAAGAGTATCAAAGGTGAGGGTATGATATATATAGAGAAGAAAGGAATCGACACCGGGAAGGTTTCTCGTTGAGGTCATGTTGGGGAAAATCTGTGCCTTTTAGAGCAGTCGAATAAAAACAAATTAGGCCTATAGGCCTACACCATGATCTAACAATATTTCTCGTTACTCTTGTTAGTTACGAGAGATATTATTAGATCATGAACCTAAGTTTCTATCAACATATTTTCTCTTTAGACCCATCAATAAAAGGGGTACGAACAACACCAAAACACAACAATGAAACAAATTAATTGAACCGATGGACAAACAACAAGCCGTCAAAAAATAAAATGTTCTAAAGTTGGAAAATTCAAATGTTCAAAACGTTTACAAACTTTCAGATCGTTGTTGTCCATCAGTTCAGTTCATTCGTTTCATTGTTGTGTTTTGGTGTTGTTCGTACCCTATAGTTACAAACAATAATTTGCAATTGTCGTCTCTTTAATAATATGCTTTTAAAACATTAAACAATAATTATATTATAAAGTATGGTTGTGTAAATTAATTTTAAACACAGGTTATTAAGTGCATAATTGCGTTGCGACACGACTTGCTGAACATTTATTTTCCTCATATATTGTTGAATAAAGGAATGTTGAATGTTGTGTTGTTGAAGGAAGGAGGAAGGAAGTATGTAAACACGAAGAAAGTTTTAAATTTCTCACTACTCGGCGCACATACAGGGAGATTATGGATTTGTTGTCGTGTTGTCTTTTTCACCCAAATATATAGCCAAATTTATCGAAGAATTACAATCCTCTCTTCTGATAGGATTATTTGTGACAGTGATACGTATATAGGCCATCAGCTGTCACTATACAGCAGTAATGTAAATGTGTGGTGTATGTGTTAATTTTTTATTGTGTGGCTTGTGATGGATTTCTGGTGTTTTCGGGCGTGGCTCTCACGTATAGGCGTTGTGCAGTTTGCATGAATTATAGGCTTGCAGTGTTGTTATATGCATGTATTCAACTTCAACGCCCCTGCTGTTAGGTCTATATATGCTAAGGGGTTAATTGATGAGTTCACTGTTAACTATAATCAGCCATTATACTTTACTAATACCACGCTTAGTTTATTAGTATCAAACGTACCACTTGGGATTTTAATGAAGATATTCTAGCCTAGTATCATATAGTATTCCCAGGAGGATATTCATTTTATACTAACATCTGTGAAGAGTGATGCCTGTACTGTCGAGATGACATGTATAGTATTGGCTAATTGTGTATACAGCGTCATCATGGGTATGGATAATTGCTAAGTATTGAAAACAGTTAACTGAAATTTATTTTAAATATGTATAGGCTGTACCAACAAAGTTTCCTTGACAAAATTCAATTCAATTCAATTCAATTCAATTTTTATTTTTTTTTTCAAAAAAATAATACAAGTAGAAATAAGAAAAGCAGCATATTAATGAGTCCCAAACATATTCATACCTCAGATCCTTATCTGCAGCTTCTTTCACGCCCGCTGTTCCAACGAACATTAATACATTCCCGGCACAAGCCTCCTTCATTAGTCACGACGGTGGCGTTATAGGAATAATTTACAGGTATCCAACCGTTGATCGTAAATTACACTTATAGTAATGGACCATGTTTCAACTAGATGGTATGGAACTAGAAATGTAGAAGATTGGAAGACCAATATTGGCCTTGGTTATTTTGTTAGTATTAGAATACTCAGAATAGACCCTAGGCTACTTACCCTGGGGCAACTTAAATATGTATAAATATAAAATCCTCACAATCAGAGTAACCTTCACAGTATTAACCAAACCATGGGATCCTCGGCAGTTAGGTAGGCCTATACGCACAAAAACTAAACATCTTTCATCTTTTAAAACCATAATGAATAAACTCTCTTAAAAGTTGTGTTCTATACCAGACCAGCCACGAGACGTCCAAACACACTGAAAAGAAACAATGCGAGTGGATAAATAAAAGATCAGAATATTTGCGAAACATGAACAGTGTTCCTATTCTTTTTCTATAACATTCTAACGTTTTCTGAATAAAATAATTATTTGAATGATATTCTTCCAATGGATGGCGCGTGCATATGCAATTATTTCCATACTTTTATGTACGATTACTTTTTTTCATCCATCCATACACAATCCCTTTGATGTCTATTACGTGGTCATAGAATACAATGAAATGCATGCACAGTGATAAGTGTCTTCGTGGGCCTATATACATACATACACTGTTGCACGTCTGAACGGACTGAGCGTAGCCTACGAGCAACAGGTGCCGTATCTAGAAGGACCCCCCCCCACCCTCCGTGCTCCCCTCGACGCGTTATCAGGCAGAAGAACATCACTGACAACACTATAACATATTCTACTCCCCATCAACCAGCAGGTCAAGTCTGCCCTCGCACTCTCAGCACGCAGAGTTGCGCTGGGCTCGAGCATATTAGATTATTTACAAACAAACAATCTGATGGTTAGTTTTGAATTAAATCGTAATTATATAGGGTACAATATTTTAATAGTTGTGATTAATAATTTGCTTCGATCCCCAGTTGGAGAGAATATTTATTGCAGTTGCTGTACTTAGAGTTTTTTTAGAAATTATGCACGATTGTACATCTTCACAGTTATTTAATACTGATAAAGGCATACTACTTTAATTTATATTGATTTTAATACATGATAAGATTTTAATAATAATTTTGTGTGAAACATTTTAGTTTCGTAAAGTACAATCATAATTGTTAGATTGGAATTTCCTCGCTAAATAATGTATTGAGAATTTGCTATATTATTAACAATAATAATAACTATTGATAATTTGACTGTATAGAAAAACTGAAGAAGAAATTGTCTTGCAACTATCTGCATGAAATCCGCACAGTAATCGTCTTGTCAGTCGTTCAGGTTGTTTGGTGCAGGGGATGAGACAAAGCACAGTCAATCAATATCCCTCCTCACCGGTCACGCAGAGAGAGAGAGACGGAGAGAGAGAGAGAGAGAGAGAGCGAGAGAGAGCGAGAGAGAGAGGGAGAGAGAGACCTTATCACCGGTCATACACCAGCCGTGGGCAGAGATGAGTAACCAATTCCGGAAATTGTCTTACTGGATGGGGACGACATGTCTGGCCCCACAATCATCTCAATCGCTCAGCCCTCTGAGGACGTCTTGGCCGGAAATCAGTGGCGAACCTTATACGGCATGAAGCATGATACATTAAATCGAAAGTAGAAATCATTTTAAATTTGACCAAAAAAAGACTCGAGCCTTTAATTTAGAAACACACTCAATCAGTATAACCATGTGCACGGTTATAAACATAACAATTATACACCACTAATAAAGCTTCTTAAATTTTCTTCCTCAGACGCGAGACAACTTCAAAATTAACGCACATCGGCACGCAACTCTTTCTTATTTTTTGTTTTTATGACCGTAAATATAATTCGTGTAGTGTTTTATTTAAATCATTTCATATTGCATGGGGTTCAATAGACCATTTCAATAACTATCTAGGACCCTTTGTATGAGTATCATCTAATCTTTGGTATCATCACGGTCTCCTAAATCTTCAAGAACAACAATACACAACAATTAAAATCAGTTTTCAAATGTTATATTAAGCTTCATTGATGCATACAAGATCATCATCTACTTACCTTGAATTTATGTTTTTAATTGTTGTGTATTGTTGCTAATAAAGATTTAGAGGACCGTAATGATAATCATACAAAGGGTCCTAGATAGTTTTTGAAATGGTCTATTGAGATATTGGGAGTCTTTTTTGGGTTTATTGAACTTAACTTTATATCATCGCCAAGTACCCATGAATATGATGGATTATTGTTGAATGGTGTTTTATCATCATACAGTCATGCCCAGTGACGTTTGATATTTTCCCCGCCCTTTTGGTGGGGGTGCCGAGTGAGTCTGGCAACCTTCCAAACAACATCACAGCATACACAGCACAAGGCATGATAGTGTAATGGTCACAGATCTATGGCATAGCAGAAAATCTGATCAATTTGAAACAAGACTATCCACAAGCTCCACGTGGATTAAATTGACAAAGAAAAATCTAAGCTCTTTGCATTTAAAAACCATAAAACTGACAGACATAAATTGAATTGACAAAGAAAAGTCTGAGCTCTTTGAATTTAAAAACCAAAGAACTGACAGACTTGTTTTCCATATTGTGTCACCCCCGATTGTACGATCTCGATGTAAATACATTTATCCTTGGGATAACTTGTTTTCACCATGGCAACCACCAATCAGAAGCTTTGAAATGTTGTTTATACCGAGGATAACTTGTTTTCACCATTACATCACCAATCAGAAGCTTTGAAATGTTGTTTATACCGAGGATAACTTGTTTTCACCATTACATCACCAATCAGAAGCTTTGAAATGTTGTTTATACCGAGGATAACTTGTTTTCACCATTACATCACCAATCAGAAGCTTTGAAATGTTGTTTATACCGAGGATAACTTGTTTTCACCATTACATCACCAATCAGAAGCTTTGAAATGTTGTTTATACCGAGGATAACTTGTTTTCACCATTACATCACCAATCAGAAGCTTTGAAATGTTGTTTATACCGAGGATAACTTGTTTTCACCATTACATCACCAATCAGAAGCTTTCAAATGTTGCATATCCTGAGGATAACTTTAACTAGAACCTAATCGCGAGATGGTAACACCGTGCCGACACTGATCGATGTACAGATGGAGATAGCCTTGAACTTTTGGACACAGAGTATTCACGTGACGTCACATCGGCCATATTGGAGGCCATCTATAGTACTATTACAAGTTTCATTTAGCTGCCAATAACGAGTATTCACGTGACCTCACATCGGCCATATTGAAGACCATCTATAGTACTATTGCAATTTTCATTTAGCTGTCAATAACGAGTATTCACGTGACCTCACATCGGCCATATTCGAGGCCATCTATAGTACTATTACAATTTTCATTTAGCTGTCAATAACGAGTATTCACGTGACCTCACATCGGCCATATTCGAGGCCATCTATAGTACTATTACAATTTTCATTTAGCTGTCAATAACGAGTATTCACGTGACGTCACATAGGCCATATTGGAGGCCATCTATAGTACTATTACAATTTTCATTTAGCTGTCAATAACGAGTATTCACGTGACGTCACATAGGCCATATTGGAGGCCATCTATAGTACTATTACAATTTTCATTTAGCTGTCAATAACGAGTATTCACGTGACGTCACATCGGCCATATTCGAGGCCATCTATAGTACTATTACAATTTTCATTTAGCTGTCAATAACGAGTATTCACGTGACCTCACATCGGCCATATTCGAGGCCATCTATAGTACTATTACAATTTTCATTTAGCTGTCAATAACGAGTATTCACGTGACGTCACATAGGCCATATTGAAGACCATCTATAGTACTATTACAATTTTCATTTAGCTGTCAATAACGAGTATTCACGTGACCTCACATCGGCCATATTCGAGGCCATCTATAGTACTATTACAATTTTCATTTAGCTGTCAATAACGAGTATTCACGTGACGTCACATAGGCCATATTGGAGGCCATCTATAGTACTATTACAATTTTCATTTAGCTGTCAATAACGAGTATTCACGTGACCTCACATCGGCCATATTCGAGGCCATCTATAGTACTATTACAATTTTCATTTAGCTGTCAATAACGAGTATTCACGTGACCTCACATCGGCCATATTCGAGGCCATCTATAGTACTATTACAATTTTCATTTAGCTGTCAATAACGAGTATTCACGTGACGTCACATAGGCCATATTGGAGGCCATCTATAGTACTATTACAATTTTCATTTAGCTGTCAATAACGAGTATTCACGTGACGTCACATCGGCCATATTCGAGGCCATCTATAGTACTATTACAATTTTCATTTAGCTGTCAATAACGAGTATTCACGTGACCTCACATCGGCCATATTCGAGGCCATCTATAGTACTATTACAATTTTCATTTAGCTGTCAATAACGAGTATTCACGTGACGTCACATAGGCCATATTGGAGGCCATCTATAGTACTATTACAATTTTCATTTAGCTGTCAATAACGAGTATTCACGTGACGTCACATAGGCCATATTCGAGGCCATCTATAGTACTATTGCAATTTTCATTTAGCTGTCAATAACGAGTATTCACGTGACCTCACATCGGCCATATTCGAGGCCATCTATAGTACTATTTCAAGTTTCATTTAGCTGTCAATACAAAACGAATAATATTGTTTATGGGGAAATATGAAAGTTTGAACACGTAGGCCTATCGAAAACAGAAAATGTTGAAACAGCCTTCTTTTCCTGCCTACACAGCGCGTGCGACCGAGTATAGGCCTATAGCGGACGCCTTGAGGGGTGTGAGGGGTGTGAGGGGTGTGAGGGAGAGGGGGAACATCCCGCCTGCTCTTTCTCTAATAACGCGAACACTGATTTAATCTCTATCGTTTCACTAAAAGCGTCTTCTTTCGATCAACACAATGTTTCCAAATACCACAATCGCAATTTACCCGGGGAAATGATTTTCCGGCCGGGCCACAAGTCGCGTCCATTAATTTCTGCAATGTGCGGGGTGCCATAAAGATGATCAACAAATAGCTACGCCGCATTCCGGTAATTGTTTCTGTGGGGGGGAGGGGGGGGGGGGTGGGACTGGAGTACAACCTCACGAGGCAACGGTCGTTATACCACCGTGGTCATACTCTGTTACGTGGTAGGGAGTATATTAGACCATTTCAAAAACTCTCTAGGACACTTTCTTTGTATGAGTATCATCACGGTCTCTTAAGGTTGGAATTCATAGTCGGCTCCTACACCTAGGGGCGCCCATTGTTACCAAGGTAACAGTTGTGTCCATGTTATTTCCCATAAACAAAACAAATCCATAGCAACAATGGGTGCCTCTAGGTGTAGGGGCCGACTATGAATTCCAACCTTTCAAGAACAACAATACACAACAATTAAAAATCAGTTTTCAAATGTTATATCAAGGTTCATTGATGCACACAAGATCATCATCTAGTAACCTTGATTTTATGTTTTTAATTGTTGTTCATTGTTGCTTATAAAGATTTAGAGGACCGTGATGATAATCATACAAAGGGTCCTAGATAGTTTTTGAAATGGTCTAATGCGCAATCAACTTAGCAATACGGCCGCAGAATCGAGATAAAATCTTTAGGTAAGGCTGGTCCACACAGATTTTTAAGACATAATGCGTAAGGTTTTAAGACGTTGTTTTAAAAACAACAATGAAAACAACGTCTTAAAACTAAAACTTTGTGTGAACGCCAGTACGTGTTTCCTATGATCCAACTTTACGACTATACGCGTTAAACCTTAAATCGTATGTCTTAAAAATCTGTGTGGACCAGCCCGTATAGAAATGTGTGGAACGACAAAAAAATCCTTACGTTTCATTGCCAGCAAGTGGTTCTTAGGTATACACAACAAAACCGTGTCGTATTTGATTCTTTTTTAGGTGAAAATGAAGTAATTTTCACACCACTAGAGCTAATATAACGTCATCCATGACGTCAGCGTCCGTAAGGTTGCTGTGGGACGACTTTAGTTGCCTCTTTGACGAACATAATTACACAGTTGAACTGTTGAAGACGATTGAGCTGTCCGTGCGTCCATACTCGCCTAATTGCTCTTTAGAGAACACCAACTCATGTGGCTTGTGTTGGTGCGATAATACAGTGCACGTGTACCCGCATAGCCCGGCTGTGTCGCTGTATGATATAATCAGAGCGTGGCAGGTGGTCCTACAAGCACGTGTGCTGGCTGTCTGTATGGACGGACAAACAGGAACACCTTACATTTTACTTATCTATGTCGATAATATAGTTTTAACAGATACCGTAGAATAATACTGGACACTGTCCATGTTTAACATACGAGAATGCATAATTAAGGCCAGTGTAGGGCACAATGCCCTCTTTAGCCTGATGAGTGATGATTGGTGAATGATAATGAGGAAGGGACCAGTGGAAGCCTGGCACCAGCACGTAGCCTACTCCTGTCGAAAAGTACCAAGGGGACTATCGGCTTTATGTCCCATCCGAAAGACGGTGTAACTTTGACTATAGCATTTTAGATTCCTCCACTAACCTGGACTGCCGAGCAGTAGACGAGAAGAACGAAGCTTTTAGGTCTTTTTCATGTGAGGAATAAATCTTGGTAAATTATAAATAAGTTTAATTGACAATTTAATTTATTGATACATAACTAAATGTTTGACTTACCCAAGTTTTGATGAATGTTGTACACTTAAAAGATTTAACTATACGAGTTTAGGAATCAGTTTAGTGGCGGCTTACAATAATATAAGTACAGACAAGTTTAACCACGAGTCAAGTTTTGTTCTATGAATCAGGTGACCACTTGGACACGCTGACTGTAGACCAAATCTTAAAGAATAAAATTCAAGTACGGAATGAAGTCTTAAGCCCTGTTATTGCAGTCGGTCACCAATTGGTAACGCTTAATGCAGACCAAGTCTTAAGCTTTTTTTAGACTACTAATTAGATAGGCTGAACCCAATTGAGCTCTAGCCGCCGACTGACTGACTGACTCTTTCCTTCGGGTGGGTCGTGGTTATATAGTAGATGCATGGCATAAAAAATATTACATTTTCTGGATCCTTCTATAAGGACCATGATTGTGTATAGTTTGTATCTACTGTTTGTTAGGGGTCACCTTGTGAGTCACTTTTTAGAGGTGAGATCTCTTTCGTAATACGTGTCTAGGGTTGCATCCATCGGATGACTAACTATGCCATGAGTCATGATGTATCCGTTGTTTTAAGATGCTATTCAACTTCTACAGTAAGTGATCTATGTATAATCCATGTATTCTAAATGATATTTTAATATATACTTGATGTAGAAAACCCACCCCATGACAACGTTAGGGCTATCGTCACGCTTATGCTGAAAGTGATAAGGTGAAAAATAAGAATAAGAATACGAAAAACCAAAGTTCAAGTTGAAACTGTTTGTATACTCGTGCGAACGCCACTCAGGCTCATACCGACCTCGGATCCTAATTAACCGTTCCTTTCATGCACGCCGTTTCAACGAATATCAACAGATTCCTGGAGGTTTTCACACTTTTACACTTTTCACACTTTTTTCACACTTTTTCCTGGAGGTTTGCAGTCTTCCGCTTAGTAGAGTGCACAAGCCTCATTAGTCATTAGTCACGCCCACTCTGTTAGTGATTTCCAGTTCCAGGTAACCAACCGAAGCTCGTAAATTATTCCTAGTCGCCCTTGTACACTGGACAGTTAATTGAAGCTAATTAATGTGGAACCCGTCAACTAGCCGTGTAGAAATGATGGAACATTAAATTAAATTGTAACTGGAACTTGATTTGATCTGCTTGCATCAGTTCTACACGGGTATAGTTGATGGTTAGCACGTTAATTGGCATCAGTTAATTGCCCAGTGGAGAAGGGTATAATGGTTCAACTAAGTAGTAAAGAAGAACATTCTACTTTTGGACTCTGCTATTTCGTACGCATTAGAATACTTACGCAGGTGAAGGTGCCACTTTAACATATATTGCGCTAGGTCCGGTGTATTGGAATATCTTTACGCATAGCTCATCATTACCCGCGCTCACTCAATACCCGCGCTCACTCAAGCAGCCGTTACACGTTAGGTTAGGTTAGGTTAGGTTAGGTTAGGATAAGTTAGGTTACGTAAGGTTAGGTTAGGTTAAGGTTATTTTGAGACCACACGTTTTCTTCTAAAGTTCGCTTCGCAACATGTAACTCAATCTGAGTAATACTATTCCAAGGGTATAGATATTCTGTTACACCGGAACCGGATTTACAAGAGATCCTCCTAAGTCTTGTTTCTGGTTTTAACTTGACCGGCCTAACTTTTAACCTCTTGTGAAGTGAAACCAGTCTCAAGTCACATGAAGAAGTTACTAATTCCTGGTCGAAATCTATTCTCAGACATTGGTCTGGATTCACAAGCGGTTCAAAGTTAGGCCGGCCAGAAAAAGGCTTGAAACCAAACCCAAGTCACATGAAGAAGTTACTAATTCCTGGTCGAAATCTATGGACATTGGTCTGGCTTCACAAGAGGTTCAAGTTAGGCCGGCCAGAAACATACTTAGCTATTGTGAATCCGGACCCAGGCTCTTTGTGTGTGTGTTCCTTATACGTGCAAAGCAAGGACAAATTATTTTGAATGAAAGTGCGTGTATACGTATACATGTGTTTACTTGTGCGTGAATGTTTGTGGTTGTGGATGAATATTATTATTATCAGTTATTATAGTATTGTGCGTGCGTATAGGCTACAACGAATTGATCATCACACACCAACAAAATACGCACGCACATATAGTTACATACCCCACCCTTTCATATATACATATAATCACACTTGAATTGACAGTGTTGACGAGCACGCACCAATAAAGTGGCCATGCACCTTATGGCGTGGGTTGCTCGCTCTTTGCTCCGAGCTGGGAGCGGAGCACCTGCGATGCGGAATGCATCCCTGGCTAATGAGCCCTCATGAGCGGCAGCTGACAGTGTACAGGCAGGATATGGCAGGTTGCGGGCCCACACGACAGCAAGTGCCCTGTGCGATATACTTGCAAACACATGTATACGTCCTAATCGGGCCAGCTTCTATTCTATTATTATTATCCTATTTAATTGTTATTGATGCTGCCGGGCAGCGCCGGTTGAAGCGTATGCTTCTGGTAGGGCCTGCACCGTAGCCGGACACGTTTTCCTCCCCTTTACGTACTAATTATCTCTTTTCTTTCAAACACCTCCCAACGTCATATAATCAGAGTTGTCGAGTACGTCGTTAAACATCAAATAATCCAATCCAATTCTAATTAATGTTTTGTTTACCGTTTGTCGACATTACAATAATGCACGCAGATTGCAAAACAACAATTATTCTTTTACACTTTAGTGTTTGTCTTTAGGTTTTAACTCGATGTCAAAGAAAGTGATGTAAGCGTTCAGCTGTAATATTATGTAACTTGTGTATATGTGTAGGCTATCAGAAAATATGTTATCTTACTTTGTCGTCGTGTGTGCGTGTAAGAGAGAGAGAGACAGAGAGAGAGAGAGAGAGAGAGAGAGAGAGAGAGAGAGAGAGAGAGAGAGAGAGAGAGAGAGAGAGAGAGGAGGAGCCGTAATGATGCGGTAGTATGTTGCCAAGTTTTTTTTATACAAATGCGAGCTTCTGTTTTAATCACATCAGTCCTCGGTAGTATAGTGGTAAGTATCCCCGCCTGTCACGCGGGAGACCGGGGTTCGATTCCCCGCCGGGGAGACTTTTTATCAACTCCGATTTCAACCATTTCTTCGGTTAGTTCCGGTTCTTATTCTACATGTCTATAATGTCTACCATTACTTTCAATAATTGCAAATAGTTGAGATACATTTTTATTTGATATATGTATTCAAACCAAAGTGAAACATTTAGCAGATGTTCGCAACCATTTGCATATCGTCCGGTATGGTCTAGTGGCTAGGATACCTGGCTCTCACCCAGGAGGCTCGGGTTCGATTCCCGGTACCGGAATGTTTTTTAACTTCCTCTATCCACATCAGCATGGTCATCATAGACATGACATTCGATTATTCTCTCGTTTAACCTTTCTTCACTTCTGTATGAGGTTAGTCTCACTACAAATACCACGCGAAATTGATGATTTTTTAGTAACATTTTGAGAACGCTACGCAATATAAAAAAGTGATAAATTACGAAATGTGGTTTACTAGATTAAAAAAATTATAATTTAGCTGGTAATTAATATTTTATTTTAATTATTTACATTACCAATAACACCCATAATAAACTATATATAAAGCGATATACTAATGATTCAATCATATAATCAACCATCATTGTGAATGTTTTCGGAATGTTTCAAACAACTTGATGATGGAATATTTATATTCTATATTAGTATCTATCATCCTCAATTACTTTTGTACTGTTTAAAATATAGGCCTACAGGAGAGTAGGATAGAAATATAGTTTAAAACAGGACATTTGAGTTGTCAACGCGTAGGGGAAATATTCTTAGATGATTAAAACATTTTCAAAATGCACCTATTATTTCAGTAAACGTTATAAGTTTATATGTATGCTGCGTTAGGCTAAAATTTTCGTGTTCCTACGTTGGTACTTTTTGTTATTTTAAGATAAACCTTCTCATCAGCATCGGTGGTTCAGTGGTAGAATGCTCGCCTGCCACGCGGGCGGCCCGGGTTCGATTCCCGGCCGATGCAACTTTTTTAATGACACTCGTTTCATTGCAATTTTTATTTCATGAACACATCACATTTCTATGAGCTTCATTGGAATTATGTATTGTATTATTATTATTTGCCCAAGAAAATAATCACAACGAACCACACCAACCAACCAACACATAAATCATGTTATTCATGAAGTTTCAACTCGGGTGCAACTGTGAAAACGAATTGTTATTAAAAAATAATAATAATACAAATAATGAAATTATAATAAAAAAATTGAAATAATATTACTATAAATAATATTAAAAAATAAAATTAATATTAAAATATATAATGATAATACAAATAAATGCGGCTGTGCAGTGGCGTAGCACAAAATCACAGCCTCCCCCACCCCCCTTCGCAAGATTAATGTGTGGGCCCCCTCCCAAAAGTACCTCGTGACAAATTTCAGAAAGTCATAAAAAATGACACCGCTTTTTACAAATTTATTATTTTAGTTTCTTTCTACTTACATTATAAGAAGCAATTATTCCTCTTGCCTCTTGGTGAATTTTTCATGGCGAATGTGTCGACAATTGCATCAGTTGCGAGTTTTCAAGCTTTCTGGCATTCAATGCTTAAAATGGAAAGACCCTTTAAAATCAAACGTTCTTGTGACTTGCTGTTTCTATAATAGTTTTTTATTAGTTTTAACTTGGAAAATGAACGTTCAGCTGTCACATTGACGACGTCAGGGATTATGGCAGTGTTCTTAATTCGATTATACAATTATTCTATAATCGAATTAGAATCACTTAGGTCCGAATTTACCAAACTTTTTAATCGACCGATTTACTTATCTCGGATTGGTTACCATGGTTTCAACAAACATTATACATACAAAATGCATGGTGTATTATACCGGGCACAATTTTTGATCTCCGATTAACAGAAAATCGCCGGATTCAAGTTTGGTTAAACTGGCATTTATTGCTAATTGGTTTCTAATAACACTTCGAGTATACATCTGCGACGGAAAATTGTTCGGCTGATTTGAATATTTGTCATCAGTCACTCGTCAACTCTTTCACAGTTAAGAAATTAAACCCCTGGGTAAGACTGTCCACTCCTGGAAAGCGGTATTTCAGTTTTCTTGTGATCACATCGATGTTTGGATAAACCCCCGAAATCTTGAATTACCTTTATCAGGGATCTGACAATCGTTCGTCTTCTAAGAGCTCGTCAGAACGATTCCTCCTATATCGGTCATGAGACTGAAGAGAATACTTCATACCTACTTAGTTATATACCTTATTTCCTTGAAACTGAAAACCCAACTTTCAGTGGTAAAAGGCTTTTTGAAATAAGTTTTAGACAGAATTTCGATTTTTTCCTCAACACGCGAGTATCGATAACCACATATTTTGGCTCATGGACTCAGCTTTATGCGTGGGCCTCAAGCCTTGCGGGGGCGGCTTGCATGGGCGCTGCGAGGGGGGGCAAGGGCGGCACTTGCCCCCCCCCCTGATTTTAAGAATTTTTACATTAAATTTGCGATCCATACGATACGTGCCAAATGTACCATTTCACATAAAGAATGTAAATGAAAATAAAATAAAAATACTACATAATTTATAGTCAATCCGTCCTTTAATGAATATGTTAATTTCAACGCGATCCGATAAGTTATATCAAAGCACCACTGACTGACTGTTCTGAGTGGGGGCTATATCACCTCGCGGCCCCAGAATCACTCGCCCCGTGCTCGCTCTTTATTTATTTTTTTACAATTTCTTTCGATTTTTGAACTTATATTTTAAGTAGCCTATGCATTTTATCACGGCCAGACGGGCCAGTTAGCATTCATATCTCAAACGATATTGTTCCTACGTTTTTTGATTTACATGTCATACAGTACGTATACAAAGTATTAGTGAACGTGGTTCAATTCAAGGCATTCAGAACCAACTTTAACATCCCAAAATCGGTTAAAAAGTGTAGAAAATAAAAAAAAACTCTCTGCGGGGCAAATTGGGGGCTCCCGCCCCCTCCCCCCTTCAACCAGATGGAAACTATTTCATTTGCCCCCCCTTGAAAAATATCATGGCGGCGCCCATGTGGGCTTGGGTCACCGCTACGCCACTTCGGCTATGTACACCTTCCATAGCTTTACTTATGTCACACATGCATACCGTACATACAAACCTAGCCCGTACGATAGCCTATGATAATGTTGCGAACTCAGCTGTTCTGCCAAATGCCTGCACGTTGCTTACATAAGAAGAGAGCTTGCCGTAATCAGCTGGTCATGCACATTACTCAACAGTGCAAATACGTGACTCATCTTTCAGTCCTCGGTAGTATAGTGGTAAGTATCCCCGCCTGTCACGCGGGAGACCGGGGTTCGATTCCCCGCCGGGGAGACTTTTTATCATCGTCAAATTGTGTGCCCTGCACCCTATACGATACAGTATTGGCAAACCTCAATCACAAATAAGCTTACTTCATAATTCCTTGAAGAGTCTTTGAGACATACAATAGTGCTTTTACTTTTCGAGTTTTGTTTTTGGATGATATCTTCTGAGGTTTTAATTAATTATGTTCGGAATGCCCCAAAAACCAGGCTATTTAGAAAGTATAATATGGGCCGTGGAAGCCTTCGAACGTAGAAATTCAATTTAAACTATACCCATAATATATGTATTTTTTTTAGTTGGCATAGAAATATCATACCATGTCCATGGTCCTATCCAACCAATTGATAGTTTGCATGTGACATCACAGCGGCCCTACTGGTGTCATTAATCATTAAAGAAGATGAGCGGGTATGATTTTTAAATTGCATAAAAACAAGCTTCACAATTAAAAATAGACGTGAAATTAAGAAAAAAAAATCACAAATTCACAAACAAATCAATTTTATATATAAAAAAAAAAAAAAAACTAAAAAAAAACATTAATGATATTATAATGAAATTAGTTTTTGGTTTCGGCAACAAAAGGGAAGTCTCACACATTTTTTTCATTTGCGTACTGGTTACCTCAAGTTAAAATAAACGGGAACTAATTGGTTTCGGCTCGAAAGGTGCATTAACATCGCTTTAACAGCAAGTCAAAGATATTGCTGTCAAAACACGCACAGAAACGGACCTGCGCCATCTTGCTCGTGATTAGAAGGTTCTGACGTCATATGTCAGTAAACAATAATTTTATATCATACAAATAGTGCTGAAATCCCACCCTTTAGTAGATTATTGCTCTCATAAGGCTTTTACTGAACCAACGTTTATTTCTAGTTAGTAAATGAACACTTCTCAACATTAATTAACAACAATATGTTAAATAATTGCATTATTTTAAACACGTTTTGGTAAATACTGTATCAAAATGTATTTTCTGAAGAAAACAGTGGTGTAAACGGCATTGTTGTAAAGTCACTGCATCCTAGATATTGTAAAATGTCCAACTTAATATCGTTGATATTATTAAGAATACTTCAAGGAGGCAGTTGTTTACATGAGATATGACGTCAAGAGCCGTTTTTCAATTACGGAACGGGAAGTTCCAAATTTCAAACTTAAAATGCTAATAGAATTGGAAATATACGCTTCTCAGATATAAAAATTATACCGCCCATATTTTTAGATAATGATCTTCCATTTTTAGGTACTTTGAGGAATATTTATTTTTGATGAGATAAGACTTCCCTATTGGCATCAACTATTTCTCCATGGCAACATACTCAATCATATAGCACCAGTACGGCCGCCAAGCACATTGTTGTAAGGTTCCTGCAATTTGCAAACCATCAATAACAATTGAAACAGATACATACAATAGTGAAGTTAGGCCCGGATGCAAGCAAGAGATATTGGCTGGGGAAAACTTTATTCGGGATTGCAATTGACGAGAATCGAGTCCGCGGCCACTCAATTTAGTTTTAGACTCTCTTATATAGAGTGATGTATAATTATACACATTTTAACGCCTATCTTATTTGTTGGCTAGCCAGTCTAACACAGTAACCTTGGAACCAAGATAAATTTACGCCAACCGCGACGAATTCTGTTGGCCAGTTATCTTATCAATAGTGTTTACAGATTGAACACTGAATAAAAGTAATGGATCGTTTATTGAATATCACGAGCATCGGTGGTTCAGTGGTAGAATGCTCGCCTGCCACGCGGGCGGCCCGGGTTCGATTCCCGGCCGATGCAACTTTTTATTCCTACTCTAAGCGACTGTGTCTTGTGTTTACGAAGAGAAAACATTATGCAGCCGACTTTAAATTGGACCGAGGCGCAGTTTGGCCATGGGTACAGAATGTGGTCTCCTATATTTACGATAGAGACTTGTCCTTCAATTAACAGGGAAGGATACACCTACGTCAAAAACCGCAACAAATTTTGATTTTTAATTTATATCACAAGAATGGGCTTCGAAATCAAAAATCTGAATCAACAGCGCACTGTGGTCTAGGAAGCCCTACACATTGAAAGCGCTAAGTCGTGACTTATATTATAATCAGTATGTTTTTTTATAAATAATTAATTTTATTACTAATTATCGAATTATAGTCAAAATACTACGCTTATGGTTATAATATTTTATTCAATCTGTAGGGCTTACCAAAGCAAAGTTCGCCGCTGATTTAGATTTTCGCTTTCTTGTTGCAATCTTGAGATATTATTTAATAATGAACATTTTCTGCGGTTTTTGACGTAGAGACTACCCTCTGCCCTTAATTAATTTTGATATCGTGAGAACTAGAATTGTTTTGACGTACAATAACTATAAAACATAACAGAAGTGGAAGATATATGTATAATGTTGGACATTATTTATAACATGTATGAATTAATTTATTTTTGTCTACATTCTTGTTTCGGTTCAATCAAGCGAGACTTTTTAAGGAGTGACTCATCTGACAACTACCAACCTAAATCTATAGTTGCGCGTCTGTGGCCAGACTTTGTGAGGGCGCATTAACATCACTGTTAGTGCAGTCCATGCATACTGGACAATAACAAGTAGATACCGAATGACACTGCGATAAATTCCAATTAAATAAACCGTGGCCATATTAGGGTAGTGGGAATTGTTGGGAAGGAATGTCCTGTCCTATATGTCTTGGGCATGACTAGGTCACGTTTGGCTGTGGTAGGAATCGAACCGTGACATAGGTTTGCATGGGTGTTCGGCAGTGTTGAATTCAGAGTTTTGTCCCCGGGGTTTTTATTTCAAATCCCGGGGGTGTAGACATCGAATGAGGGGGGGGGGGGGATTTTCAAAACCACCACTACTTCCACATTACTTTTACTAATAAACTGTCAATACAAGTGTTATGATACAAAAATACTATTAAAATACTATTTAGTATTTACCCCAAAAAATATGTTCAACCAACGTGAAAGTGTAGGTATTCCGTGTTGACATGTTTATTCAGAGCTGGCCACTTGATGCCCAGTTGAAATTAAGAAGTGGCAGAGTTTAGATAGATCTGGCCCTTCTCTGCTTTTTTTTTGCTTGTTTCAGCTTTCTTGTCATGTACTTTTGTGACATACAAAATTTTAATTACTTATTAAAGCTTCAAAGCAATATTTCCGTGCCATTTCAAAATCAAGGATAATATAGAGCTTTTAGCCAATTTGTTCCCGGCGGAGCGAAGGGCAATTTTCGAAGGGGCCTCGCCCCCCTGGGATCAACACTAAGTTCAACACTGGTGGTCGGTAGTGAAGACCTTATCGCGTCAGATGTGCTGTAGTGGCAACTGGCCAACATTAGTAAATAGTTTGCGGTTCTATATCACAGTCCTCGGTAGTATAGTGGTAAGTATCCCCGCCTGTCACGCGGGAGACCGGGGTTCGATTCCCCGCCGGGGAGACTTTTTACCACCGTCCGTCCAACACGTAATAGATATTCTTTCAATTTCCCTAATTGGATGTACAAAAGTCTGTGGCTTGTTCTTATCAATGATCATCAAATCAAAGATTACACCTTGTAATCTTTGATGTCATAACGCTAATTTTAGCATTTTGTATCCTATTGCCCTAAAGTCAGTACTTATATGCAAAAATAAAAATTCTTCCTCCACTCATCCGGTATGGTCTAGTGGCTAGGATACCTGGCTCTCAGCCAGGAGGCTCGGGTTCGATTCCCGGTACCGAAATGTTTTTGTTTTAATCTTTTTCACCGAAACTTTATCTGTGGACTTTTGTAGGCCTACGTACAATTGTAACCCTATCCTAATGATTAACAAACTGTAATGCCGACATTACACTGCTCAATAATTCCGTCTAACTTTTGCATTCAAGAACAAAAGCGAATCAAAAACAGTTTGGTAAATAATAGCATCAATAGTTCAACAAAAGTTTAGTTGTAAAATTATGTAGAAACTTTTTAAATTAAAACATCGAAGATAAAGACATTTCTTTGAACTTGTTCGTGCTTCCATTTCATTGATGCATAGTCACCATTTAAATCTGACTGAGTTTTCAAAAGAAGGCATTGTTGATTTTTAAATGTACATACATATAATAAAAAAGAGTACTAGGTTATCGAAATATACTTTATTAACCATTATTCATCAATAATGTTTATAACCAAAATTAATTGTTTTGCTAATCAAAAATAGAAAATAGAATATAAAAAATGTATGATTCAGTTAACACAAGCATAGAGTAGTGGTCAAAATACGTCATCATCATCAGTAGGCCTATAAACCTCCAGCTATCTAGGTATGCATGGATTGGTGTTCGAGAGCATGATTCGCCGCGACAGAGGTGCTGCAATGGCAGCTGGCCAAGATAGTAAAAAGTGCCAATACTATACACCAGTCCTCGGTAGTATAGTGGTAAGTATCCCCGCCTGTCACGCGGGAGACCGGGGTTCGATTCCCCGCCGGGGAGACTTTTTATCACCGTCTGTCCAACACTAAATATAGATATTCTTTCAATTTCCGTTATTGGATAAACAAAAGTCTGTGGCTTGTTTTTATCAATGATTTGAACTGTGTAATCTTTGATGTCATAACGCTATTTTTAGCATTTTGTATCCTATTGCCCTAAGGTCAGTACTTATGTTAAAATAAATGTATTTTCTCCACTCGTCCGGTATGGTCTAGTGGCTAGGATACCTGGCTCTCACCCAGGAGGCTCGGGTTCGATTCCCGGTACCGGAATTCTTTTTTGTTTTAATCTCTTCCGCCAGCATCATACGTGGAGACTTTTGTACGTACAATTTTATCGTAATGATTAACAACTATAATGCCGACATTACACTGCTCAATTATATCGTCAAACTTTTGCATACATAATATAACAAAAAAGCGAATCAAAAAACAGTTTATAAGTAACAGCAACAATAACTTAGTTCAATAAAAGATTAGTTGTAAAGTTACGTAAAAATGATTTTAATAAAAAAACCGAAGATAAAAGAAATTTCTTTGAACATGGTCGTAATTTCATTTCATTGATGCATAGTCACCAAAATTTGAATTGAGCTTTGAAAAGAACGCATCGTGGATTTTAAAACATTTTATAACTCTGCTGACCATCAGTATCAGCAGAGGTACATCAGTCAGTATAAACCTCTGTCTCTTTAGGTATGCATGAGTATTCGGAAGTATGATTCGCCGCGTCAGAGGTGCTGCAATGGCAGCTGGCCAAGATAGTGAATAGTGCCAACTCTGCACCAGTCCTCGGTAGTATAGTGGTAAGTATCCCCGCCTGTCACGCGGGAGACCGGGGTTCGATTCCCCGCCGGGGAGACTTTTTATCACCCTACATCTCAGGTAGAGCTGGGCACAATACTCAAATATTTGTATTTTAGATACAAAATACAAAATACTGAAATAAATGTATTTAAGATACAAAATACAAGATACTATTGGTAACATGTATTTTAGATACAAAATACATTTGTATTTTCAAAAATACTTACAATAAAATACATTTCCCTATGCATCAACTACAACTACCGGGAAATAAAGAACAACCAAAATTTTTTCTTTAAAAATTTTGGATGTTGGTGCAACAAAAGTTAGTGTTATCTAGAAAATTAATTTATTCATCATCATGTAACGGACAGTACAATACAAACAATGATAGTACTGTAACACTAGCTTGATTCATTTTACACTCATTGCTGCCCATTGGCCGTCGCGTCGCGAAGATGTATTTTGTTGAGAGAAGTATTTTGTAAAATACAAAATACTTTGAAAAATGTATTTTCGAAACCAAATACAAGATACTTTAAGCTCGTGTATTTTCAATACAAAATACAAAATACAGATGTATTTTAAATACGGATTTCAAATCGAAACATATTTTATAAACCATTATTTTAATACGTATTTCAAATACATGTATTTTCGATACTGCCCACCTCTGATCTCAGGCTAAATAGAAATTCTTTCAGTATCCATATTTGAATGTACAAAAGTCTTTCATTTGATCCCATCAATAATTATGTTACCGTTATTTTGAGCATTTTGCATTCTATTGACCTAAAGTCAGTACATATTTTTTATAAAAATAAATGTATCCATCATTTATCCGGTATGGTCTAGTGGCTAGGATACCTGGCTCTCACCCAGGAGGTTCGGGTTCAATTCCCGGTACCGAATGTTTTTGTTTTAATATTTTTCGCCAAAATTAGATCTTTAACATTTTGTACGTACAGTTGTATCGTAATGATCCACACAACTGTAATGCCGACATTACACTGCTCAATAATTTCGTCAAACTTTTGGATTCAAGAACAAAAGCGAATCAAAAACAGTTTGGTAAATAATAGCATCAATAGTTCAACAAAAGTTTAGATGAAAAATTATGTAGAAATGATTTAAAATAAACAAACAAAGATAAAAGAAATTTCTTTTACTTGTTCTAAATTTCATTTCATTGCAAAAATTGAATGAGCTTTCAAAAGAAGCATTGTTGATTTTTAAATGTGCATAAGTATAAAAATATAAAAAGAGTACTAGATTATCGAAATATATTTTACAAACATTACTCATCAATAATGTAAATATCTAATTATGATATTTTGGGTTTTACGTCCCATATTTTTGCAACTTGGCTAATCGAGATGATTGGAGGGTGAACTATGAAGATGTTCATTTCTGTCTTCGACCCTCAATCTTTCCCAGCTACCCCTGCACCTCGATCAATTCCTCCCAATTGGTGTTCTGTGCAGTGTCGATAAATGAATTGTTTTCATATTAATAAAAATAGAAAATAGAATATACAAAATTTAAGATTCAGATATACACGCATAGAGTAGTGGTCAAAATGCGTCATCATTACCAGTAAAAAGGCGCTTTTATAGCAACACGGCAACACGTTTTTTCCGGACCGGCAGATCACGTGAACCAATCAGAAACTTGCCGTGCCTGCCCTGATTGGTTTACCTGACTTGCCGGTCCCGAAAAAACGTGTTGCCGTGTTGCTACTCTCTAGGTATGCATAGGTGTTCGGGAGCATGATTCGCCGCGTCAGTGGTGCTGCAATGGCAGCTGGCCAAGAAAGTGAATAGTGCCAATACTAGACCAGTCCTCGGTAGTATAGTGGTAAGTATCCCCGCCTGTCACGCGGGAGACCGGGGTTCGATTCCCCGCCGGGGAGACTTTTTATCACCTTCCGTCTCAGGCTAAAGAGATATTCTTTCGGTATCCCATCAATAATCATGTTACCGTTATTTTGAGCATTTTGCATTCTATTGAACTAAAGTCGGTACATAATATAAAAAAATAAATCTAGTTCCATCATTCATCCGGTATGGTCTAGTGGCTAGGATACCTGGCTTTCACCCAGGAGGCTCGGGTTCGATTCCCGGTACCGGAATGCTTTTGTTTTAATCTTTTTCACTAACATTAGATCTGTAAATTTGTGTACGTACATTTGTATCTGATTAACAACTGTAATGCCGACATTACACTGCTCAATCATTTCGTCTAACTTTTGCATTCAAGAACAAAAGCGAATCAAAAACAGTTCGGTAAATAATGTTCAACAAAAGTTTAGATGTAAAATTATGTAGAAATTATTTAAATTAAAATATCGAATATAAAGAAATTTCTTTGAACTTGTTCGTAGGTCCATTTCATTGATGCATAGTTACCATTAAAATCTGACCGAGTTTTCAAAAGAACGCATCGTTGATTTTTAAATGAACATAAATATAATAAAAATGAGTACTATGTAATATATTTTATAAACCATTATTCATCAATAAAGTTACTAACCAAAATCAAAATTAATTGTTTTGTCTAGATGTGCGTGCAATGGCAGCTGGCCAAGACAGTGAATAGTGTTTATACTACACCAGTCCTCGGTAGTATAGTGGTAAGTATCCCCGCCTGTCACGCGGGAGACCGGGGTTCGATTCCCCGCCGGGGAGACTTTTTATCACCTAAAGTCCAACACTAAATATAGATATTCTTTCAATTTCCGGTATTGGATGTACAAAAGTCTTTGGCTTGTTATTATCAATGATTGGCACTGTGGAATCTTTGATGTCATAACGCTATTTCTACTTTCTAGCATTTTGTATCATATTGCCTTAAGGTCAGTACTTATGTAAAAATAGTTGAGTTTACTCCACTCGTCCGGTATGGTCTAGTGGCTAGGATACCTGGCTCTCACCCAGGAGGCTCGGGTTCGATTCCCGGTACCGGAATATTTTTTTGTTTTAATCTCTTCCGTCAGCATCATACGTGGAGACTTTTGTACGTACAATTTTATCGTAATGATTAACAACTATATTACACTCCTCAATAATATCGTCAAACTTTTGCATTTAAGAACAAAAACTTGATTGATTGATTGATTAATGGGGCTTAACGTCTCATATTTTTGCAACAATGGCTAATCGAGACGATGAGCTGGTGATAATGAAGATGAGAAAGATGATGATGAAGAATATAGCCACATCCGAATCAGATCCATTGTACGTCGCGTGGGTCGTCATACGGGAGTCCAGCAAGGGAGGGCAGGGCCAAGTGGGAGGAGAAATATTCCGTGGGACAGTGGGGGGGAAAGGGACAGGGTCTCCTTTTGTCGCCTCTTACGACTAGCAGAGTCACTCTGGGCCTATTCTTTCCCGGGCCCAGACGGGCCGACAAAAACTTAGTTCAATAAAAGATTAGAAGTAAAATTATGTAGAAATGATTTAAAATAAACAAACGAAGATAAAATAAATTTCTTTGAACTTATTCTTAGTTTCATCAAATACCTTAGTATACAGCCTATCATTTGGTTTCATTTCATTGATGCATAGTCGCCAAAATTTGAATGAGCTTTCAAAAGAACGCATCGTTGATTTTTAAATATACATCAGTATAAAAATATAAAGAGGGTACCAGATTTTCGAAATATATTTTATAAACCTTACTATACTTATCAATAATGTAAATATCCAATGATGATATTTGGGTTTTACGTCCCATATTTTTGCAACTCGGCTAATCGAGACGATAAGAGGGTGAAATATGAAGATGTTCATTTCTGTCTTCGACCCTCAATCTTTCCCAGCTACCCCTCATCAACAGCGCTGCGGCGAGATTTGGAAGCTCGCATATGACATAGATCACATTGAAGGCATAGGCGAAAACCCACTTATCTCGCTCTAGCTACGAAAATAATTTTTTTTGCGCGAGACTTATTTGAAGTCGTTTATAGGAACTACAATTCTACGTATTTCGAAAGTGTTACGAAAAATCTACATGCAGCGATGAGGGAATTATTGATCGTAAATGATCTTCTTGCGTGTGGCTGCTGCGGGAATCTCGCCTCTAAGGCGTGACCTTCTGTCTTATGAGCAGGCTGAGCCGTCGCTGGTGCGCGTAAGGTCGACTAGAGAGATTTGAGTGAGATCCACATTTCAAACGAACAAGCCGCGCCAAGAAACCGTTGACCAACTAGCAAATATGAAAATAGAACCTATCAACACGCTCATTGGATCTGATAGATCGGCGAATGGTGTACATCACCAAGCAAGTGTATTTTTTTCTTACGGTTGATTTCTTAATATGACAAACTATAAAAAAACACTGAATTTAACATTCCGTCTCGATATGTTTATCACTTATATGTATAATTCATTTTTTAACAAATACTGTATACATACCAGACGTTTGTCAGAAGTTTAAAAATATAAACAATTCCACTTCATTTGTATATGATTTAAAAATCCCCAACCTTATATTGCACATTCAAGTCAACTTGATGCGCCGATCTGTCAGATCCAATGAGCGTGTTGATAGGTTCTATTTTCATATTTCCTACTTGTACAACGGTTTCTTCGCGCGGCTTGTTCGTTTGAAATGTGGATCTCACTCAAATCTCGCTAGTCGACCTTATGCGCATCAGCGACGGCCCAGTCTGCTCATACGACATAAGGTCACGCCTTAGAGGCGAGATTCCCGCAGCAGCCACACGCAAGAAGATCATTTACGATCAATAATTCCCTCATCGCTGCATGTAGATTTTTCGTAATACTTTCGAAATACGTAGGATTGTAGTTCCTATAAACGATTTTAAATAAGTCTCCCGCTAAAAAAATCATTTTCGTAGCTAGAGCGAGATAAGTGGGTTTTCGCATATGCCTTCAATGTTATCTATGTCACATGCGAGCTTCCAAAACTCGCCGCAGCGCTGTTGATGAAACTGGTTGACCAGTTTCATAGGTAGGGTAGGAAACTGGTCAATTGGTGTTCTGTGCAGTGTCGATAAATGAATTGTTTTTATATTAATAAAAATAGAAAATAGAATATACAAAATTTAAGATTCAGATATACACGCATAAAGTAGTGGTCAAAATACGTCATCATTATCAGTAAAATGGCGCTTTCATAGCAACACGGCAACACGTTTTTTCCGGACCGGCAGATCACGTGAACCAATCAGAAACTTGCCGTGCCTGCCCTGATTGGTTTACCTGACTTGCCGGTCCCGAAAAAACGTGTTGCCGTGTTGCTACTCTCTAGGTATGCATATTGCATAGGTGTTCGGGAGCATGATTCGCCGCGTCAGAGGTGCTGCAATGGCAGCTGGCCAAGAAAGTGAATAGTGTTTATACTACACCAGTCCTCGGTAGTATAGTGGTAAGTATCCCCGCCTGTCACGCGGGAGACCGGGGTTCGATTCCCCGCCGGGGAGACTTCTTATCACCTTCCGTCTCAGGCTAAATAGATATTCTTTCGGTATCCCATCATTAAGCGAGCGAAGCGAGTGTCTCCACTTGACTCTTATGGCGTTTCATTCTTTTTTGTTTTTTTTTGTTTTTTGTTTTTTTATGTCTGTCGATAGTGGTCGAACGGAAAGTCCGATCAACTTGAAATTTAGACCATCCACAAGCCTCGATGCGGATTGAAGGTGTATAGTTTTGAGGCAAAATCGTTTGAAAAGTTACAAAGTTACACCATAGTTACTGCAAAATATTCATTTTATGGCGATACGATAAATATTGGCAAAGTTACACAAAAGTTACTCGAAAATATATTTCTGAAACACAGTTACGGCAAAATGTGAGGTGGCTATCTTATAGTAAATTTTTGTCCGGTTACGAATATACTAATGTAAACGCGATCCGATACGTATAAGAGGCAGAAATTACATTTCTATTGCTGTCAATAACTGTTAGTAACGGTGGCGGACCGCGGCGAAAACATGACAGTGAAAATTCTTAACAACGCACATTGCACTGCATCCAACAATGTCGGGAAGTATAATAGCTATGGAAATTAGAAAAAAATTTGCAATGCGCATTCTTGAATTGTTGTAAATTGTTGTTTGTATTAGCATTGAAATCTTTTCGCCAGAAAGTTCGTAGATATTGACGCGCTCGCTTATCAACGCGTCAAACAGAGCGTTTTCCTAGTGTTACCGTTATTTTGAGCATTTTGCATTCTATTGACCTAAAGTCAGTTCATAATTAAGCGAGCGTTTCCACTTGACTCTTATGGCACTTCGTTTTTTTTTTTTTTTTTTTTTTTTTATGTCCGTCGATAGCGGTCGAACGGAAAGTCCGATCAACTTGAAATTTGGACCATCCACAAGCCTTGATGTGGATTGAAGGTGTATTTTTGAGGCAAAATCGTTCGAAAAGTTACAAAGTTACACCATAGTTACTGCAAAATATTTTTCTGAAACAAAATGGCGGCAAAATGTGAGATAGATTTTTTTACAAATTTTTCCGGTCACGAATATGTTAATGTAATGGCGATCTGATAAGTATTGGCAAAGTTACACGAAAGTTACTCGAAAATATTTTTCTAAAACGCAGTAACGGCAAAATGTGAGGTGGCTATCTTATATTAAATTTTTATCCGGTCACGAATATACTAATGTAAACGCGATCCGATACGTATTAGAGGCAGAAATTACATTTCTATTGCTGTCAATAAGTGTTAGTAACGGTGGCGGACCGTGTTGAAAACATGACCACGAAAATTCTTAGCAACGCACATTGCACTGCATACAACAATGTCGGAAAGTATAATAGCCATGGACATAAGAACAATTTTTGCAAAGCGCATTCTTGAATTGTTGTTAATTGTTGTTCGTATTAGCATTGAAAACTTTTCGCCAGAAAGTTCGTAGATATTGACGCGCTCGCTTATCAACGAGTCAAACAGAGCGTTTTCCTAGTTAAGCGAGCGAAGCGAGCGTCTCTACGAGACTCTTATGGCATATGGTCTGTTTTTTTTTGTTTTTTTTTCTTACTAGACTGTTATGGCACTTCATTCTGTTTGTTTTTTGTTTTGCTTTTATGTCTGTCGATAGCGGTCGAAGGGAAAGTCCGATCAACTTGAAATTTGGACAATCCACAAGCCTCGATGTGGATTGAAGGTGTATAGTTTTTAGGCAAAATCGTTTGAAAAGTTACAAAGTTACACTCAATAACTGTTAGTAACGGTGGCGGACCGCGGCGAAAACACTAGACACAATGGCAACGAAATTCGTAGCAACGCACATTACGCTGCATTCAACAATATCGGGAAGTATAAAAGCTATGGAAATTATAAAAAATTTTGAAATGCACATTCTTGAATTGTTGTTAATTGTTGTTTTTATTAGCTTTGAGATATTTTCGCCAGAACGTTTGTAGATATGGACGCGCTCGCGTATCAACGCGTCCAACAGCTATCGTTATCCTAGTATAAAAAAATAAATATAATTTCACCATTCATCCGGTATGGTCTAGTGGCTAGGATACCTGGCTTTCACCCAGGAGGCTCGGGTTCGATTCCCGGTACCGGAATGTTTTTGTTTTAATGTTTTTCACTAAAATTTGATCTGTAAATTTGTGTACGTACATTTGTATCTGATTAACAACTGTAATGCCGACATTACACTGCTCCATGATTTCGTCTAACTTTTGCATTCAAGAACAAAAGCGAATCAAAAACAGTTCGGTAAATAATGTTCAACAAAAGTTTAGATGTAAAATTATGTAGAAATTATTTAAATTAAAAAATCAAAGATAAAGAAATTTCTTTGAACTTGTTCGTACTTCTATTTCATTGATGCATAGTCACCATTAAAATCTGACCGAGTTTTCAAAAGAACGCATCGTTGATTTGTAAATGAACATAAATATAATAAAAATGAGTACTTTGTTAACGAAATATATTTTATAAACCATTATTCATCAATAATGTAATGTTAGTAACCAAAATCAAAATTAATTGTTTTGTCTAGAGGTGCTGCAATGGCAGCTGGCCAAGACAGTGAATAGTGCCAATACTACACCAGTCCTCGGTAGTATAGTGGTAAGTATCCCCGCCTGTCACGCGGGAGACCGGGGTTCGATTCCCCGCCGGGGAGACTTTTTAACACCTTCTACCTCAGGCTGAATAGATATTCTTTCAGTAACCATATTCGGATGTACAAAAATCTTTATTTTGATACTATCAATAATTATGTTACCGTTATTTTGAGCATTTTGCATTCTATTGACCTAAGGTCAGTACATATTATATCTATATAAAAATAAATCTATTTCCGTCATTCATCCGGTATGGTCTAGTGGCTAGGATACCTGGCTTTCACCCAGGAGGCTCGGGTTCGATTCCCCTTACCGGAATGTTTTTGTTTTAATCTTTTTCGCCAAAATTAGATCTGTACATTTTTGTACGTACAACTGTATCGTTATGATTAACAACTGTAATGCCGACATTACACTGCTCAATAATTTCGTCTACCGTTTGCATTCAAGAAAAAAAAGCGAATAAAAAACAGTTTGGTAAATTGAAGCATTAGTTTAGATGTAAAATTATGTAGATATTATTTAAATTAAAAAGTCGATAATAAAAGAAATTTCTTTGAACTTGTTCGTACTTCCATTTCATTGATGCAAAGTCACCATTAAAATCTGACCGAGTTTCCAAAAGAGGGTATCGTTGACTTTTGAATGTACATAAATATAAAAAGAGTACTAGGTTATCGAAATATATTTTATTAACCATTATTCATCAATAATGTTAATAACGAAAAGTAATTGTTTTGCTAAACAAAAATAGAAAATATAATTTACATGATTTAAAAATCAGATAATACCCACGCCTAGAGTAATAATGGTCAAACTAGTATAACAGTATAAACCTCTGTCTCTCTAGGTATGCATGGGTATTCGGGAGCATGATTCGCCGCGTCAGAGGTGCTGCAATGGCAGCTGGCCAAGATAGTGAATAGTGCCAATACTAGACCAGTCCTCGGTAGTATAGTGGTAAGTATCCCCGCCTGTCACGCGGGAGACCGGGGTTCGATTCCCCGCCGGGGAGACTTTTTATCACCGTCCATCTCAGGCAGAGCTGGGCAAAATACTCAAATATTTGTATTTTTAGATACAACATACTGAAATAAATGTATTTTAAATACAAAATACACGATTCTTTTAGAAACATGTATTTTCGATACAAAATACATTATATTTTCAAAAATACTTGCAATAAAATACATTTCCCTATGCTACAAATACAACTACCGGGAAATAAAGAACAACCAACAGTTTGTTCTTTTAAAATATTGGATGTTGGTTTAACAAAAGTTGGTGTATGTTTAGAACATTAATTTTTGCATCATAATGTAACGGACAGTACTTAACAAACAATGATGGAACTGTAGCACTAGCTTGATTCAAATTACAATCATTGCTGCCCATCGGCTCGTCGCGTCGCGAAGATGTATTTTGTTTAGAGAAGTATTTTGTAAAGTACAAAATACTTTGAAAAATGCATTTTCGATACCAAATACAAGATACTTTAAGCTCGGGTATTTTCGATACAAAATACAAAATACAAATGTATTTCAAATACGTATTTCAAATCGAAATATATTTTACAAACCATTATTTCAAATACGTATTTCAAATACATGTATTTTCGATACTGCCCAGCTCTGATCTCAGGCTTAATAGATATTCTTTTAGTATTCATATTTGGTTGTACAAAAGTCTTTAATTTGATCCCTTCAATAATCATGTTATATTTTAGTAGAAGATTATCAAACGGCTAGCTCTTCAAATGGCGAAGTTTGTTGCATTTGTTCTACAACAAGCTACAAATTTCAGAATATGTTTGTAACACTATGACACATTTATGATGCAAAGTTAACCAAAATTAGCTCACCGGAAGTTGGTAAAAAAAAATGTCAAAGTCAAATATTTGAAAATAAAATAAAAATCGAAATCTCTCAATATCAAATTCCATTTCAAACTTACAAAGTTGGGTGTGGTATTTAAAGTCGTGCATTTGCACTGCCTATTAGCATAATTTTGAAAAATGTGGTATTTTTGCATTTTGGTAGTCGTTAGACAATAAAAATAGACCAAAATATCCACACAAAAGTATTTACCGCACTTTAGTCACATAAAAATGATAGAAGTTAATAATATAAAACAAATATGTTAACATGCTTGTATAGGTTGAAGAACTAGCTAAAACTTTGTCACTGGTCAAACTTCGAGACGTGAACTTCATAGCATCGTTTTTCTTATTTCCCTAGTCGCGGTGCGCCGGCCGTGGTCGCTCCCGCGCGCTAACCAGCCATAAGGCCCGTGCTATTCCCGCCCGAGGCGAGCGTGTTTGATTAGACTTCACCACAAAATGTGTACACAACACTTCTTTAGAAAGTTCTATAGTTGAAAACATTATTTTATTGTATTTATACTTTTGTGATTAACATTTGTATCTATAAAATCTTAAAGAGGCATAAATATTTCTATCCAGGCTTAAAATTACAAACAAATAAAATATTGTCATTGCATTTTTCCGTTCTACTAAATAAGAGAGTACATTTTTAAGAATAACACAAATTTATTGAGCATATGATAACATAATTTTAGTCAGAAAAGTAGAATGTATCACTTCATTATGGCTAAAAAACATTTCATCACATCATGGTTAGATAATCAAACACAAATTAAGGAACTTACATTTTTGATTAATTCGCTTAAAGTAGTATATTCGGAATAAAATTTTACAAAAATAATTGGGTTAAACTTTAAATTGATTTTCTGGAGTGACCATCAATTATCAGTGCGTTATTTTTTTAAAACGCGTAAAAAATGCACGCATAAAAACATTGTTTATAGAACGTTTGCGCAACATGCACTATTAACAGGAAATACGGTGTCAAACTTATTTAGAAAATATAATATTCCTTGTATCTCTAAGTATTCTGAGTGCATAAAGTTACATCAATATTCAGTTGTAATACTCTCAATTAGTATTATTTATAGGAATTTATGAATGTATGATCAATTTTGGCATTGCTAGCTTCGTAATGTACTACGTATTTGTACTAAGTATTTACAGCAGGATGAATAAACACCGTAGTTATTGTGCACACAACTGAAAAAACCAAAGAATACCGGTGTTTTGTAAGGTAGAACCTATTTACATTTTTGTACTGTTTTTAAACCTAATGCTCAATACCATCCGTTCTTCAGTGTGATTGCGTAAATTATAACAATCCTTGGCACATCGGCACACTTCAGAACACCCTATTCCACTCTTCATACAAGGACAGAGAGTTGAATTACTACAACCTTTTCAGATTTGCATGCACAAAAAATAGTTCAGCATCTCAAGTGCGCAAAACAACTTGAGTTGGGAAACTCATGGCATTTTGCTCCCACCCGCTTTTTAAAGGGCTTGAAGAAAACAATCCCGTGATATTTGGCTTGGGTATTTTTTCTTCCTGCCTAGTATCTACAGCTAGATAATTAGTATAGTGTCGCAATTAAATGAAATTCAACTTCCGTCAATATCAGGTTTGTGTTTGTGATCTGAAGTCCAGATGTTCAATTTTCAATTTATTGAGGCTCAATACATAGTATACAAGAATAATATTTCTTGGGTGAGCGATTGACACCGTACAGACACTTCAGTCAGTCTTCACTGAGCAAGTTCTCTACATAATATTATAAGGCATAGCAGTGGCGGCTGGTGGGGGGAGGCAAGGGAGGCCGGGCCTCCTCAAACATTTCCGGAGGGAGGAGGATTAATCTTGCCTGTGATCTTGTTTAAAATAGTTCTATGTATTTTAATGTTCATCTTACATAATATACATATTTATCGTAAAAGTTTTCAAACAAAAAATGTTCAACGTTTCAAAGTTTCGCGCCTCTAGAGAATGTGGCTGATAGCCGCGTTGAACCAGTAGAAACGCGAGGAACTTCGTGCGTCCGGGCCTCTCAGTCGTTCAGCATATAGGTACCTGAGCGGCGTGCGGGGGAATGCGGTAGGCATACTCCCGCCCTCCCCGCCTAAGTTGCTGCACGTGCAATAAGATGCCAGAGGAGGCCGGCCGCTTCGTTTATTTTCGGATTTTTCACGAAGGTAACCGAGTCGCCCGCTTTCCATAATATATCATACTCAGCAGCCGCCAGGGTATATCTTACTATCTTTGCTCAGCAGTATGTAGTTTGCAGGGGATTGTCGTTTGTTTTTCTGCTATTGTTCTTCCTGTGTTGTTGCTTGATTCAATGAAATCAATATAGTTGACGAGTTATTAGATCGACCATTAACGAGACATGCTTCGAGGAAAAAGTAAATAAAGATTTAAAACAAGACGGAAGATTTAAACCAGCTTTGCCATAACTGTAAAGGGATGGAGAGGAACAGGCGAGTTTGGTTCGTTATAGTTTAGAGATTGTTATGGTTAATGGCAAGTGTCGTCAACTTAAATCGGGCAACTTAAATCCACATCCACAACCACATTATAACACCAAAAACAACGTAGAAAAATGCAGTTTAAAAAAAATCGCCCTGCGGGGCAGACTGGGGGGCTCGCCCCCCAGACCCCCCTGAACTGCCGCTAATTTCCATTGCTTCCATATTCGATCTTTCTTGAATTGTCCTGGCCTCCCTATTATTTTATACCACGAGCCGCCACTGAGGCATAGTTAAAGTTCGTACATAAAATAAGTTCAATTTTTACGTAAAATTACTAACTAAATCTAAACTACTACTACTAGGTACTTCAAACAAAAATGCTGCTAAACCAACATGCAGCTCAACTATTTAAACGTGAGATGTAATTTCAGAGGCGTACTAGGCCTATATCTTTACCAGTTTGTCATAATAATAAATCATTTCACGTATTTAGAATACTGATAACAAAGAAACAGGAATACTAGCAAGTTAAGAATTTGCGGTATTGAATGTTCATATTTATCTTTGTTGTATTTTCTATTTACTGCTTTTACTTCTATGATATCTTACATTTTCGTTTCCAATGTATATGCAAGTGCAACAACCATCAACGTAAAGCTATTTTAAATGTATGCACATTATAATATTGTATTATCTTCTCTGGGATTGCATTGTATATTGTAGAACCAAGGTACGTGATTTATTTTTGTAGTGCACGTTTCATCACATATGGTAGAGTTATATTTTTATTTAAGTAGTTGTGGTATTTTTAGTGGCTTATCGAGTGAAATAAAGTTTTGCGTTTTACAACGTATAAGCAAACTATTTTAAAATATAATTTTCGTACGGACAATATTTGTATATCTTGAAAAACTTAACACGAACATAGTTTTGGGTTTGCGAAGGATAATGCATTGCCAAACTGCGTTTCATACGTGTAGAATGAAGGATCCCTTACAAGGGGGAAGGTTTGCAACTGATGCAACTGATGTCGTCTTCTTGATATACGATATCTTAATTCGTTTAGTGAATACTGGTATTTTTTTAAATGTACCTGATGAATTGTACAGTTTGGATGCAAAATTTCCAGCTACCACCAACGCGTTTTCGTTTCCTCCTTCGTGAAATACTCCGAGTAAAACAAGTTCCTCGCTCGAAATACATACACATATTTGACGAAATACTTCTTATTTCCCTATACCAAACAGCGAGGAGACAGTGTCACACCCGGATAGCGCATGTGCTGGGGGCAAGCAACTGCATAATGCACACGGGTGTTCCGATTTGTGTTCCTATTTGAAGTATTCCATATACCTTGTGCACTCGTTAGTTTGCATAAGTAGGGCCTAATGCAAAAGCAGTATCGTCACATCCATGTCTATAAAATAAAAATATGCTTATGTAGATGCTGATAAATGAAAAATAAAACTACTATAGTTACATCTAATTACAATTTATATTTGCTATTTTTATCTGAAGTTTGCACGACAAAACGACCAATCAGATCTAAAGATTTATTGCGCTCGTCTAAGTCAGTGTAAAATAATCCGGGTGTCTGCTTCTTTCTGACTGCTGTTCAACAAAGTGGCAGCAGCAATGCGATTGGTGTTCAATATGTTGCACAATCCATTCTTATGATCTCCACTCACGTACAAAGTTTTATCTGCAGGAATTTAATTTGCGTGGCTTCAAGATATTCAAACAGGAAGAAGGTCAATTTCAAACCCATTATTTTTGTAAAATTGGATTTCGAATATAGGCCTGATAATTAATCAAAACTTTTAAGTTCCATAATTTGTGATTGGTCATCTAACGATGATGAGATGATGAAATGTTTTTGATCCATAATGAAGTGATACATTTTACTTTTCTGATCAAAAATATGTTTTCAAATACTCATGAAAAAATGTAGTCTCTAATTTAGAAGAATGGAAAAATCAATGAGAATATTTATTTGTTTTTAATTTGAAGCCTAGAGACATATTGAGCCTCTTCATGACTTTTTTTGCTAAAAATGGAAATCACAAAAGTATAACCACAACAAAAATACAGTTTTCTAATAAAGAACTGACTGAAGAAGTGTTGTGTGCACATTTTGTTGTAAAGTCTAATAAAACACGCTCGCCTCGGGCGGAAATAGCACGGGCCTTATGGCTGGTTAGCGCGCGGGAGCGACCACGGCCGGCGCACCGCGACTAGGGAAATAAGAAAAACGATGCTATGAAGTTCACGTCTCGAAGTTTGACCAGTGACAACGTTTTAGCTAGTTCTTCAACCTATACAATCGTGTAAACATATTTGTTTTATATTATTAACTTCTATCATTTTTATGTGACTGAAGTGCGGTAAATACTTTTGTGTGGATATTTTGGTCTATTTTTATTGTTTAACGACTATCGAAATGCAAAAATACCACATGTATCCAAATTACGCTAATAGGCAGTACAAATACACGACTTTTAATACCACACGCAACTTTGTAAGCTCAAAATGGAATTAGATATTGAGAGATTTCGATTTTTATTTTATTTTCAAATATTTGACTTTGACATTTTTTTTGACCAACTTCCGGTGAGCTTATTTTAGTTAACTTTGCATCATAAATGTGTCACAGTGTTATAAACGTATTCTGAAATTTGTAGCTTGTTGTAGAACAAATGCATCAAAATTTCAAATCTGAGTCGATAATCTTCCACTATTTTGAGCATTTTGCATTCTATTGACCTAAAGTCAGTACATATCCATATAAAAATAAATATAGTTCCATCATTCATCCGGTATGGTCTAGTGGCTAGGAAACCTGGCTTTCACCCAGGAGGCTCGGGTTCGATTCCCGGTACCGGAATGATTTTGGTTTAATCTTTTTCACCAAAATTATACCTGCAGACTTTTGTTCGTAGATATTGTATCGCAATGATTAACAAACTGTAATGCCGACATTACACTGCTCAATAATTTCGTCTACCATTTGCATTCAAGAACAAAAGCGAATCAAAAACAGTTTGGTAAATTGTATCATTAGTTTAGATGTAAAATTATGTAGACATTATTTAAATTAAAAAATCGAAGATTAAGAAATTTCATTGAACTTGTTTGTACTTTATTTTATTGATGCATGGTCACCATTAAAATGTGACCAAGTATCAAAAAAAGGTATCGTTGACTTTTAAATGTACATAAATATAAAAAGAGTACTGGTTATCGAAATATATTTTGTTAACCATTATTCATCAATAATGTTAATAACCAAAATTAATTGTTTTGCTAAACCAAAAAAAAACTAATATACAAAATTTAAGATTCTGACATACACGCTCTGTCGGGTAGGTATGCATACATGGGTATTCGAGAGCATGATACGCCGCGTCAGAAGTGCGTGCAATGGCAGCTGGCCAAGATAGTGAATAGTGCCAATACTAGACCAGTCCTCGGTAGTATAGTGGTAAGTATCCCCGCCTGTCACGCGGGAGACCGGGGTTCGATTCCCCGCCGGGGAGACTTTTTATCACCGTCCATCTCAGGCAGAGCTGGGTATTTACTCAAATATTTGTATTTTAGATACAAAATACTGAAATAAATGTATTTTTGATACAAAATACATTATATTTTCAAAAATACTTGCAATAAAATACATTTCCTTATGCTACAACTACAACAACCGGGAAATAAAGAACAAACAAAATTTTGTTCTTTTAGAATTTTGTATGTTGGTTTAACAAAAGTTAGTGTATATTTAGAACATTAATTTATTCATCATAATGTAACGGACAGTACAATACAAATAATGATGGAACTTTAGCACTAGCTTGATTCAAATTACAATCATTGCTGCCCATTGGCTCGTCGCGTCGCGAAGATGTATTTTGTTGAGAGAAGTACTTTGTAAAATACAAAATACTTTGAAAAATGTATTTTCGATACCAAATACAAGATACTTTAAGCTCGGGTATTTTCGATACAAAATACAAATGAATTTCAAATACGTATTTTAAATCGAAATATATTTTAAAAACCATTATTTCAAATACGTATTTCAAATACATGTGTTTTCGATACTGCCCAACTCTGATCTCAGGCTAAATAGATATTCTTTTAGTATCCATATTTGGATGTACAAAAGTCTTTAATTTGATCCTATCAATAATCATGTTATTTTGATCATTTTGCATTCTATTGACCTAAAGTCGTTACATATCTATATAAAAATAAATATATTTCCATCATTCATCCGTAGGGTCTAGTGGCTAGGATACCTGGCTCTCACCCAGGAGGCTCGGGTTCGATTCCCGGTACCGGAATATTTTTGTTTTTATCTTTTTTGCCAAAATTAGTTCTGTAGATTTTTTGTACGTACAGTTGTATCGTAATGATTAACAACTGTACTGCCGACATAACACTGGTCAATTATTTCGTCTACCGTTTGCATTCAAGAACAAAAGCGAATAAAATACAGTTTGGTAAATTGTAGCATTAGTTTAGATGTAAAATTATGTAGAAATTATTTAAATTAAAAAATCGAAGATAAAAGAAATTTCTTTGAACTTGTTCGTACTTCCATTTCATTGATGCATAGTCACCATTAAAATCTGACCGAGTTTTCAAAAGAAGGCATCATTGATTTTTAAATGTACATAAATATAAAAAGAGTACTAGGTTATCGAAATATATTTTATAAGCCATTATTCATCAGGAATGTTAATAACCAAAATTAATTGTTTTGCTAAAAAAAAAAAATAGAATGTACAAAATTGAAGAGTCAGATATACACGCATAGAGTAGTGGTCAAAATACGTCATCATAATCAGTAAAAAACCTCTGTCGGGTTTAGGAATGCATGGGTGTTTGAGAGTAGGGTTGGCCGTGTCAGAGGTGCAATGGCAGCAGGCCAAGATAGTGAATAGTGTTTATATTACACCAGTCCTCGGTAGTATAGTGGTAAGTATCCCCGCCTGTCACGCGGGAGACCGGGGTTCGATTCCCCGCCGGGGAGACTTTTTAACACCTTCTAACTCAGGCTAAATAGATATTCTTTCAGTAATCATATTTGGATGTACAAAAGTCTTTAATTTGATCCTATCAATAATCATGTTACCGTTATTTTGAGCATTTTGCATTCTATTGACCTAAGGTCAGTACATATTACATATCTATATAAAAATAAATATAGTTCCATCATTCATCCGGTATGGTCTAGTGGCTAGGAGTCCTGGCTTTCACCCAGGAGGCTCGGGTTCGATTCCCGGTACCGGAATGATTTTGGTTTAATCTTTTTCACCAAAATTAGATCTGTAGACTTTTGTTCGTACAATTGTATCATAATGATTAACATACTGTAATGCCGACATTACACTGCTCAATAATTTCGTCTACCGTTTGCATTCAAGAACAAAAGCGAATAAAAAACAGTTTGGTAGATTGTAGCTTTAGTTTAGATGTAATATTATGTAGAAATTATTTAAATTAAAAAATCGAATATAAAGAAATTTCTTTGAACTTGTTCGTACTTCATTTTCATTGATGCATAGTCACTATTAAAATCTGACCGAGTTTTCAAAAGAAGGCATCGTTGATTTTTAAATGAACATAAATATAATAAAAATGAGTACTTTGTTATCGAAATATATTTTAGAAACCATTATTCATCAATAATGTTAGTAACCAAAATCAAAATTAATTGTTTTGTCTAGAGGTGCGTGCATTGGCAGCTGGCCAAGACAGTGAATAGTGTTTATACTGTGAAGAAATCGGGTTAGACTGCGCCTCGGGGCAGATGTACTTGCCTGGACTAGCATGGGGTGCGTAGCTGATGTTTTAGCTTTGCGGCTCAGTCTTTCCCTAGTCTTGACCGGGATTGGTATTTTGCAGGGATGGATCATGCAGAATTGTCCTCAAGGAAATACACAGAATTCAAATAAAGAAGGGTTACGTGTATTGTTCTTACAAAAACTACCCTAATGGTCATAAGTGAACTGTACCATTGTGAGCGAGAGTGCGTGGTCAACTTTTATCGGCTAACTGCCTCGATCTATGTATCAATGCCATTCCATCCTAGCCTGGCACAGTGACTGGGTCGATCCTCCGATCCACGCTGTCCTTTGTTCGATCCGCCCAGTCTGCTATCCTCGGTTCGATCCCCGTCCCGCTGTCCTTAGTCTTCTCCACGCGATGCCATCTTCTCCCAACCACTTCACTTGACACTCCCAGCGTAAAAAAGACCCCGAGCCGGTCGAACACCACTTCTTTTATACCCCTCCCACTTTTCCATTTCCTCATGTTTCCAAATTCAGAATCAACACGTGCCTATTTGTGCAAGATCACCCGAACACCTCCAGCCGGTTATTGTTTTCCACTTCCTTAGCTGGCTCCCATTACGCTGACTCCTGTTTTTACATGTTTCTGTGTTCATTGCCCGTCTAGTATAAGTGTCGAAAATCCTGACACATGCATTTTAAGTAGTGTATGCATAATGATAATGATTGCACACATCCACTAGTTTGGCTATTTTATTAATAAAATACCATAGAGGATCTAGAAGAAAACCCATGAAATGGTCCCATTCTTCACAATACTTCACCACACCAGTCCTCGGTAGTATAGTGGTAAGTATCCCCGCCTGTCACGCGGGAGACCGGGGTTCGATTCCCCGCCGGGGAGACTTTTTATCACCTTCCATCTCAGGCTAAATAGATATGCTTTCAGTGCAGTTTGCATTCTATTGACCTTAAGTCAGTAGATATCTATATTATATATATATCTTGACCCCGTTTCCAACATTAATTTATCGGGTAGGGGGGAGTAGCAAAGTACTCCATGTCTTCGTTGCCGGCTAGCCAGGCCTGACACAACCACCTCCTCAACCTCTTCCTCGATCACTTCTTCCGTTACCAGCAAGCTGTTTAGTAGTTCCCTCCATCTCTCACGGTTTTCCCATAGTCTTTCTGCTTCAACTTCGTTCCATGATCTTCCTCTATTCTCCACACTGTCTTTGATCTGATTTATCCACTTGTCTCTTGGTCTGCCTACTTTCTTCTTATGGCCTTCTTGTTGTTGTTCCAACTCTCTTCTTGGTATCCTAGTAAAAAAAAATTTATATAAATAAATATAGTTCCATCATCCATCCGGTATGGTCTAGTGGCTAGGATACCTGGCTTTCACCCAGGAGGCTCGGGTTCGATTCCCGGTACCGGAATGTTTTTGTTTTAATCTTTTTCACCAAAATTATATCTGAAGCAGTGTTGTGACTTATCTAGATAAAATTATCTAGATATATATTATATATTATTTTGAAAAATGGTATATTTTATTATTATTTTGTATCTATATTATGGTTCAACATTTTATCTATTTTTTTATCTAAAAGCTTAAAATTTTAGATAAGATATTAATCTGTATTTTTATCTAGATAAAAGATAAAGATAACACCAAAAAATTAGCTAGATAAAGATAATAGATAACAGATTTTATCTAGATACGTTATCTAGATAATTTTATCTAGATAACGTATCTAGATAATTTTATCTAGATAACGTATCTAGATAATTATATCTAGATAACGTATCTAGATAAAATCTGTTATCTATTATCTTTATCTAGCTAATTTTTTGGTGTTATCTTTATCTTTTATCTAGATAAAAATACAGATTAATATCTTATCTAAAATTTTAAGCTTTTAGATAAAAAAAATAGATAAAATGTTGAACCATAATATAGATACAAAATAATAATAAAATATACCATTTTTCAAAATGAAAAATACTTCTACTGGTTTTCCCCTTTTTTGAAAATGGCGGCAATTTGTTAATGATAAATATGGAAAAAAATAAGTAAATATTGCTTTTTAAGAAACATGTCAATAACTCAATAATATCATTATTATCTTTTATCTTTTCAAAATTATCTAGATAATTATTTTAATCTTTTATCTATTATCTAGATAAATTTTTTCCACTTTATCTTTTATCTTATCTAGATAATTTTTTGGAGAATTAGCTTTATCTTGATCTAGATAAAAAATAAATTATCTAGTCACAACACTGATCTGAAGACTTTTGTACGTACAATTGTATCGTAATGATTAACAACTGTAATGCCGACATTACACTGCTCAATGATTTCGTCTACCGTTTGCATTCAAGAACAAAAGCGAATAAAAAGCAATTTGGTAAATTGTAGCATTAGTTTAGATGTAAAATTATGTAGAAATTATTTAAATTAAAAAATCGAAGACGAAGAAATTCCTTTGAAGTTGTTTGTACTTCCATTTTATTGATGCATAGTCACCATTAAAATCTGACCGAGTTTTCAAAAGAAAGCATCGTTGACTTTTAAATGTACATAAATATAAAAAGAGTACTAGATTATCGAAATATATTTTATAAACCATTATTCATCAATAATGTAATAACCAAAATTAATTGTTTTGCTAAACAAAAATAGAAAATAGAATACACAAAATTTAAGATTCAGATATACACGCTTAGAGTTGGTCAAAATACGTCATCATTATCAGTATAAACCTCTTTCGGGTAGGTATGCAATGCATGTGTATTCGGGAGCATGATTCGCCGCGTCAGAGGTGCTGCAATGGCAGCTGGCAAAGGTAGTGAATAGGGGACAGTGCAATAAAACTACACCAGTCCTAGGTAGTATAGTGGTAAGTATCCCCGCCTGTCACGCGGGAGACCGGGGTTCGATTCCCCGCCGGGGAGACTTTTTACCACCATCCGTCCAACACCAAATAATCAAATATAGATAGGTATTCTTTCAATTTCCATTATTGTATGTACAAATATGTGGCTTGTTCTTATCAATGATTTGAACTGTGGAATCTTTGATGTCATAACTCTATTTTTAGCATTTTGTATCGTATTGCCCTAAAGTAAGTACTTATGTTAAAATAAATAAATATCCTCCACTCATCCGGTATGGTCTAGTGGCTAGGATACCTGGCTCTCACCCAGGAGGCTCGGGTTCGATTCCCGGTACCGGAATGTTTTTTGTTAGCAGAATTATACGTGTAAACTTTTAACAATAGAGCCTGGATACAGTAAGCCTCAGTTTCAGTTATTGTTAGCTAAAACCATTTACAACATACATTTTTGTTCACATTATTATTGCGAGCCCAACAACACGTGTCATGCCGACCTCAGCCAACGAAGATGAAAATCAGTAGATTCCTGGCGTTCTTTCATGCATTCATAAAGGGTGTATTCACGTATTGCGCATGGTGGCCACTTTGGAGGCCACAATAGCATGTGATAAGTAGTTCATTGTTACTATGTTTCAGTTGGCGTTTGGTGCAAATTCAACTGTTCTCTAACTTTGGTTTGCTATTATTACTTAATGTTAAAATCAACATAAACAAACTCTTTTGTCTCGATTACTCTTTTAATCGTTTACAAAGGCATACAATAATCATTTTCATATACTTTGTCGGGGGATATACGTGTTCAAACTTGTCATATTTCCCCGTAAACAATATTATTCGTTTCCTATTGACAGCTAAATGAAACTTGAAATAGTACTATAGGTTGCCCCCAATATGGCCGATGTGACGTCACGTGAATACTGCCTATAATTCTGCGTAGTAAGTACACAAGCCTTATTATTACGGTCATTGCGTTTGGGGTTCGCTGGTATCCAATTGACGGTTATAACGTGTAGATCTTAGAAACTAACGAAGTGTCTGTGCAGTGGTAAGTGGCCAACATTAGTGAATAAGTGCTTCCATCACACCAGTCCTCGGTAGTATAGTGGTAAGTATCCCCGCCTGTCACGTGGGAGACCGGGGTCGATTCCTCGCCGGGGAGACTTTTTTAATTTTGTTTTGCATATTTTTCATCCATATTTAAGTTTAATGTGGGAGACGTGCATTGAGGTTTACGAACGTTGTAACACCACAACAGCTAGTCTGTGATGTATATAAATAATAAATAATAGGGATGGACAAAAATATCGATTTTATTGATCGATATTGGATAATATTTACGTTATCGATATTTATTAAGTATCGAAAGTGTCGAAATTTAAATAAAATAACTCGAATAACTGAGTATGAATGGGGCGTGTCAGACCTTTTGTGATCAGACCAACGCTGAGAACTTGCGAATTAGGTCTATAAAAAATCTCTCTAGCGACTATTTAAAGGAAACACATTTTAAAATGAAATTTTGGATTTTTACTTGAATCCTACTTCCGATTTTTTTTCGATATCGACCGATAACGGTTGTTTTTCGATTTTCCGGGTATCCATATTTGGAATCGATGCCCATCCCTAATAAATGTATCTAAGAATAGACTTGTCTCGATACATCATGCGTTACGTTGTTTCATATTATATCCGGTGTAACGCTTGTCTTGTAAACAGTGCTTCGATTTCTGTCAATCACCCAGAAGACTCGGGTTCGAATCCCGGTAGCGGAATTTGCTGGCCCCACTGAAAATCAGTTGTTGTAACCATGAGTGCAGGGTAGACTACAAATTCAAATTTATTTCATGCAGAAGGTCCAGGGTTCAAATCCCGGTTCGGGCTTGGATTTTTTAACCTGTGATCTTGACTTCAATCTATCAATATAAGGGTGTAAGTAAGCGGTGACTTTGGAGCCGCAATAGCAACTAAGTACATAATAAATTGTACAAATGTCCCCCCACTAAAAATCAGCTCTTGTAGCTGAGTTGGTAGGCCAGTGGTTCACAACCTTTTCAACTCAAGGTACCACAAGCCTACATTTAGTAGACACGCCGAATCCCCCCCCCCCCTCTCTCATAACTAACGTCCACGCTAGAGGCCGGGTATAGTGGACAAACATATAATTTCCTCTTCAACTGATATAAGTCTTCTTTCTATTGTTCGTTAATACTGAAACCCCAACTCACACAGATATGACGTTGAAAACTGCAGCATACATTTGATCGTGTTTTGGTTCTGAACTGTTATTCAGGGTTGAGGGTAGTGGAGGTGGAGGGTGAGAGTGTTATTCAGCAGTACAACACGTTGCATTCTCGATGTAATATGTCTCAGTGAAAATTCAATAGTGGTTAAGACTATGTTTTTTGTTTGTACTGTTATAATACTAATAATTATTATTAAGTGTTATTAGCAAAATGTTCAGAAACAAGATTTTTCCAATCTCAACGAAAATTTCGCGGCACCTCTAGGAGAAGTTCGCGGCACTCCAGTTTGGAAACAGTGGGGTAGACTAATTAATTAATTTTTTTTTTCTATTTATTTAACATATTTATTTACTACCGCAACTATTTCCGATAATTTCAGGTTTTATAACAATCTCGCGGCACTGCCTTAAACCATATAAAATAAAACATGTGTCTACCAATTTGCGTGAAAATAATGAAAAATTAAAAAAAAAAAAAAAAAAAGATTATATATAATGAGCGCTATCAGCCTGTGCAATTATGTTCTCGCTAGTTATGGGGTTGTGCATACTCGTTACGGGTAACCCCGTCAGGGACAGCGGAAAGCACATGGCAGATGTGATAATCATTGGTCTTCGTAGGCGGTGGACCGGAACTGCATCACCTTATCTATGCAAACGAGGAAGTGGAAGTGTCGGCATTTGGTGCGCTCCGTCAGCCAACCATGAAAACTACAACAACAACGACAGCTGTTGGGGGTGGACTAATCGGGCTGGCTACGGTCCAGCTATAATAGCGGGGGTGCAGACTTATCATCTGTCCCATTCTTCCCCGTCAAGCTCCAAGGGTGGTGAACCCTTTCGTTTTATGTCACGAAATGAATGTTTTAAATAATTATTAACATAATTTTCTTATACCTGATTGTAGTTTAGTTAGTAATATATAATATATTCTTACTTGATTTGCTTATATTTAAATTGCTCAATTCATTTTTGTTCTTGCTTTCTTCTTCAAAATCGTACTTTTTTGTACTTTTTGTTATTCTTGCTTTTTATGATTTTGCATTGATTTATAATGGACTTTATTAGTGTAGGAAATAAACTCAATGATTTATATGCATAGTTCTATTTATTGTCCTCCTTGGTAAATCAGTTTTATAAGTTGATCGCTGAATAGGATAGACATGCAATTAAAAAAATAAAAAAAATAAAAAAAATAAGTACAATAACTTTGTCAAGTGAATGAACACGAACGAGTGACCAAAGTAAAAAATATTTTCACAGATTGCTTCATTCGTGTATAGCTCTCCTGTTTATGGCGAACTGCCTTCTGGTTCATCCAGAAGCTATTTTCAAAGATTACCCACTCAGTAATCTTTGCTATTTTCTCGCCTCGTGCATGAAAATAAGTCTATTTCCAAAATATATATGGTAATGAATAATTATGATGTAGCATTTTAAAAAGAGGGATTGCTTCATTTTGTTTCATTTACTCATTTAGTGTTAACAAATTGGATTTAATGTTATCCCTTGTTGGGGGATGTTTTCATCAAGAGATGTAATTTAAATACATTTTTAGTTTATTTATATCACAAACAGCGCACAGCTGTCACTGAAGTTAAGGTCACAAATCATTATTAATTATTTTCAAGTAGGCTGCTATGTTTGTATTTTTTGTTAGAATCAAGTATTAATTAAGACTTAAACGGCATAAGTAATGCCAGAAATCAGTTACTACTTATTATGCTAGGCATTTAATAAATACACAAATAAGTAGGTAAATAGATAAATGTATACATTATTTCAGGTTAAAATCTTGTAACAAAGAATAAAAAGTGATAACGTGATCGGATAAGACCGAAACGGACACATCAGACCTCATTAGTCCACCCCTACTTTATAGGGTGGCATAGATTGGGGTCCGCAGATTACATTTGGACGTCTCACGCACCGACAGTCTACACAATTTGCTCTGATAGCTCATAATTATTACAAAGGGGAAATTCCTTCCCAATACTGCACCATATGGCTTGAGGGAACTCGCGCTTCCGCGTCGGGTGCATGGGGACGTTTTATGAGCGTCGCTTGCCTGCCTGCCTGCCTGAGGCTGTTACCCTGTGGAACTCGTAATGTCTGCCTGTTGAAATTACTTCAAATTTGTCAAAAAGTATGTAATTCCATAGACAATTTAAAGAAATAGTCAGGTGAAAAACTAAAAAATCAACAATGAGTCATAAGTGCATGAAATTCAGTTATGTGTAAAATAAAATTGATATAGGCTGCTTCAATGCAAGAAAAAAAATAGTGAACATTTAGCTTTTCTACTAGATTCCCTTCGCCAGCTCTGCTGCATTTTTCTTCTAAAGCGTAGTACAGCTGTATCAGTTCTGAGATCGCTAGCGCCTTCCCGATAGACTGAGCACTCATTGTGTAATACGAATCCAGCCACAACACTCGGCGACTGCGGACAGTGCCGCTCAAAACAGATTGCAACTTTTCTACATATCAAGCCACAAAAAAATTAATTGCAGGGCATTTTATATAGGTACACGTTCGTACTAAGAAGCATGTTATCGGTAGAGAAACGATGCACATTAAACCTCCTGATCGATTTTTGATAAGTGCCGTATTTTAGCGATGGTTTTACTATCTCGAAATAACATTTTTGTTATGTGGGAATTACCATGAGAAGAGATGCTAGGTGCTACTTGGTAGCAACAAGCCAAAAAAAATCGCGTTTTCTTTAATTTTTTTACCGCCTGCTTTTAAAGTATGGTATCTTTTAGCCATGTTTTCCATATTTGAGGGTGGACATATAAAAATGGTACTTTTTTAGTTTTTCACCTGACTATTCCTTTAATGATATCAAAAATGTTTCTCTGTTTCAACAAATGTTTCCGTTTTTCAAATTAACTTATTTGATTGTGTAAGGTTTGTTGCAACAACACTTTGCAACAGTTAAATGAGTTAAATAAAAATAGTTACTGGAACAAAGAACATGTCTAAGAAATAACACTAATATTCTATAGGCGATGACCTATTTTGCTCAACTTCGATAATTTTAAAGCATTTAAATCAATTTTAACTGGCAGAAATCGGAGCCCTTAAAATAAAACACAATCACAAATAGCTTCAGCAATAACGTGAGTGACGAACGTAATGTAACGGAATCACTTGACCGTATCATGTGATAGCCACGTGGCACACACGTGTTGAACTAATTCCTCCAGTGACTTGGTCAAGTGTTCGATTAGAGATAATAATATCAGATATGCACATAATGGTTCAGATAGGTCTACTCGTATAGGCACCGTGTGTTAGTACATACAGCGCTAGATGTGGCCAAATGTAGCAACTTACTGGTGAGGATTGCATTCAGCGGTTGAAAATAATGCGGGATAAGATTGTGAAATATCTTGTTTTTTGTTTTTTTCTTGTTGTTATGTTGTTGTTCTGTTGTTTTGTTTTATGTTTGTGTTTGTTTTTTTCTAGTCTTGTTTTGTTCAAGTGTTTGTTGTGTGTTGTTTGTTGTTTGTAAGTCTAAAACGAGTCCTGATTTAAACAGTGTCTTGCCTTTTAAGACGGACTGTTGGGATTCATAATCTGCCCAACATTTTTAAAAGCCGTATTTAATGAAACAATTTTCACAATTTGCCATAGCGACATAGGAAGAACGACGATGGTTCATCGTAAAGTTGCGTGACATTGCCACTTGAGCGCTTCCGTCGTTTTCACTAGAGCGCTCAGTGGCCAAACTCTGTGCCTAATACTGTCAATTCAATACACTGTCAGGTGAGTTGATGGTAACTGAAGTGATGGCAAGTGACAAAAAAGAAAATCATTTTAAATCAAACTATCATTTGTTATATGAATAAAATTTTCGATTATATTCATCATTGTTTCTAATTCATACTTTAAAGACATGATTTAAAATGTTGACAATCTACTATCTTGTTTACCAAGGGTTTGATTTAATATCTACGACTCGATGCTTGAGACGTGCAGGAACGTTTCTTTAGTCGTAGTCGCATGAACATTGAACGGAATTTTTTTTTTTAATAAAGAAACTTTCAATTCTAATTCCGGGGAACTTCTGAAAATATATTAAAAAGTTATTTTTATTTTCTGAGACATTACCGCATTTATAGCAACCACCATTCAGCCCATTAAGTTCTTGTTTACTAAAGGTTTGATTCAATATCTACGACTCGATGCTTGCAGACGTGTAATTAAATGCGTAATTAAATGTAATTAGATTAAATTAAATGTAATTAAATGCAGAATTTGTATTTTTTCCGAAATTAGTTACTATAAAAAATACAAACCCCTCCCGTTTTTTCGAGAAGTTTATGAAAACCACCTATATCCCATTATTTTTTTCACACAAGGTACTTTTAAAGGAACTTTTAATATTCCAGGAACGCAAAAGTATCTTATTTTTTAGGATATGTAACTTTTAAAAGTGCCCTTTAAACAAAGAATAACTTTTAAAAGTTCCTTTTTTGGAATACTTGAATATTTGAATTTCTGAATCTTTGTTGAACCTAGAATGCCACAAATAGTTCTAATAGTAGGCCAACACAGCTTAGCAGCGCTATCTCTTGCAAGGTTATATCCACGTGTTTGGAAACAAGTTGAGTTGCCAATGTTACGAACTCGAACCGCCACTTTCGCCGGACAGGGAACAAGTTTCAGATTGACGGTGGCAGGAATCGAACACGCAACTTCCGGAAGGGTCGTTCGTATCCGTCGTGCATCGAGCATGTGACAGTTCCACAGATGTGTACAACCGGACGTGTCATTTCAGCCCTGAAACGTCTAATACAAGGATGAAGATAGCATAAACATTAAAATAGTTGTAATGGTGGATCCGTTTCAAAAATCTTTCCTATTAGTCTGCGGCAGAGCTTGAGAATCTAAGGTTTTGTGTTCGTGTCGTGTATGGGAAAATACACAATACATATTACCATGGTCTACAGATAACGAAATGAATGCAAAATCAATTATTTTTGTATTAAATACGATACAAGCTTTGTTCTCCTTTCAAGAATCTTATTTGTGACTCTTTCAACATTCTATGGTAGCACGGAACACCAGACGTTAAACGTTTATATTATGTTATCTATTTCCCTGGTTCTATTCCCCTTTCTGATGTTAATAAATCTGTTATAAAACGTTTAGGTTACTTACTACATAGCACAAGTGGAAAAATACAGCTATTATGATCAAACAGAATGTGACAGCCAACACTGTGGATGAAAGTGTTCGTAGCTGTGCATTACAACTTGAAACGCGACCCCTGTCCCCTACCCGGGACCCTACCCGGCCTCCCTCAGGATATCCGGCTCCAGGGTGCGGGTGTGTTTTCCTAATCGCGGGGAAATTGACTTCCGACATTTCTCACCGCATCGCGCGAGGCCGCAGGGCAGTGATTTGGTCACGTGACTACGTGACGAGATAGCTGACATCTCAAGTCACGTGGGCAGTGATTTGGTCACGTTACTACGTGACGTGGCGTCGTTTACCTATAGCTGACATCTCAAGTCACGTGGGCAGTGATTTGGTCACGTGACTACGCGACGTCGTTTACCTATAGCTGACATCTCAAGTCACGTGGGCAGTGATTTGGTTACGTGACTACGCGACGTGGCGTCGTTTACCTATAGCTGACATCTCAAGTCACGTGGGCAGTGATTTGGTCACGTGACTACGCGACGTGGCGTCGTTTACCTATAGCTGACATCTCAAGTCACGTGGGCAGTGATTTGGTCACGTGAATACGCGACGTGGCGTCGTTTACCTATAGCTGACATCTCAAGTCACGTGGGCAGTGATTTGGTCACGTGACTACGCGACGCGGCGTCGTTTACCTATAGCTGACATCTCAAGTCACGTGGGCAGTGATTTGGTCACGTGACTACGTGACGCGACGTCGTTTACCTATAGCTGACATCTCAAGTCACGTGGGCAGTGATTTGGTCACGTGACTACGCGACGCGGCGTCGTTTACCTATAGCTGACATCTCAAGTCACGTGGGCAGTGATTTGGTCACGTGACTACGCGACGTGGCGTCGTTTACCTATAGCGGACATCTCAAGTCACGTGGGCAGTGATTTGGTCACGTGACTACGCGACGTGGCGTCGTTTACCTATAGCTGACATCTCAAGTCACGTGGGCAGTGATTTGGTCACGTGACTACGTGACGTGGCGTCGTTTACCTATAGCTGACATCTTAAGTCACGTGGGCAGTGATTTGGTCACGTGACTACGCGACGTGGCGTCGTTTACCTATAGCTGACATCTCAAGTCACGTGGGCAGTGATTTGGTCACGTGACTACGTGACGCGGCGTCGTTTACCTATAGCTGACATCTCAAGTCACGTGGGCAGTGATTTGGTCACGTGACTACGCGACGTCGTTTACCTATAGCTGACATCTCAAGTCACGTGGGCAGTGATTTGGTCACGTGACTACGTGACGCGGCGTCGTTTACCTATAGCTGACATCTCAAGTCACGTGGACAGTGATTTGGTCACGTGACTACGTGACGCGGCGTCGTTTACCTATAGCTGACATCTCAAGTCACGTGGGCAGTGATTTGGTCACGTGACTACGCGACGTGCCGTCGTTTACCTATAGCTGACATCTCAAGTCACGTGGGCAGTGATTTGGTCACGTGACTACGTGGCGTCGTTTACCTATAGCTGACATCTCAAGTCACGTGGGCAGTGATTTGGTCACGTGACTACGCGACGTGGCGTCGTTTACCTATAGCTGACATCTCAAGTCACGTGGGCAGTGATTTGGTCACGTGACTACGCGACGTGGCCTCGTTTACCTATAGCTGACATCTCAAGTCACGTGGGCAGTGATTTGGTCACGTGACTACGCGACGTGGCGTCGTTTACCTATAGCTGACATCTCAAGTCACGATTACCATCGTTGATGTGAAGCGCACAATTCATTGCGGTGGATTGTTTCAACAGTTGTTACGGCAAAGTAATGCAATACTGAAATTTCATTCTTTTTATTTTGGTTCCACATTTGGGAAATTTACACATTTATATTGTGATTACACTCATAATTGAAAAAATCAATATTAGGCCTATGAAATTATATTATATGAAAGTTAAATGAAATTATATTGAAATTTATTTTATAGGTGTCATAAACTATATTTATATAAATTTGGTTGGTTCAGTCTCGTATATTGTCAAATTCAACATTGTTTTATTTAATGAAAGGTATAAATCGAACTCAAACCGCAGAACTATGTCGTTGGGGAACTTGCAATAAAAGTTGAACAGTAAATTATATTATATGAAAGTTAAAATATGTTTAAAAAATCGTAAGTCTCAGAATTTTGGCTAAAAAATGCAATATAAATTCTAGTGAAAATATGTCAGCAATTGGGGTCTTCAACCCTGGTCTCTGATGGACCCAAGTGGCGTGGGTATGAGTCTCGTATTAGGCATTCAAATATCAAGTAATGGTTCTCCATCCACCTATCCACAAATCAACAATACTATAAGTGGACATAATATAACCGAAACCGCGACAACTTATATGAATAAGGCCCGGTTTTTCATCAGTTAACGGGGCCGTTAGCTTACGGTCCTTAATCTGTAACCCAACAAACCCCATGCAGATAACGTACCGTCAGTTAACGGCCCCGTTAATGACCGATTGTAAAACCGGGCCTAAGTACACAAACCGGACGAAGCCTCATGCACACCCTCGCATGCAATCATAATCATACAACCTCGTCCGTATCACTAAAACATAATAAAAACTCAATCCAAACCAACAAAAGACAGAACTGATCAATACGGAACGTCGAGCCCGAGATCACTGCAATGTCAACACAGAATCACAGCTGTGCGAGGGGGTTGGGGGGGCTGCATGAACATTGAACAGCTGTCCGTCTCAACTCAACCCGGCGACATACGCTGCATGTATACACACACATACGCACAGTGGTATGCTTTCATTCTATAGTCTGGTTTGCATATGGTTGGATGTTGCGTGGCCGTACACAATACTCATGCACCTATACTTCAGTACTTTCATAAAATAATAATTTTTCGTAGGAATCCCTGTTATAGAGTGCACATTATCTGATGTGCCCCTCTTCAGGTGTTTGGGTGTTCGGATAGTTGGGAAGGAATGTCCGAGGCATGAAAATATGACTCAATCCCAGCAGAGGTGTAGTGCCAAATTTACCAGTATACGTACGTATACGCTTCAGAGGGAAGGTGCGGGGACACATCTTTCCAGACAATGAACATGGGGGGTTTGGGGGGCAGAGCCCCCCTATAATGGCGCCGCAGACAATTGTTCGCTATTGGTGTATTGGTGGGACATATCGGGACTTTCACGCCGAAAGCTAGACATATGACAATCCCAGACCAAAGGCTGGTCTTAAAGGATTTGAGACCTTGTACCAATGAAATGCCATACCCAGAGAGCACAGTTTTACCAACGGAGAAAAGCTGACAATTGCGTATTATGTGTCAGTCATTTGAGGCATGTTACAAGTTACAACCGTATCATCATAACCAAAACCAGTGTGTACACGAAAGTTTTTTTAGCCAGAACAGTGTGTATACGGCGAATACGCCCATATACGCACCAAAATACCACTGACGAATCCCAGCATTCGCCTTTACGACTAAGGAAAACCTCGGAAAAATCTCATTCAGAACTGCCGGTGGCCGGAAACGAACCAGAGACCTCCCGATTCATTCGGGACTCCCGAATGAGAGTCTCGCGTCTTACTTCTGAGCCATCTCTATCGGTTACTCCCATATAACATAACCACTGTAGAGAAGACTCGAGGCGGAAGGGCAGTCTCATTATAAACACCGCGCGAAACTAACGTGTTTTAAGTAATATCTTTAGAATGATGCACAATAATATTAGAAAAGGGATAAATGTCTGAATTGTGGTTTTGTAAGAACTAAACAACCAAACGGTTTCAAATGTTTTTATTGTTTTAGGGTAGTTAGTAGTTAATTCTAATTATTTTACATTATTAATATAACAACCGTATTATTAAAATGTATGTTATTTTTAAACCTAGTTTTTTGTTCATAAATAAATAAAATAAATAAATTCACATTTAGAGTCTTCCCCTCAGTAACGAAACTGATTTTCAGTGGGGGACTTTAAATTACAGCGACTAAACCAACCCTGTAGGCTCCGAAGTCCGAACACCATCGACGAGTGAGCGATAACCAATCAAAGATCGATATTTCAAATACGAAACATATGAATCAGTGATTGGACAGTGCCAACACCTGCGGATAAATGTCAGAATCAACAAGGCCGATTCAGAACAAACTTTGAATTTATTGAGTGCTTTGTTGCTAGGACGGCTCCAAAGTCACCGTTTACTTATTCCTAATTACTATTAAGAAAACGTTAATTTTTCATGGTAATTCTTTCGTTGTGTGTGACTGGTGAATTGCGGGAACTGAATTCAAATCTAGAGATATTTGCACTTAATTGAGACACGTAGGGTGTTTTTACAAAACAAAGGGGAAGAGGACAGGGGTGGGGGGACTAGCTTAGGGTCCCTTTTCGCTTCAACCACACAAAGGGTTCAGTGAATTGTTCTCGAAAAATAGTGTATTAATTAAAGGTTCACATAACCGCAAATATAGGCTGTTCATAGTTAAACAATATATCTCTCTCACTCTCTACAAAATAACAATACTCGAGACAAAAAACATTGTTTTCTATTTTGTCATATTGTCATCTATAATTATAATTATGACATATAACATTATGTTAATAATATTACAAGTAATTACAATTAAGTTATATTAATCATAATTATAGATGACAGCACGTGAAAATAGGAAACAATGTTTTTGTCTCGAGTATTGTTATTTTTAGAGAGTGGAACAGTCTATATTTGCGGTTATATGAGCCTTTAATTAATACACTATTTTCGAGAACAATTATATAAAACAATGTAAATATAATAATTTTATTTTTATTTTATAATTTTTCTTAATGTGTTTTACATGTGTATAAAGATAGACCTATATCATAATATTATTTTATAATTTTTATATGATATTTTTTTAAATATTTTGTTTACATTTATTTTACAATGTAAATTGACACAACATAAATACATACGTGCAAATGAAAGTATATGCGCACTAAAAAAAACTTAGAACAAAACGGAACGAAGAGTGAAACAAAATAATTATGTAAAATATAAAGTTAATGTAAAGAGAAAAGTAAGATTTCGTACAGGTAAAAAACAAAGGAGCAAACACAAGAATTATTAACGTAGGGATACAATGTAAATAGTTTTAGCAAAAACGTCGCCTTGCTTTTGTGTTGTTTCAGTGATAAACAATTGATTATAACACGGAGCACCACTTTGATGGTAGAATTGCGACTGAATATTTCACGTAGACATTGAAAGACGAAAAAAAAAATTTGGAGGCGCCGGGTATCGATCCCGGTACCTCTCGCATGCTAAGCGAGCGCTCTACCATCTGAGCTACGCCCCCTGATGACGTTCGTCGCCCGCCTTACGACTTAGAAAGTGTACAGTTACGCAACCAAACTATACCTAACCGTTCCCATTCCGTCGCCCGTTGGATTTGTATCGCCACAGTCATGGAATCCCGCAGTGGGGGGAGGGGGAGGGGGGGGGGGGGCAAGCACCCCCTTGGCAGCGACTAGGGCCCAGTATTACGATCTCGGGGTGAGGTTCTAGATAAAGTATCCTCGGGATAAGCAACATTTCAAAGCTTCTGATTGGTGATGTAATGAATGGTGAAAACAAGTTATCTCAATGATAAATATTAAATACTTATTACATTTCTTTTTTTCCTAAACCTTAGAGGATAATAATAACAAATGAAATTCAGAAATGTAGTAATTTCATAGTTGGACCTATGACTAGGTTTAGTTACAGTTTTAGGTGCAGCAGTATTATGTACCAACTCTGGGTGCGAATTGACGGGGGGGGGGGGGGGGGGGATTTTCCTCCTCTGGTAATTCCCGCCAGGGATGGCTAAATCCCCACCTCTGGATACTCATCTCATCTTGTATCATATCAACTGACTTTATCTTGTAACGTTAATAAATAATGCGTTGATTTATACATTAATAAACCAAACCAATGGACTAGCGGATCGCTTCTAGGCCATCTCAAGGGCAATAATTGGCCCCCAAAAAGATCTGACTCGGCGATTAATATTTAAATTTGTTTTTGTTTTTGTACAAACAGTAAAAATAAGGAATAAAACGTCGTTTGTTAGTTTGTAAAGTCAAGAGTCAGGATGGCCGAGCGGTCTAAGGCGCTGCGTTCAGGTCGCAGTCCACTTCTGTGGGCGTGGGTTCGAATCCCACTTCTGACAATTATTTTTTTCCATAAGAATGTATGCCATCCATTTGAAATCCCCACACAAACTGTTATTTAGAACCAAAGAATACTTCCAGCATGAAATAGATAAGGTTAATTAGAACAAGCACGTTGGGTGATGGTAAAAAAACAATGTCAGAAGTGGGATTCGAACCCACGCCCACAGAAGTGGACTGCGACCTGAACGCAGCGCCTTAGACCGCTCGGCCATCCTGACTGTTGACTTTACGAACTAACAAACGACCTTTTATTCCTTATTTTTACTGTTTGTACAAAAACTAACTCAAATAATTCTAATTTTTTAATCGCCACTTACACACTGATCTAAATATACCACAGCCGTTGTTATTTATAGCCGTTGACGCAGCCCTGTGGATACAGTGCACAACAATTATAAACATGCTCTGTTTCTGTTCTTCTAAATATTGAAAAGTTTTATTTAATATTTTAATGTTGTGATGTACAGTTTATTGTGGGAAATAAAAATATCTATATCTATTTATAATTTATATCTAGAATTTCCCTGTGATCGTGAAATGAAGGAGCAGCGAGTTTGTATAGTAGTCTACCCCGACTCAAATAGTATAGGTTTGGACTTTGGAGTTTAGTGTATGGTTAACCTGTAACGGATGGTCGCTTTGTTTGACTATAATTTTGTTTTGTGATATTTTTGTATGTTAAAATGTTAAATATCGGGTCATTTTAAGCACACTGTATGCAATTTTTTTTTATAATTTAAATAAATTGTTCTTCTCCATCAATAAGACCGCAAAGCTCTGTCGATTAGTAAGTTGTTGGCGACTTATTTAGGCCTACACTACCGGTTTTTGACAAAGTGCCATTTGAGTGGTTGGGTGTCTTGGCTCCGTTTCTCCACCGAAAATAAATAAAGTGTTCAGCCTACACTTGGCCTACGTGAAAACCTGTCAACCTTGCCATTCAAAAATAACGAATGACTCAAAAAAAACTTTGTCGTACTCGTGTATGATTAATTAATTATATATCCAAACATAAGTACGATATAGATTATTGTGGATTTGCAAAACAAACAAAAATACGATTTCGTACGCGGGGGCAAGGATGTGCACCCAAAAATGTAGGCACAGTTATTTTAATAAGACCGGATTGTTTAAAGACAGACTAGTGATTGTATTTATAACCTTTTGTATGAAAAAACGTGTTGAGAGCACAAAGGAAAAACACGTATCTACTAATCAAAATGTATACAATTATTATGTATTTTTTTAAATCATAGGGGGTTCTTAAAAAAAAATGCTTTCTTTAATTTGATAGCGTTCGCGTAACGCGTCAACGCGAAAACATTCGCATCAGCAAACGAATATAGCAAATTTGTTTGCAATTATTATAACTTTATAAATAAACTAGTTTCGAACGATACCCATCCCTAACTATGCAGGAGAATGTTGTAACAACAGTTATTTGTAGCATACATTTAAAATTTATATAACTTAAAGTTCATTCTTTCTGACATGTTGCTACTTATTACCTACCACTACCAGTTACAGTACATGTTGCTACCTATACCTTTGATTGGCCCCCTCCCCTCCCCCGAAAATATGTAGAATTTATATAACTTATGGTTCATTCTTTCTGACATGTTACTACTATAACCCCCCCCCCCCCCCCCCCCCCCCGAAAATGAGTAGAATGTACACATGCCATCGTTATGTCTGTGACAAAAGTAGAATACTTATACAGACTGTATATTAGTTGTTAGTTCCATTCGTACTGCAAATTGAAACTTGATGATTAGTAAAACTAATAAAATAGAATCATAACATAAATATCTATAGTAGATAACCTCTGCAGCTAAGACCCGTGACGAAATTCTACGCACCCGTATGTTAGGTATCTATCGTGCACATTCCATGTGTGCACAAAGTGTTTAGCAGATAATGGTTGTGCACATTATGGCTAATTACAACGCGTGGTAAGACCTCTGCGGCTTGAGGTGGCTTGCATGGGCTTCACTTCAGCTGCCGACCACGACCATCTGTCTTGGTGACGTAGGGTGGGGACCCAGCACGCGTCCAAGGGGGCCCAACACGGGGGTTTCTGCAGAGAGATTCTCGCGCAAGATTCTCGCCACTAAATGTGCATCGCTCTTGTAAAATGTAAACTAATATAAATTTAAAAAATAAAGGGATACACTAAAACAATAACTAAAATTAAACAGTTTGGTAAATGGTGAACGTGTTTTAATACAGTGTAGTTTCTTAGTTTATACGTGCGCTGCACTTGTGTACACTTTTCTTACACTTTTCTGTTGCAAATAGAGTTGTTGAGTTCAGCTAATCGAACAACTGTTTATCTCCCTACAAGGCTGTATCTTCTTTCTTCATCGTCAATCGACTCAGCACCTTCACAACATGAACCATTAAAGAGTGGAGGGAGGAGGTGTGAAGCGAATTCGTTACACCATTCCATAACCATTAATTGTTTTGATAAAGAACTCATATTTCTGTCCAGTGTCTGTCGATATTCAACACATTTACAACTGGACGTGGCATAACGTTCACTACATAAGTGACGCAACGTTTTGTCCAACGTGTATGCCTCACTTCAGGTTTGGTAGTAGCCCCCCCCCCCCCCCCCCCCGGGCACGTGGAACACTGTATGTATTTCTTTTCAATGGATACGGGTCTTTATCTATTCCCCCTTGCCCAGCACAGGCTCTTTGTCCACCGCACACAACAACACAGCGTAGCGTCATCGCAACTACTTGCTGCGGTTGTTGCCCAAGTCTTATGATGACGTCAGAGCTCATGTTTTATTTATCTAAGGAAGGGCCGGGTTTTTAAAGAAAGCTGTGCACAAGAGTTAAAGACCTCAAGGTGGTGTCTAAGGAAGGGCCGGGTCTTTAAAGAAAGCTGTGCACAAGAGTTAAAGACCTCAAGGTGATGTCTCGTCTCCTGCATTTATGTTCACTCCGATAAGAAACGATAGTTTTATCAATAGAAAGTCATGTGCTAGAGGCGGCGCATTTACGTATAACAGACCAGCACATCCATAGATCCTAATATAGGTAATTAATTCCGGTATGGTACAAGTTTTACTTGGGAATTAAAATCTAAAAAATCTCAACTGTATCTTATACAATTTTCAAAATTTATCTAGAACCCTTAAGTTAAGTGAAGGCCGTATGCACAGTCAAGTGTCAAGTGCAGTAAAGGATTTGTTGCTATTTATATGGAATTGACGTTAAGCCCAAAATCAATCAATCAATCTTTTATTACATGCTATTTTCCATAAGAACAAACTCCAAAGCAACCATAAACAGATCACATACTTAACTGGACTCTGCATTCATCGCCCTAAATCTACAATGACAACAGTGCACAACAATGGAAAATAAACCTTAACATAATATTAGAAACTCCTGCCCAGGGACTGCTACCTTATCGTGGTGGGCAGGTTTGCGTGCTTTGTTGATCCCGAGAGCTATGCCGGCGGAAGCGTATGCTTCTGGTAGGGCCACCCTTGCCGGACTGGTCGAGGAGGAGAAGTCAGACGAAGTGCAGTCCACACCCCAATCCCCTTTCCCCCCACTGTCCCATTGAATATTTCTCCTCCCACTTGGCCCTGCCCTCCCTTGCTTGACTCCCGTATAACGACTCACGCGACGTACAATGGATCTGATTCGGATGTGGCTTTATTCTTCATTATCATCTTTCTCATCTTCATATATCACCCACTCATTGTCTCGATTAGCCTCGTTGCAAAAATATGAGACATTAAGCCCAAAAAAAAAAAAAAAAAAAAAAAAAAAAAAAAAATATTAGAAACTAGTTTTTATTGTTGTGCATTGAATTGTCATTGAAGATAGGGCGGGATGCAAGTAGAGTCAAGTATTGAGCTAAGTTTATGGTTGCTGTGGAGTTTGTTTTTCTTATGGGAAATAGCATGTAATAAAAAAATTATATAGCAACAATCCTATACTTCTTGACACTATTGCCTGTGCATACGGCTCTTAGAGGACCGTGATCAACTCTATGTTTAAGGGTCCTGCCCTGGATCAATTTTGAAAATGTTCTATTGAAACGTACACCGCCATTCAAGGAAAGTTATAAACATAATCTTGTGTTTCGCTCAGATCATTAGAGGCGTTTTCTTCACCACAGAGTCGAGTTATATTAGATATTAATGCGTGGAAAGTGTCAACAAATCCACGCGCCTCCCCTATACACATGTGCAATGTTTGCTTGACCTCTCATGTTTTGCTTCACTTGTCGATCGCTGCCAGAGAAGAAGGTAGACCTCATTACTTTATCATCCACTCACGATAACACTTATCGCTCAACGAACCCCATCACTCAACAGTCGCAGAGATAAACCGATCAACCACAATCATGACTGCTAAACCAATAGAGGTGGCTCAGCGGTAAGACGCGATACTCTAATTCGGGAGGTCTCAGGCCACCGGCAGTCCTGACTGAAGGTTTTTATCGAGATATTCCTCAGTCTTAAAGGCGAATGCTGGGATTGAGTCCTACTAAATAGCCCTCGGACATTCCTTCCCAACTATCCAAACACCCTAATAACCTAGTTATTCACCTGAAGAGGGGCACTTCAGGTAGAGCTGGTGTGCACCCTATAACGGGTATTTCTATTCTACGAAAAATTATTATTATTTTTACTGCTAACAAGTGCTGCAACATTGCAACATATGGATTGAAGAAAATGCACCTCTTCTATACTATAGATAGTTAAACATGTATTTAAATACAGAATGTACTTAAATACGCATGTCGTGGTTGGTGGTGTGTTGGGTACTTAAGACAGGGTGTCTGGACCGAAAACTAGTGAAATCAAATGCTTTAGCGAGTATTTTTTTTATTATTATACCGCTTATATTAGCTTCATGTGTTTGTTTGTCTGGACGGGTATGTACTAAACACACGGTGCCAGATACAACAATTAAGCTCATTTGTTTTTCTACAATAATGACTTTGTGTACGGGATGATGGCCGCTATGTATTAGAAGTAACAGCAATACCAAATGTACCAAATATGGCCTCCAACAATGTCCGTGACGTAAGCAATACCAATATCGACAATACAATTCTCCGCCAATAAGATCGTTTTCGACCTGTTCGTTGACTATCGGGAAGGTCAGCGGACGGAGTAAGGAAAGGAAGGAAGGGCTCCTCTTAGTATCACGGTTTACACCTGCGCGTTGACCAACGTACTGGTAGCTTAGGAAGTATCATGCGACGAACTTAACCAAAAACTGGTCAAGCCAGTAATGGAGAAGTATAGATTCCCGTCATTCAAAACTAGAGACCGATCTACAATCTAAATAAGTCACTCTATAGTTAAATAGCAATAACGAATTGGATTATGTAATATCAAGCCTTCGGTGTTTTTTCAAATAACCGTACGAAATAATTTTATTACATTTTGTTGTTTTAACTTCCCATGATTTAAAATCATATTTAAAATTAGAAACAATATGATGCCAGGTTATCTTGCTGATAAAATGAGTTGTATAAGACAGGTTCATAATATAAATACGAGGGGAGCCGTGGAAGGCAACGCTTTTAGGGTTACATGTAATAGTAAGCAATGGCAAAACTCGGTATTTATAGCGGGTGTCAAGGAGTTTGACAAATTACCAAGTGTAATAAAGGATATAAAGAGTCTGGGCTTATTTAAATCAAAATGTACTAACTGGATTTATGATATGATGGATGTAATTTAAGATACAGTGGTTTTGATTTGTTTATTTTTCTATGTAATGTTAGGCCCATGCCCTTACCTTAATGTGTTAGAAGCAATGTAAAAAGTAAGTTGTGTGAGATCCAAATTGAGTCTATTTAATCTTAATCAAATATTGTAAGTGTGATATTGTAATTGGGAGTGTGTTGTTTCAATGCCATAATTGTATCTGAATGTAAAAAATGGCTAAATGAGCCAACAAACAAATAAACATACATATATACATACATGATACACCGTTTGACGAAACCAATCAGAACTCAAAAGCGAGGCATATACCCGGTTAATTAAAATAAAAATACAATATACGTATATTTATAATAAATAAATTACATTGGTACCGGATATGTTGCTGTGTACACTGAAATAACGAAAATAATTCATGCCTCTGCTTTGAGTGTGGAAATAAGGATACTATATTATGATATGAAAGTTGGAGACCATGATCTGGATTTACAAGCAGTCTTTTTCTGGGACCGGACCATTGTGTATTTCTTCTCAGTATCAGGAATAACTTTTTCATGTATCCTGGGTCTGGATTCACAAGAAGAGGTCGAACGTTAGGCCGGTCATAGACCAGAAAAATACTTGGGACCTCTTGTGAATACAGGACCATGGCTATTATTTCACCATTTCACTGTTTCTAATCAGATAGCCAATAAAATAAACCACACTTGTGAATCTCCTTTGATAATCATCATGTGTGGGGCTCCCTTGCCGAGCTTCTCCGCTTTGCATACCCCCCTCGCTCCCCTATAACACGAACCAGGTGCACCCCCCCCCCCCCTCGAGTGTGACGTCACGCCAGCTGACCGCGAAGACACTGTCGCACCACCTGCACGCGGTGGAGACGTCGCCGTCGAGAGGGGTGGCCGGGCACCTGCAGGGGGAAGAGTGAGTCACGGTGTTTGGGCGGGAGATTTAGGCGGGAAGCGTTTATATAGGCGCTCTTTTGATTCATTCTTAAAGACGCTACGGATAGTGTGAGCTTTTTATGAACGCAGACATGAAAAGAAACTATGTTGACGTGGAAAAAATATGTCAATCAATAGGTAATTTTAAACCATCCAGGTATGTATAGCCTACTATACCTTACGGGTCCCTCAACGTGAACAATTAAAAGCTCAAATGTTATATCAAAGATCATCTGATCATGGAGTTGTATGTAGGTACTATTATAAATCCATGATCTGATGCAAACAATATAATCATCAATTAACCAATAGAGATGGCTCAGTGCGTAGCACACGAGACTCTAACTCGGGAGGTCGCCGGTTCGATTCCGGCCATCGGCAACCTTGGCTGAAGGTTTTTTCGAGGTTTTCCTCAGTCGCAAGGGTTCCAACTTACGTACTGGAATGAGGACCCTGAAGAGGGGCACATCAGATATAGCTGGGCCCAGATTCACAAAGGTGCCTTAGTGCTAAGACATCCTAGTTTAGGCAAATCTTAGTGATCTAAATCATGCAAATGTCATTCTGCAATATCATAAAGATAAAATAAAGTACAATACCAACAATGTAACTAATAATATTGTATTTTTGAATATGTAGTAATATCCAGAGATGATTTATCATGATTTATCTAGGTAGGATTTGCCTAACTTAGGACAACTTAGACTTATAGGCATCTTTGTGAATGCAGGCCCTGGTGTGCACCCTGTAACAGGTATTCCTACGAAATGTTATTATTATACATTTGAATAGCTATATTGTCTTATCAAGAGTGTGGCAGAGTTGCCTATATCTCCCAAACATGACGCCTAACATGCCACGTGACTGATAAGCCTGACACAGCTGACTAGTGATAAGAGTGACGGCTCGCGTCGCGATCCAGATGGCTGTGGAGAGGATAATTACTTCCGCACCCCCCCCCCCCCCCCAGATACCGGCAGAGAATGGATCCGCCCAGACAGGTGTGACACATTTATTGAGAAGCACTTACCTGAAATCAGTTTTAGATGGAAATTGGGTCATGTTTTTACAATGTGACACAAATAAGCAGTGATGGCTGAAAAAGGGTCAGGTGATATCAAAATGAGACCTAAAGTAGGGCAAAAATTAGACATCCCTGCTTTTGACAGAATTTTAAAACCAACTTACACTTGTATCACACAACTTCTAAAGGTTGTGAATATAATATAACACAAATCTAAACAAAACTACAATTTTAGAGATTATTTTATATCGATCGTCGTATTATTTGAGAGAGTTTTTTCTGGTTTGAATGACAGATATATGCGTCTATTTTACAAAGGTTATAATTATTTATATTATTATTATTAAATACTATTCTACAGTACAACCATAGGATATTAAACAGCATTATAATATAGCAATGAAGAAAATAACATATTGAATAATTGGATTGCGCTCTACTGAAAATCTATTTTGCATTTGGGCGAGGGACAAAAATTTGAATTGCGCCCACGCATTATTTTAATGCATCCCTGACAAACATAAAAAAACACCATTAAAATGTATTGTACGACTTCTATGGTAGCAACGCGAACTTGGCATAAATAATTGTTTTATTAATAACCAGAACAGCATTGATATGATAATATTGGGTTGACGGTGAAAGACTGTTATATTGTATGCATGATACACGTTCTAATACGGCTAAAGCAAATGCGTGGACGGGGACTGCATGTGCATGTGCAATGTGCATTCTTTGATGTATAGACGCCTTCCGCCGTGCATCGAAGCTCGTAACAGTGCAGCTGCCCCCCTCCCCTGCCCCCCCACCCCATACGACACGCGTCACGCAGACCTGTTCGCTTTCATCCGCCCCTGCGCCCGCGTAATCCGTGAATTAATTTACTACTGGATTTAAGAACCTTGCTACCCCTTTCAAGCTGAATGCACTTGAACTATACGTATAGGCCGGGAAGCCAGAAGCCATCGGAGTGCAGGGTTGAAAGGAAAGTAAATATTTAAGTGAGCGCAGGACAGAAAAAATGTATGACTGTGTAATTATTATGCGCTCTGATTGTGTGTGTATGGGGGGGGGGGGGGAACAAGCTATGCTGCTGTCGATTTTTCAAATTTAATTATTGTTTATTCTGAATATAATTATTCCCAATGATACTTGATGGATGAATGAATGATGTGATGAGCTGGCGTTCACACAAAGTTTTAGTTTTAAGACGTTGTTTTCATTGTTGTTTTTAAAACAACGTCTTAAAACCTTATGCATTATGTCTTCAAAATCTGTGTGGACCACCCTTTACAAACAAGTGCAATGTTGTTCAATCTGCACAAAACTATATAGTCGAGCGCGCGCTTCGTCTGTACTCCGTGGCTTTAGGGACAAGTTTTCCCGCTAGGCAGCGTATCTATGCTCTGCCATCGCGAATCGCTCCACAGCTAATATTCACTGCGGGATTTGTTATTGTCATCTGCGTGGAGTTCACTCGTCGTGCTGGAGAATACGTCTACCAACAGACGCAATGATAGTATCACCACAATACCGGAGGCAGAGAACGAGATGCAGCTTTATTTAGGTTGGTATTTGTCACATACGTCACTTCACGATTACATTGTCTATGTCGACACCACCTTACGTGACATTGTTCCTTGCATGATCGTTCAAGCTCACCTTAGTTTAGTTCTAACTTCTAATGTGGATTGCCTTCACCGGTGATTTTAATTTTCTTCACTCGTCCTACCCAGGGACTGCGTCCTCATTGTGGTCTCTCATCTGAAACACTAGTTACCGTTGGTTAGAGCAGATTTGAGGGTTCGAAAGCTTATGTAACAGCTTCATTCTTCTCGTCAACTGCTCGGCAGTCCTGGTTAGTGGAGGAACCTATATGACTGGTCAAAGTTATACCGTCCTTTCGGATGGGACGTAAAGCCGATGGTTCCTTTGGTGCTTTTCGAGAGGAGTAGGCTACGTGCCGGTAACAGGCTTTCCCTCCTCCCTTCCTCAATATCATTCATCAATCATCACTCATCAGGCTAAAGAGGGCATTGTGCCCTACACTGGCCTTTATTTCAATAAAGTAAAGTTAAGTATCGTTTGTGGCCATGGTTTATGTGCTGAGCCCGACCGAGAGCTATGCCGGCGGAAGCGTATATTTCATAGTAGGGCCATCCCGAGGTCGAGGTAAGCAGCCGTCACCGCCCTTCCCTTTCCATCCCTTTCTTTCTACCCTACTTGTCACTTTCCTCCAAACACCCCCGACGTCATATGATCATAGTTGTCGAGTACAAATATTCAATCCTATATATACTCGTACTTTCTTGTTTGTTTACATTAACTCCGGCATTGTGTAATTTGTAAAATTAATAATTACATTGATTTTTAAATTTGGAGTTTTTCTCTCAACTTCTGACTCGTTTGTCGACACGACCCAATTCCATCTCCTTCGCGACCCACAGGTTGAAAACCCCTGTCCTACGGGATATAGAAAAAGTGTCTATATTCTTATCACGTTACCGATCTATACCGTTTCCGGTTTGTGTGACGTTGATGTACTTCCGCACACTACACGGTATGAATCGTATCATACTGAAGTCATCTCACAATGACCTTATCTTTATGTTTCGCAATCCATGCAGGGTGGGCGTGGGAGAGAGAGAAGTACAATGAACAATAACATCTGCTGGCTTATTTCACCCGTCTTGCATTGCGGGTGGCAATGAAACAACTATGCTGGTACAGGGTGAAATAACGATGAAAACAAACGTTGTCTACTATAAAAACCATGGGATGGTGAACCGTGCACACGAATATATATTCTGGCTTGCACGCTGAAATGTGAGGTGAAATTGGCCAGACTTCAACGGCATTTTCCTTAGAGAATTTTGGGTAGACAAATTTCCTCCGGCGGGGCGTTTCCCCCCAAATTGTTCATTATGTGGAATGTTCACCGAATCCCCCTTCGACAAACAGATAAACTGGCAACTGATTTCTCGCATAATTATTCAAAAACGTATAAAATTTTTGTTAACATTTTTTCTGGACCTACTTTGAGAATTTGGCACGCCTGGACAGAGTAAATTAAATAGTTTGTAAATATAATGGCACTCAAGCTTATAAAGGTCTGGGTGGTGAACCATTGGTACGCGAAGACTTTCTGACGGCACGCAGAAATATTTATATCGTATTATATCAGGATGAATACTGACCAACCTTCAAAGTTGTTTTCTGGGCTGTTTAGACTTAATTTCGCCTGCGGCGTTAATGGGGTTGCCCTAGATCCCTCGCTTATCTGAAGAGTTTTTTCTGAAGATAAGTACCGATGTGGACTAATTTGAATTACAAAAAAAATATATAATTCACAGCTCAATTCGAAACACATAAACAAACATGTAACAACATTCCTGCAAAAATAACAACACACATTATCATTGTGTAGGAGATTTTCGTGTGCAATGCAATGTTGAGGCAATGGGGAATGTCCCAACATACATGATTATGGTCATGCTGGTAAAGAAAGGTTTCTCTGCGAGGCAATTGCACACATTCATTACTGCATTGAAAGTGAAGATTATTGTGCAAGAACAAACGGTTATCTCTTACCACATTATTACCGCGTGACGTAACGGCACCCTCATCTTCCCCCACACACATTTCAACTTACCAAGGAACCAACGAAAAACGAAGTTAAAAAATCGTTCAAAAAATTTCCTTTCCGCGATTACCGCTAGTCGTACACATGGTTACAGCGCCCCTATGCATCGCTTCCGACTTGGAATTACAAGTGCGACGAGATTTTCTTGCGGAAATTGTTCATTCAGAATTTATTTCCAATACTTAAATTGCTTTTTGATAGAGGAAAAAATTAGCATTTGCAATTAAGGCGATGGCGTCTTAAGCAATGTGTTCGCCCCAGCCTTACGCCTTACGCAGCGTATTCTCACAACTTCATCACACTACAGCTGTGGTTCCAGGGGTAATTTGAGCCGGAACGCAGTGGAACGCAGTTCCAATTCCTTTTCCGAAACCAGCACGCGCGTTCCGGTATTATTTCGTTACGTAGGTTACTCCGTAAAAACTCGTGAATTAATTCGTATCTCTGAAAATTTCACAAATATATTTTTTTATTTGTTGGTATGAATGCAAGTTATTCAAGTTTATGAATTGCCCCTAGGTAGCCAGACCCAAATACATAGGCAATAACCTTCTGACTGACACTAAACAGATAACTCATTAATAATTACATATTATCGGTGTTCGCAATGTATAAATGTGGGCGGGGTTGGTGCTTAATTATATTTGACATCAAAATATGCGTTCCGGTTCCTTTTCAATTACAAATTAAGCCCTGAGTGGTTCCCAACCTTCTTTGACTCAAGAAACCTCAAGCCTACATTCAATAGACACGCCCCCCCCCTCCCTTATCATTAATGCTTCTGTTGAAAATATATTAAGAATTGTAATAAATCAACATTTTATAATTACTGCAAAACCATCTATATACTTATAGTTGGATGTACATAACAGTGGGACATCTAGCTTAGACGGTTTTTGCAAATGTCTTTGATTTGTTGGCGGATACTGACAAACATACTCTCATTTCCTCTTACACTGATAGATAGAAGTAAATGTTTTTAATGCTGAAACCCCTAACTTACATATATAATACGTTGAAAACTGCCGTTGATATTTGATCCTGTTTTCTGAATTGTTTCTGAACTGTTAAATTCTCAACTGTTATTAAGGGGGCTGGAGGATGAGTGCAGTACAAAACGTTGCAAATTTGAGGCATTATGTTTCAGTGAAAATTCAATCCTGGTCACACAATTATTAAACATGTGTTTGTATACTGTTGATAGGTGAATAATATTTATAATAAACTTCCCCAATCAGTAAAATCTTTACATCTCTTCCACTTTTTAAATACAGACTAAAAACTTTCCTCTTAATTAGGCCATTCTACACTTTGAAAGTATTATTTGATAACTAAAAACTTAAATGCCCGTTTTTCTGACCCATCCTTACTGTTATTTATGAATGTAGGCATATATGTATATTTTGTACTTTTTTAGTTTTGTATGTGTGTTTTATTTTGTATGTATAGTAGGACCAGGGAATATTATAATACCTTTGGTAGGACCTTACCTATGTTTGTATGTTTGTACTAATATTTGTACTACGTAAAAATCGCATGGTGAAATAAAATAAAATAAAATAATTTTTATATTGTTTTATTTTATCATCAAAATGTCCAGAATCAAGGTTTTTTCAACTACAACGAAAATTTCGTGAAGTGTAACATAGGCATCACGCTATAGAGGACTCAAAATAGACTAGACGCATTCTGGTGGCAAAAAAATAAACTTCTATTAGGAGTGGTCTAGCTGTCAATTTTCATTGTTGTTTCATTGTTATTATTCATCAATGGCGCTGAAAGGAGGTTGCTTAGCAGCGCTATCTATGTTAATTTTGAGCCATGGTACCCGCTAGACGCTGCTGAGAAAATGGGGACAATAACATGGGTAGAAATACGTCTTTTTAGTTTTTACCATTAATTTTCTTTACATTTTGCACTAATTATTTTAAATTTAGGATTTTATACCACCTTTTTCTTATCAACACGAATATGAGGGGATTTCTTGCACTTATAATGTGAGATTATGTGCAGATAATTACTCAAAGGGTAAGAATGTAATTCTTCACTTAATCTCAATAGAATTGGGAATACCCTATCATTTTGTAGCGTTTAAAAAAATATATGTTCACCGTTTTAGCATCTAAATCCCAAAACGCTAACTAAAACGTGATGAAAACTCATGATTCATGCCATGGAGCTGGAACTGAGAGCCCCTGGGGAGAGCTGACTAAAAGAATAAAATACTTTAACTGCAAACGAGATTTTGGATTATTTGTTGTTTAACGACATATAGGCCTACTCGATACGCAAAATCACATGCATGTTCAAACCCAAACACGCGCGCACGTACGCATGTACGCATATAAACACATGCGTAAATAAACTCTCTCATATACACACACGCAACCCCTGTGAGTAATCACACCTACACTTAACGTAAAAATAGGAATATTGGAACTAAATATACTCGTCGAGATGCCAAGCATATAAATAAGAATAGAGCCGTGATTATTTAGTTCTAATGGGCCCCCCCAAGGCTGCGCTAGCTGACTAAACCGTGTGTGGGCTTAGCCAGTCAAGGCAAAAAGCTTAATTTAAACCTCACACAACAATCAAAGGCGGTCGCAACCACATTTAAACTGTTTATAAATACACATGGCGTAAACTACAAACAATCTCACAAAACAGTATTTTTGTTTTCGTTGTCCGGCCAATGCTTTTTACGTTTTCTTAACAATTGCCAAAATTAAAATTAATCTTGTAAAAACTTATATTGAAACCTGCAGGCCCAGATTCACAAAGGTGCCCAAGTGCTAAGACGTCCTAGTTTAGGCCAATCTAAGTGATATAAATCACGCATATGTCGTTGTGCAGGGTCATAAAGATAAAATATATAGTGAAATATCAACAATTTTTTATTTGTGAATGTGTAGTAATACCGGTAATACCCAGAGACGATTTATCTTGATGTATGATCTTAACTTAATACAACTTATAGCTATAGACATCTTTGTGAATCCAGGCCGTGATGCTCAAAATAAACATATTTAGGTTTTTTCTTGAGAAGGCACGCGAGGAAAACGTACGTATTTATTTACCGTACACCGTAAAAAAATAAAAATGTTCAACAATGGACACAGATTTTGGGCATTGTTATACTGCAAGTTTTTATATATAATGACGTGATATACTTTAAAACTCGACATCTTTTTCATCCTATGGACCGGTGTATGAACTATTTTGTTTGCCGGTACACATTTAGAAAGAATACCGGTAAATCAAAAAATCCCAAAGCAAAATTCTAGACCACAATAATACAATCATAATATTTTGGCAACGGTGATAATTGAGCCGACGATTGGTTGATTCATATAAAAATGAAAGAAGTGCCACATGCCATCGATGCTCAAGCCAGGATTCGAACCTGGATTGCAGGAACTGTCAATTATTAGAAACTAAAAAATAACGTTTTCTCAGAAAACTCTACTAAAGAAAATATATACGGGACACCTGCAACGTTTGAAAAGGGCCTGCCATGAAAATGAGTCACAAATTGGCTCTATAGCACTTTACGACAATAGTGGATAGTGGCGATCACTTTACAGGAGACAACGCTTATTTCTGTGAACGCCGCAGTCAGTGGCGTACGCAGGAATATATTTCGGGGGGAGCTGCCCAGAGTAGAAAACTGCAAAAATGTGCTCAACAAACGACACAATGGGGGGGGGGATGTCCCCCACAATAGCGCCGCAGACAATTTTTTATAAATCCGTGTTTTTGAAGTGGTTTTAATGTGTTTTAGAAAAAGGTAAGGTGCTTTGCTGAACGGGATGCGGGTTAAATCATGACGTAAATAAGATGACTTGCAGAGTATAATTAAAAGTGAGATTTCGGGGGGGGGGGGGGGGGGCAGCCCCCAGCCATCCTCTGGTTACGCCACTGGCCACAGTCATATCATTTTCAGGAAAACAATAAATTTTATAGTCAAATTAATAGTAACTTTTAAATAAAATAGTTTTAATTTTCGAATTTGCTACAATTTATTACTTTTCTAAAAACTAATACATCACATTTTATGTAATATAAACAGTGGAATGAATATTGAATACACAACAGCGTACATTGTATGAAATTTAAAAAAAATAGCTTTTTAAATTTAAAACATCACCAACTGTCAATTGAGCAATTGAGCATAGGATTGCCTCACCAGCCGGAGTCGCTCTCGGTCGGTAGCCATGCAGGTATTAGGTGTAAGCCCGGATACCTATGTCTCTGTGTAACCTGACACTGTGGACACGAGCCCATACAACCCACGCAGGGGCGGTTGTATCGTAATGCAGGTGTGAGCTAGGTGCATTGCATTGTGGGATGGGGCGACACTTCCGGAACTGAAAGAGTAACTTCCGCTCAGCTGGGCACTCACTCTCACTTTCAGGGCTTCCGAAATTATTTCACATCTTTTACTGTTTCCTATAGATTATTCAATGAAAATGTCACGCTAGTCTTTTTGACGGGAATTTCCGTATTTCCGTTTCTAGTGCCCATCGAGGATACCGTAAAGAATAATATATAATTAATTAATCGCCTGTGTCCGCAGTTGAATAGAGCAGTAACCGCAACCACGATATATCATTTCATTTCTTTATTCTATACTTCAGTCTCAGTCATGCCTTACTAATTACGTACTTCCCTCCCCTACCACAACATTCCGGGACTTGCATGGTCTCCCCGCTGCAGAATTGTTGGTACCATTGGCAAATCGTGATGGTGTGATCGGATGTTATAGGATTGTGTTACGAAATGTAGATACTTCCTTTATACTTTTGTCTTGTCGCACATTTATTTATTTATTTATTTATTTATTTATTTATTTATTTATTTATTTATTTATTTATTTATTTATTTATTTATTTATTTATTTATTTATTTATTTATTTATTTATTTATTTATTTATTTATTTATTTATTTATTTATTTATTTATTTATTTATTTATTTATTTATTTATTTATTTATTTATTTATTTATTTATTTATTTATTTATTTATTTATTTATTTATTTATTTATTTATTTATTTATTTATTTATTTATTTATTTATTTATTTATTTATTTATTTATTTATTTATTTATTTATTTATTTATTTATTTATTTATTTATTTATTTATTTATTTATTTATTTATTTATTTATTTATTTATTTATTTATTTATTTATTTATTTATTTATTTATTTATTTATTTATTTATTTATTTATTCTAAAATAATTTAAAGAGAATATCTATTATGGATAATTCACGATGCTCAGTTGATTAGCAGGGGAAGCGTCGCTTTGGGCTTGTGCTCTCTACTTAGCGAAATACTGCATTTACGATTGTATGAAAGAACGCCAGGAATTTGTTGATTTTCTTTGAATCAAAGCGTATGAATGGAGCAATAGTAGGAATTGAGGTCGGTAGGGACATGCAATAGGGAAGTCTCACGCATTTTTGTATTTGCTTACTGGTTACCTCAAGTTAAAATAAACGGGAATTAATTGGTTTCGGCTCGAAAGGTGCATTAACATCGCTTTAACAGCAAGTCAAAGATATTGCTACCAAACACGCTCAGAAACGGACCTGCGCCATCTTGCTCGTGATTAAAAGGTTCTGACGTCATATCTCAGTAAACAATAATTTTATATCATACAAATAGTATAGAAATCCCACCCTTTAGTAGATTATTGCTCTCATAAGACTCTAACTGAACCAACGTTTATTTATAGTTAGTAAATGAACACTTCTCAACATTAATTAACAACAATATGTTAAATAATTGCATTATTTTAAACACGTTTTGGTAAATACTGTATCAAAATGTATTTTCTGAAGAAAACAGTGGTATAAAAGACATTGCTGTAAAGTCACTGCATCCTAGATATTGTAAAATGTCCAACTTAATATTATTAAGAATACTTCAAGGAGGCAGTTGTTTACATGACATAATTATGACGTCAAGAGCCGTTTTTCAATTACGAAACAAGAAGTTCCAAATTTCAAACTTAAAATGCTAATAGAATTGGAAATATACGCTTCTCAGATATAAAAATTATACCGCCCGTACTTCTAGATAATGATCTTCCATTTTTAGGTACTTTGAGGAATATTTATTTTTGATGAGACTTCCCTATTGTCCCTGGGCAAGCTACCTTCGAAAAATGATTAAAGTGATGTACAAGTTTGAGTTGAAACCCCAATAACTTAGCTCCAGCTTATGTGGTCCCTTTATTGGGCATAGCCCGACCTAAGCGATGCGATATGATTCATGACGGCTTCATGTGAATCACCGTCCGCGGGCGTCTAGTGGAAGCGTCGGACTGGCGCGGTGGCGTCGCGACGCCTGGCCTGGTCGGAACATTCACGCAATCGACTCATCGAATCAGTCTGGGCCATCATTCAATCATCTTCATACGTCACTAAATCCATGGAACAGCTTGTCGAAGTAAGCCACTTCCCTTCCATGTGCAAGAAGCACATGGGGCAAACTTTTAACTTGTGACGTGTTAGTTAAGTTTAGTTTTAGTTTAGTTTTGGGATAGTATAGTAACTGTTTAATTGAAGTGTAAGTAGTATCTAGTGTTTAGAAGGCTCTTCGCGGCACAAGATTTCTTAGGATTTTAAGTGTATTAGCCTAATGTTTGCTTGCGTCGACGCCGTTTCTTGTAAAGAGACTTTTTTTTTTCCTTTTTACGTACGTGGTTTTGTGATGACATGAATGAACAATTAATAATAATAACAATAATAATAATAATAATAATTATTACTTTTTTAAAAATTAAAAAAAAAATTTAAAAACAAAATTATTAATTAATAATTACATCAAAAAATATATTTTTTTAAAAACAACGCTTATATTTAAATGCACTAAAAAGTAAAATATAAATTTTCGCCCAACAAATTTTTGCCTCACTCGGAAAATAAAAACGTTGGGCGCTTTCGGTATTGACATAGATTGCAGTAGCTATTCTGCTGTTTATGCAGGGAAAGCGCCCAACGCTTTTATTTTCCGAGTGAGGCAAAAATTAGTTGGTCGAAAATTTATTTTTTACTTTTTAGTGCATTTAAATATAAGCGTTGTTTTTAAAAAAATATATTTTTTTCATGTAATATTATTTTATACTTTTTAGTCTTAAAGAATATTGCAATCGAATATATATCGAATATCGATTGATTAATTAATAATGATGGTTTAATTGATTATTTAGTAAATATGACAATTGATTCATGTATTGTCATTAAGAATACGTCTGTGTGCAAACTTTCAGCTCAATTCGACGTTCAAAAGTGAGTGTTTTATCGACCCCCATATAAAACATCAATTAATTAATTATGATGGCTTAATTGATTATTTAATAAATATGACAATTGATTCATGTATTGTCATTAGAATACGTCTGTGTGAAAACTTTCAACTCGATTCGACGTTGGGAAGTGGGTGAAATATCGATTCCCATATAAAACATTAATTAATTATGATGAATTAACTGACTATTTTTAGTAAATATGACAATTGATACGTGTATTGTCATTAAGAATACGTCTGTGCGAAAACTTTCAGCTCAATTCGACGTTCGGAAGTGGGTTAAACATCGATTCCCATATAAAACATTAATTAATTATGATGAATTCATTGAATATTTAGTAAATGTGACAACTGATTCGTGTATTGTCATTAAAAATACGTCTGTGTGAAAACTTTCAGCTCAATTCAACGTTGGAAAGTGGGTGAAATATAGATTTCCATATAAAACATCAATTAATTAATTAATTATGATGAATTAATTCATTATTTAGTAAATATGACAATTGATTCGTGTATTGTCATTAATAACACGTCTGTGTGAAAACTTATAACTCGATTTGACGTTGGAAAGTGGGTTATACATCGATTTCCATATAAAACATCAATTAATTAATTTTGAGGAATTAATTGATTATTTAGTAATTATGACAATTGATTCGTGTGAAGTCATTAAGAATACGTCTGTGTAAAAACTTTCAACTCGATTTGACGTTGGAAAGTGGGTTATACATCGATTTCCATATAAAACATTAATTAATTAATTATGATAAATTAAGCGATTTAGTAAATATGACAATTGATTCGTGTATTGTCATTAGTAATACGTCTGTGTGAAAACTTTCAATTTGATTTGACGTTGGGAAGTGGGTTAAATATCGATTTCCATATAAAACATGAATTAATTAATTATGATGAATTAATTGACAATTTAGTAAATATGACAATTGATTCATGTATTGTCATTAAAAATACGTCTGTGTACAAAATTTCAGCTTGATCGGACATTTAAAAGTAGGTGAAATATCGATTCAAAGGTTCATCGATTTCCATGTAAAACATTAATTAATTAATTATGATAAATTAATTGACAATTTAGTAAATATGACAGTTGATTCATGTATTGTCATCAAGAATAGGTCTGTGTAAAAAATGTCAGCTTGATCGGAGATCTAAAAGTAGGTGGAATATCGATTCAAAGATTCCGTCTAGACAAACAAGGCAAGTTAATATAAGCGTTGTAATAATAAAAACAAACAACGACTACAATATTAAAATAAATAAATAAATAAATAAATTCACATTTAGAGTCTACCCACTCAGTAATTAAACTGATTTGCAGCGGGGGACTTTAATTTAAAGTGACTAAACCAACCCTGTAGGCTTCGAACACCATCGACGAGTGAGCGATAACCAATCAAAGATCGATATTTCAAATACGAAACATATGAATCAGTGATTGGACAGTGCGAACACCTGCGGACAGATGCCAGAATCAACAAGGCCGATTCAGAACAACTTTGAATTTATTGAGTGCTTCGTTGCTAGGACGGCTCCAAAGTCACCGTTTACTTATTCCTAAGCCAAGAAGTAATGGAATTGAATCCACATTAGAAGTTAAAAAACTTCTGCCTGAAGCGGGATTTGAACCCGGGACCTTCTGCATTGGAAGCAGGGATGCTAACCACTGGACCACCCCAGGCTGAAAATCAATTCTCATAACTGAGTGGGTAGACGATAAATACAAAGGAAGTATACACGATGGAGATGTGAAACGGTGGGCGTGGCCAAATAAGTGTGTGCACTAAACTGCCGCATGTGTGAAAGAACGCCAGGAACCTGTTGTTTTCTTAGAATTGTTGTGCATGAAGGGAGCAGTAGATAAGGATCTGAGGTCGATGTGCGAGTGGGTGTGCGACGTTGGGGCTAGTACAGATCTTTATGTAATTTACTCTATTCTCCGTTGTTATGATGGCTACAAATTCATCGATTACAAGATTGTATAATCCTAGTGCTAATTAAAAGAAGTAGCATGTATAGAAATCATAATACCTGATCGGTTGAGATACGTTATTTTACCGTTTTGGGTTTTAGATGCTAAAGTGGTCATTTATTTATTGGTTTTATTTTTGAAAACGCTACAAAATGCTAATTTTACATAAAATAATGTGTTCCCATTCCTATTGAGATTTAGTAAAGAACTGCCAAAAGTTACAACTGAATTGATTTTAACTAGTACCTGCACGTCATTTTTTAAGACAAGTGCAAGAAACCCCATGATATACAAGGTTTTGACGGAAAGGAAAATATAAATGCTACAAAATGCTAAATTTAAAATAATTAATGCTAAATTTAGAGAAAATTTTTGTTAAAACGACGTATCTCTACTGATCGGATATCGAGCCCCGAACGTTACACACATCATTCACATTCCAGGATCAGGATCAGGACTAATATCATTATGTGTAGTTCCGCCCGAGAAATCATCTATATATTCTATTGTATCAATTTCACAGCCGTTGAGCAAACATTGATACGAAGCAGCTGAGAAGCCCGCCCGCCAAAGTCGTTGGAAACAATAAGGCGGCCTAGATGTGCAAATCATTGTATGTTAATATCGTCGAAGTGGTCGGGCACGCGGCCGCAATGCAACCAGTGCAGCTGGAGTATCAGAGCCATCTCTAGCTGACACCCTTCTCTCTTGTCTCCATACGGCCGAGCACACATGACGTTGGTGAGGGCACAACGTGCTTCAGAAATCATTATCAATGTTTCTTAACGCTTACCAGGATTAAGAGCGAAGGGTACCTCTACGTCAAAATCCGCAGAAAAGTTTCATTTGTTAATTTATCTCAAGAATAGATTTCGAAATCGAAAATCTGAATCAACAGCGTACTGTGTTTTGGTAAGCCCTACAGACTGAATGAGATATTATAACAATAGCGTAGATATTCTGATTATTAAATCGATTAGTAATAAAATTAATTACAAATATAAATTATGCCGATTATAATGTTAAGACACATGTAGAGCATTCAGTGTGTAGGGCTTACCAATCCTCAGTGCGCTGTTGATTCAGATTTTCGATTTCGAAGTCCATTCTTGAGATATAATTTAAAAATGAAAATTTTGTGCGGTTTTTGATGTAGAGCTACGGTATAGTCTCACTACAAAAAACACGCGAAAGGAGCGTTTTTTGTAATATCGTGACAACGCAACACAATAATATCACAAAAGTGATAAATGACTTAATTGTGGTTTCGTAAGAGCTAAACAAGCTGGATAAAAAAAATTGCAAATATTTGTATTTACCGGGTGATGAGTCATCTTATTTTGAATTATTTTGGATTACAAAATAATATCTGTAAAGGCCGAGCTACGTAGAAGTTTAAGAACTTAGAATTTGGTGATTAAGAAAAAAGTGTAAACACACAAAAACATATGCGTTCACATAACAATTCTTATTCAAAACAATTGTCTTACATTTGTAACAAATTGCAAAAATTTGTTAGTCACAAATTCTAAGTTTGTTCTTTGTTTCACCTTTTTATTTTCGGTATTCTGACGAGTTTCAATACTATTCTGTTTTTAAATAGTTGGAGAAACAGCTATCTTTGAAATCCATTACAATCAGGGATTCGTTTTGTAAAGATCCCCCTACAGGCAGCCGACTCCCGCTATGTCGGTGAAGGTTTGCGACAACCCCAGGGAATAGTTTTATAGCAAGTAGGCTTATTGGTTTGAGTCAGCCTAGCGATGAATCAGCTAATTGTTAGGTTAGCCCCCCTCCCCCTCCCCAGGTAAGCAAGATACTCCCCCATCATGGCATAGCAGATGCGTCCAGACACACACGGGGCAATTATACGCCCACGCAAATCATGCGTGCATGCGTAGACCCCCCTTGCAGTGCACTTTACCCTCAGTATACCAGTCATGATGAATTGTCAATTTTTAACAATTTGGATTAAAAAGCGTTACTTCCAAGTCAAACAGAAAGAAGACCTTGCCACCAAACGGAAAATGAAGACTGTTATTAATTATTGCTATTGCTTTTATTATTCTGTTTTTGAACACACCAGGGCCCTCATTCCAAAACAGTTTTAGGTGGTTGTAAAGTTGCGCCCCCTATTCCGTAAACCGGTTGCATCTTGCGTACTAGAATGACAGCCCATTACTTCAAAAGTATGGAGGAACCATGTAACACCAAAAATGAACCAATATTTAAGGTGTTTCGTCATCACCTCCCTAATATTATACAATTAAATGACTAGAAAATAAAAAATATACCTCACTAATGTTATAGACTATACAATTTAATATACAAATAGACAAAACTTTGAAACAAAAGGACAAATAAATAATTCATAAAAAATTATAAAATATAGAAACTATGACATCGAGTGTGGAGAGGGTTCAGTAAAGTAACGAAGAATATTTTGGTGGGGCAATACGGGAACACAGTTATGATGGATCTATACTGTCTTGTCTCGTATGTGCTGTAATCAAGGCAGGCATTTAAAATTATGTAGCGTTCGCCCGTTGGGCGAGTGAGGTTTCCAGTTTACTAGTCCGAAAAGAAAAACACTAGTCCTACCATTTCCTAATCATCTAATTTGTATCAAAATCACACTTTACAACTTGCCACCATGGTTGTCAAGACGGAGAACACTATTTTGACCTAGTTGTTGTATAATTATCGGAAAGAATTTTGGTATCAAGAACAACGTCTGTATTTTGTAGCTGATGATAATTAGGTATCGCATTTTTTAAGGATTTATGTTTGTTTAACAAAAGTCGCCCATCGGGAGAGTGTATTGAAAACGTCTCGCCCGAGTAACAGTTTTCTCCGGGGACGGGCGAGCTGTATGATGACAGTGCTATAGTCCCGTCAATTTAACTTATAAGGTGTTGTCACGGACACGGATTATGTAATAGGGAAGTGATGCGTGTGACAACTACCAACCTAAATCAAGTGGCATCCCGTTCTCATGCCTCAGGTATTGTAGTGATAATATCGGCTATCTGTTGTCAGACGTGGTGGGGTCGCATTCCATTCACGGTTGGTGCAGTCAATGCAGTGGACAATAACAATACAGCTATGGGGAAATCCCGCGGTGATTACCGTTGAAATACACCGTGTGGTGCGACTGTCTCTTCTCAAAATTTTAGGAGATACCTTGCTTCTTAGGCTCTATGTCTAGTGAGCGAAAATTCAAGTGAGCGAATGTTCTAGTCAGCGAAAACGCACCCGACCATTCGCGCATTGGAGTATTTGCGCAGTAGAGCATTCGCGCACTTAATTCTTCGCCTAGTAGATTTTTCGTGCAGTACAGCATTCGCTCTTTAGACCATTCGTGGACTAGAGTTTTCGCTCAGTAGTTTTTTCGCTGCCTGGATCATTCGCGCACAAGGGTTTTCGCGCATAAGAGCATTCGCGCAGAAGAACATTCGCTTACTTAAAATTTCGCTCACTAGATACGTTCCCCTTCTTACGGCGTGGCCAGTGTACGTCTTCCACTCTTGGCCAAGAGCCGTGCTCGTTACCACGTGGCCAACCACGTGGCAGCTGCTACACGCATGTACGGTAATCATCCGAGACAACCAGGGTCACGCACAACGATTACACGCGTAATTCCCCTGTATTAACACAGATCCATCAGTGATCGAATTAATTAATGCGGTTGTTGGTGTTTTCGGGCGCTCGAGTGGAACACTTGCTCGCTTTGCGTTCAGTTGCTCTGCACTCAACCACGCAATGGTGTGAATTAACAATGTAATTAAAGGAAAGGGAAAGAATAGTTTTTTCAGTCATTTGGGGGGGGGGGGGGGGTGGGGGGGGTCACTCTTTAATACGAAAAAACAACACGTTCAATGTGGAACTAAATTGGGTATGTCTGTTCTGGTTAGGCTATGTATAAAAAACCTTATAAATAGAACATTTATTTTTTAATTGTTTGTATCTTATTTTTCACATTTTAATTTTAATTTATTTTTATAAAGAGAATTTAGAACGTTCATTTATCGTTTATTCTTGAAATTCTACAAACAGCTTTAAGTTGTCTAATTACTGCATGTAACCCATATAAACTGTAGTATAGGTCTCATCTGATGGCAGTTTCGAACCAAACCCTCCCCCTCTCCACTATCAAATTTAATTTTACTGAACTCATAATTTCATTTCAGACAGTTCAGCCATATTGTTTTAGATGGAGCACGATATATATGTATGGAGCAGATTGTATATAGAATGAATAATCATGTGGAGGAAACACTGTAGTAATGTCTGTCTGTCTGTATGTATGTCTGTCTGTCTGTCTATCTGTCTGTCTATCCATCTGTCTGTCTGTCTGTCTGTCTGTCTGTCTATCGGTCTGTCTGTCTGTCTGTCTGTCTGTCTGTCTATCTATCTATCTATCTGTCTGTCTGTCTGTCTGTCTGTCTGTCTGTCTGTCTGTCTGTCTGTCTGTCTGTCTGTCTGTCTGTCTGTCTGTCTGTCTGTCTGTATGTATGTATGTCTGTCTGTCTGTCTGTCTGTCTGTCTATCTGTCTGTCTGTCTGTCTATCTGTCTATCTGTCTGTCTGTCTGTCTGTATGTCTGTCTGTCTGTCTGTCTGTCTGTCTGTGTCTGTCTGTCTGTCTCTGTCTATCTGTCTGTCTGTCTGTCTGTCTGTCTGTCTGTCTGTCTGTCTGTCTGTCTGTCTGTCTGTCTGTCTGTCTGTCTGTCTGTCTGTCTGTCTGTCTGTCTGTCTGTCTGTCTGTCTGTCTGTCTGTCGATGTGTCACCCCTCCCTAGTGTGCCAGGTTGTGCAAATAGGCCAACCATGCTTGGGGTCGGAAGGTAAGCAAGAAGCGATGCTAGTGTCAGGTAACAACCACCAGGGGCGCACCAGAAGGCACGTGGCCTAATAATGACTCACTATATGTCCCCTCCCCCCTCCCCCCCCCCCCCCTCCCCCCCCCCCCCCCCCCCCCCCCCCCCCCCCCCACCCCACCCTAAACCCGGTCAAAACTACAAGTATCGTACCATAGATTCCATGCGTAAGTCAATAAGTCTAGAACTCGGCAAGGTTACATCATAAAATCAACTACTGTTAGAGTTACCCATAAATTTAAGAGTTTTGAGTGATTTGATAGACTTAACATTTTCTTGATTTGACGCTCCCCTGCTGCTCCCCTCCATCGCTATGTGACTACCCCTTATTCCCGTGACAACCCGACAATCATATCATATTTATTCATTTCATATTCATAATTTATAATCAGTCATATTTGTTATGCTGGGCAATGGTCACATAACTAGGGGGTGAAGCTTTTAAACTATTTAAAACTTAAATTATCCACTCTTATAGGTCCTTGTTACTTTTCAAAACGATCCGCCTTATGACCGATGAGTACGTTTAAGTCAAAAACCGCAGCAAATTGTCGTGTTTGAATAAAATTATATCTTAAAAATGTACTTCGAAATCAAAAATCTGAGTAATCAGCGTGCTGTGGTTTGGTAAGCCCTATATACAAGCTGAATGATATATGTATTGATCATTATAATCAGGATGACTGTGATTTCTATTTCATTACATAACTCATTAAATAATAATCACACTCCTACCAATGGCCATACTGATTATAGTGTTCGATCATGGTTCGATACATTTATCATTCAGTATGTAGGGGTGACCAAACCACAGCCCGCTTATTAGTCATATTTTCGATTTCAAGATGCATTCTTGAGATATAACTAAAAGATGAAAATTGTTTGCGTTTTTTTTACGTAAAATCAATCAACAATCAATCAAACATACATGTATGGCTTCTTTGAAAATTTCTTGTTTTGGAAATTAATTGTTTTTAAAATAATATAGTAAAATCAAAATACAAACAGGGGAAACTAGACCAACTAGATATTAAATTCATTGAAGTAGAGTAGAATATAGCCATTTCAAATAAAAAGTAGTCTTTACTACAAAATAATGAAACTACCTATTCTGTAACACAAAACATAGGAATAATAATTAATATAAGGGGGGGGGGGAGGGGATTTCTTAAGTTTTCCAGGCTTTCTATTCAGGATTCTGAAAGTATAACCATAATCCAGTACATTGGATTCTCTATGTAGACCTCCACCCAGCCACGCTGAATGATAAAGCATTTCAAAGGTTCGTTTGTGCCACGCCTAGCAAAGACACTTTTGGGTCTGAGTTACAAGAATATTGTACCGTGTGTGAATACGCTACGAAAATATAAATTGCATTCTCTCCGTTGCAAAATGCTCTCATTAATTTTCTTCTTGAGTTTAATAATTTTATCATATTATTATAATATTTACTATTATTTAATATTATTTATCATACTTGTATCTTTTCCAGTTTACTGCGATGCATTTTAGAGCAACATAAATAGATGTAGATCTACTCACCAATAAAGGTGGCGGTAATGAGGGTAAAGGCGGAAATATGTTGGTCTTTCACGATGAATTGATAATATTATTAAATACAAAATTACAAAACAAGTTTTTAACTAAAAAAAAATTACTATAAATCTAGCCAAGTAGCTATATTTAAGTTAATACATAATACAAATATGTTAATTTATTAAGCGAGCGAAGCGAGCGTTTCCACGAGAATCTTATGGCACTTCGTTCTGTTTTTTTTTTTTTTTTTTGTACCGTACTAGACTCTAACGGCACTTCATTCTGTTTTTTTTTTTTTTTTTTTTTATGTCTGTCGATAGCGGTCGAACGGAAAGTCCGATCAATTTGAAATTTGAACCATCCACAAGCCTCTATGTGGATTGAAGGTGTATAGTTTTGAGGCAAAATCGTTTGAAAAGTTACAAAGTTACACCATAGTTACTGCAAAATATTTTTCTGAAACAAAATGGCGGCAAAATGTGAGATAGCCGTATTTTTTAAAACTTTTTCCGGTCACGAATATGTTCATTTAATGGCTATCTGATCAATATTGGCAAAGTTACACAAAAGTTACTCGAAAATATTTTTCTGAAAAACAGTAACAGCAAAATGTTAGGTGGCTATCTTGTAGTACATTTTCATCCGGTCACGAATATACTAATTTAGACGTGATCGGATACGTATTAGAGGCAGAAATGACATTTCTATTGCTGTCAATAACTGTTAGTAACGGTGGCGGACCGCGGCGAAAACATGACAAAGAAAATTCTTAGCAACGCACATGGCACTGCATTCAACAATATCGGGAATTGTAATAGCTATGGGAATTAGAAAAATTTTTGCAATGTGCATTCTTGAATTGTTGTTAATTGTTGTTTTTATTAGCTTTGAGATCTTTTCGCCAGAACGTTCGTAGATATGGACGCGCTCGCTTATCAACGCGTCAAACAGAGCGTTTTCCTAGTAGTTATATGACGGCTACAAATGAAGGTTTCAAGTAAAACTGACGATGATGATATATGTCTCATACTTTTGCAACTATGCTAATCGAGACGATGTGTGGGTGACTATTAAGATGACAAAAACGCCATATGACATCCATGCCCGAGCCAGGATTCGAACCTGGAACGCAGAGACCAACGCGGGCAACGGCTAATCGACCGCGGCCAACTGAATTGTGCACTGAAAGTCACCATGCAGCAACGAATCGGTGTTCGAAAACACTGTTGAGAGTACAGGCTACCTAAATTCAGTGGAGTCATTAACAAAGTCATTTTAACAAAGAAACGTTGATAACAAGGGGGAAAACAAAAAAAAATTCCGGTACCGGGAATCGAACCCGAGCCTCCTGGGTGAGAGCCAGGTATCCTAGCCACTAGACCATACCGGATGAGTGAATGAATGAGAAATAAGAATGTACATAAACTATCTATAAATAGATTTAAAAGTTGTATTTACATCTCAAAACTGATAAAAATAAATACAATTTCACAGACCTGTATCAACGGCTAAAATTATAATCGTTGTTCAATATGATTGATTCACAATCGAACCACACTAAATGGAGAATGTAAAAAAGTCTCCCCGGCGGGGAATCGAACCCCGGTCTCCCGCGTGACAGGCGGGGATACTTACCACTATACTACCGAGGACTACGGCTTTGTTGCCGTTCAATTGACTTTATGTGGAGCCAACTTCCTCGTTCGTCGCTCCGCCCACTAACGTGGTGTCGTAACATCTTCGAAGTTCGAGCATTGACTCATCTTTTGAACGGAAATACCAAGCCGAGCGCATTTCTATCACACATTTTTCAACTCATGGCCGCACTCATACGGGTTTTATTATAACATTCCAACCACAATGTATTGCAGGTGGCCGCGATTTTGATTCGGGTGCGACTATAGGTTTTACCTCGGGTTTTACTGTTGTTGCTTTGGAATGTGTTTGTTTAACCCTGTAAGTTTTCATTTTTTTTTCTAGACTTTTTTGTCTCGACGTGAACCTGGCCGAATTTTGAAAATAATTCAAGAATTTCAATAGATTTTTTTGTATTGATTGTTCCAAAATTAAAAATGGCATCCTACTCACATCCGACAAAACTGTTGCTATAGCTGAATGGAGTTTCAGGCACTCCTTTAGGATGGACATAAAACATAACGTCGTCTGTATAGATCAATCATATAATCATATTATATCATTAAATTAACATCTTTCACATAAGATCATATTATTTTTAATGAATATTTTTTCTAAAATGTTCAAAACGTTTACTCAAAATTAATTCATATTACGGATTTTTATCATCGAAAGAGGTCTAGAAAAATAACCCATTGTTTTTTTACGAATTTGGTACCAGTACTAGAGGTATTATAAAAAAATAACGTATTAAAAGCGTGACTTGTTCTTTAAAAAACGGAAGTTGGCCCACCATTCTCAATTCTCATACTTACGACATAATGGTACCAAGAACCAAGGTACCAAATGGTACCTGAACGGTGGGCGTGGCCAAACAGCTGTGTGCACTGTGCATGCAGATTGCAGCCTATACTTAGTAGAAGAATGCATTTACAAACGTGTGAAATAACGCCAGGAATGTGTTGATTTTCGTTGAATTAGTGGCCATGATAGGGGCATTAGATAAGGATCTGAGGTCGGTATGCGAATACTTACTTTTAGTTGGGTCTAATAAATAAAATAATAATATTATTATAATAATTTGTATGTATTGCAAAAATCAAATAATAATAATAATAATAATAATAATAACAATAATAATAATAATAATGATTATGACAATTATTATTATTATTATTATTATTAATATTATTATTATTCATTATTTACCAAAATGAGCTTGCGCTCTTTACAATCACTAGTATGAAATTGTGGTAGAGGAATAATAATAAATAATAATATTTTGTCTGTCCAAATATTGAGGGACCATGATGACGACAAGTCAACAACAGAAGCAGCAGACTCGACTAACAACAATGGTCGCAGTTTTGTTGGCAATATTGACCTCCGCACACTGAAAGTCATTAGATGTAATAAAGTTGCAAACAAAACCTGCCGCTCGGTGTGATGGATCAACAGATTGCATGATTAGATCACGCGTGTTGTGTAGCAAAACAATGAGTGATGATCTGGCGCTTCATCACTTGGCCGTTACGTCAGCACGCCCACCTTCTTATAACCTGTCCTGTCGGGGTGTCAAGGAAGTGACTGGAATTAGGGGCCGACCGGTAACAGAAGGGTATGAGCACGTAATCATAATTACATTTCTTGTTTGTGGTCGTTACTAAATTTACACTTGCTTGCACGCCAACAAGAGTTTTCTTCGAAAGTATTTCGCTCTCGTAAACACATCGTTTGTATTTCCATATTCTGATTCTCTGACCGGATGGAATGTTATGAGAGGCATAAGCTGCGTTCCTGAATTCATCTCAAAAGTAATCGCGGATTACCTGCCGTGACGTCAGCATGGATTGGAAGACACAGCGTAAAAGGGACACTAGCTGCGTTCCAGAATTCATCTCACAAGTAATCGCGGATTACCTTATTTACCTGCCGTGACGCCAGGACATAAAATGGACACTATAATGGGATTTGTTTTGCCTCGTAAATGGGGGGAATGGAAGACCGTATTACAGCTAGAGTGCGCTGTGAGCGATCATGCTCAATTTAGATGTCTAATTTCCGTTAAGTGCTCCCTCCAAATATTATCACTCTAATACATTCTTAATAGTAATTTTTATTATGGATACACTAAGCACTTAATTTTTTTTTTTTTTTTAGTAGAAACACAATTTATTAAATTATAAACAAACAAGGTACATGTATTCTTCATAAAATTTCCTAAGTAGTAACTTTTAACATTTTAACATAAAATAAAGACAAAAACATAAAGGTTGGCAATTCGGCAAGAAAAAATACATATATAAGATGAGGAAAAAAAGTTGAAAAAAAACCTCTTCGGAAGAGAGTAAGACGTAACTTAATTAAATTAATGAACACACATAGTTATAGCAGGTACTCTCTTAAAATAAAATTGGCTTTAGTAAGATTGAACAAAAAGGACAGAATTAAAGTAAAATATGTTTTGTACGTTTATGTTTGTACCTTTTATATTTAAGTGAATGTAGACTGTAGTCTCCTATACTAGATATTAAATTATTATGAATATTAACATTACATTTAGAGTAAAAGCGATCAGTGATATTAAACACAAAATCCTTAATAGTAGGTAGATTAAAAGCGTTATGTAGGTCGAATATCCATGTGCTTCGTGGTAAGTTTCCTGCCATTCTTAAACATTTATTTTGTACTATTTGTAGTTTTCTATAGTTAGATGTGCAGGTTGAACTCCATACTGGGCATGCATACATTAGAATTGGCCTGATTATCATAGTGTACAGAATTAATTTATTTTGTTTGTTCATATGATTATGTCTGTTAAATAAGGGATACAATTGTTATATAGCGGAGTATGCTTGCTGAATTTTGCAATTAATGTGGTAGGTAAAAGTGAGTTGTTTATCAAGGTAAATACCTAGATACTTGAGTACGTGGGACCAGTCTATTATTTTATGGTTTATAAGTAATGGTTGGATGTTTCTTGGTCTGCGCTTAGTAAATAGGATTGCTGTCGTTTTTGAGTCATTAACTTTAATTCGCCATCGATGGAAGTGTTTTTTAATTTTGAGGAACGCTGCTTCCAGTCTCTTTTTTATTGCACTGATTCTAAAGGAAGAAGTCACAATAGCGGTGTCATCTGCATATACACTTAAAAGAACATTTTTTAGACGAGGAATGTCATTTATAAACACCGAAAACAGCACTGGGCCTAGCAGGGACCCCTGAGGGACTCCTGCGAGGATGCGTCTGATGCTAGATTTCACATCATTCACTTTTACATAAAAACTCCTGTTTTGCAGGTAAGACTGTACTATAAGAGTTAGGTATTTGGGGAAATTGTTTGACACTAGTTTACATATTAGACCATTATGCCAAACAGTGTCAAAAGCTTTTTCAATATCTAGTGAGATCATTCCAGTATGCTTATTTAAGTTATAATTGTCTGTGATGTGTTCTGTAATCCTGGTCAGTTGAGCTGTGGTACTGTGATGTTGTCGAAAACCGAATTGTTTATTAATTAATATATTATTATCACTTAGGTGATTTTGTATACGTTTTAAAATTACTTTCTCCGCAATTTTACTCAGGGAGTCAAGTAAACTTATTGGGCGATAGTTTTGGACTTCCGATTTATTTTTTCCGGGTTTGGGGAAAGCGAGAAGCTGAGCTATTTTCCAAGATTTGGGGAAGTATGACAGAATTAGCATTTGGTTGATTAATATTGTAATTGCGAGTATGCACGTTTTTGGAAGTTGTTTTAGCACTAAATTTGAAATTAGATCGTCTCCCGGCGCTTTCTTGTTTTTTCTTTGTTTAATGATGGTTGATATTTCACGTGGAGTGGCCAGAGTACATGTGGAAACGTCGAATTGATTATTTCGGTTTAGATCTTGTATCACCTTGTCTACCTTTCGATCATGATGCCTGTTGCCCAGGTTTTTATTTTGGGAATGTATGAGTTCGAAGTGGTCGGCCAGTGCTTCTGTCTTGTCTTGTTGTGAGAAAACTGTTCCTGTGGGTGTTTCGAGTGGAGGAATAGCGTTTGATTTCCGTCGAAATCGTGTGGCTGTCTTCCAAAGTGAATCCGTGGGCGTGAGGGTAGTTAAAAATTGATTCCAGATGACATTCCGCCAAGCATATATGTCCCGCTTGATGCTGTTACATAAGTTGTTTAGTTTTGTTTTAAGGTGTGGATCACGAGTCTGTTGCCACGTACGTCTCCAAGCGTTTCGTATTTTAATTCGTGCACGCAGTTCGCATGGGAATTCTTTACGAGATGGTTTCAATGGGATTTTGGGAATTGCTGCTTCCATTGCATTTTGTATACTAGAAGTGAGTACGTCAGTAAAGTTATCAATGTCCTTTATATTATGTATTACTGGGTTAATTGGTATTTGTTTCATTATCTCAGCACGAAACAGCTTCCAGTTGGCCTGCTTGTACTGATAGATAATTTTATGTTGTAGTGGACTGAATGCATTGTTGATCTCAAACGTTACCGGGTTGTGGTCCGATGACAATATTGGGACTGAAGTAAGTTCTGATGAGTTGTTTATGTTTTTCATGAGAGCGATATCTAGAACGCTTGGGCGGGCGTGTTCCCTGGAGGGGTAGTACGTCGGCTCAGTTGGTGCTGCGATCACATAATTGTTGTTTATCGAATGTTCAAGTAGAGATAAGCCATTACGATTATTCACCGAGCAGTTCCACGCGACGTGTTTGGCGTTGACGTCACCCATGATGATCACCTTGTTGCTGAGTTGTAGTAGTCTCTGCAGGTCACGCATGTTGAGACGAACACTTGGAGGATTGTACACTGACACGACAGTCATTGCAAGCTGTGGATGTTCGATGTGTATAGCAACTGCCTCCAAGTGAGTCAGAGGGGGAATTATTTGTTGGTAATGTCTAATGTTGTTGTTTACAGCCAGGGCTACTCCACCCCCCGCGCGGTTTCTATCGCTACGATACACTTGATAACCTAATAACTTTAAGGTGTGACGGTCCGTTAGTTTTGTTTCACAAAGACCGAGTATATGAATGTCCTGTTTCACTAAAACGACTTCTAGCTCGGAAACTTTGTCTTTAGATGCTATGGAATTACAGTTCCAGAAAAGATAGTTAAGCTGCGTGGAGCTAGCCATTTTTACTAAATAGCTCTAAAAAACCTTCCGTTAAGGCCACTATTTTAGATATGCTATCCGGGGCTTTGAGTTGAGTACATTTGACACTGTTGATTTAAGCACCGTAACAATATTAGTCAAGTTTATAGAAGAAAATATTTCCTTCAGTTCTGATAACATTTGTGTGAAACTCACATTTTCTTGCTGGTCTTGTTGTTGTACAGTAGACGGTTGGGTCCATGCTGGTTGTTGGGGAGTGGTGGAAGTTCTCGGGAGAGGAGGGAAGTCATTCCCACTAATATTTGGAGGCTGCACGGTCTTGGGGACAGCCTCTTGTTTGTTTTGATTTTTCAAGCTTAGCTGTCGCGCATACACTGAACACTGTCTGTAGCTAGCAGGGTGATCTTCATGACAGTTGGTGCATTTTGGTGTAGCGATTTTCCCCTTAGCACAATCAGCTGTAATGTGCGGACCTGCACATTTGACACATTTTGGTTTACGTTTGCAGTTAGTGGCTGTATGGCCAAACGACTGACAATTGTAACACTGGGTAACCCCAGACTTGTTTTTATAGTTTTCCCACTGCACTATGCACATGCACACTCTTTTGTTTTTGTACACATCTTGAGGTGTTATTGTGTTATCAAAGGTGACTATGAACATAGGGTAGACACGTTCAGTCGGGTTGTCAGCCGACGGTTTCTTTGTCATTTGTATTACTTTTTTAGGGTTAAGTCCAATTCGCTGTAAGTCTTCGTGAATTTCATTCGTCGTAAGATTTGGTGGTACATTTTTTAACACCATCCTAAGCTCTTTTTCATTTTTTGGGGTATACGTGTGATACTCCATCTCAGCCTTGTTTAATGCTTCTAGAATACGATTGTAGTCATTTTTGTTTTTAGATTTTATAATTAACCGGTCACCTTTGTATATTATGTCTATATCTTCTGTTAGCGATTGCCGTAAAGAATTTAACGTTTGCGTGTGTTGTGATATGTAATGGTACAACACAATATTGGAGGAATTTTTATACGCGGAGATGGAAAATGATTTGTCTTGGCTGCAGATGAATCCATTGTTTCTTCTTCTACTTCCTTCTCTTCTCCTTCTGCCTCGTCTTCATATTCATCCTCATCAGAGTCTGACAGCGAATGAAATCGGTTTTTTGTGGAGACATTGTAAGTGGTCTCCACTTCCATGTCATCCGATTCGTTTTTACGTCGTTTCACTCGATTTGATGTTTTTACATTAGACGTTAGTTTAGAAGTATTAGCAACTTCACCTTTAAGGGTACTATTTGGGGGGCGTGACCCCATATCTATATAAGTTTGTGGTTTCTCACCTCGTAACATAGCACTTGTGTATGTAGTTTAGTTAACTCGGAACACTTCACGACATAAACTACTCATATCAAATGCGAACTGCACTGTTTAATTGAAACTGCACAGGACACTGCACGATAACAAGTTCGATACCTATAGTCACTGACGGAGCGTACGACAGACACGTCTATACTATACGGCCGGTGAGGGCGAACTGTGTGACTAAGCACTTAATATACTAAATACTAATACATGCTGTTTATTTAATTCAGAAATCAAGTGAAACCTCGTACTATGGCTAACGGAATGACACAGCAAATAGGCCTACTGTAAAGCCGTCCCACAGCCATATTTCCACGATATCATTATTGCATGCGTCGAGTGAGGGGCATACTGAAGTATATTTGGGTACTTACGCTCACAGCGCTGCTGTTATGGCCTTATACTATTGATTCTGGAACATCTAAGCAGGAATCTAAAAAAAATAAGTCTGTTATTTTATTTATTTTATTGTAAATAAGGCCAGTGTAGGGCACAATGCCCTCTTAAGCGTGATAATTGATGAATAATAAAGAAGGGAAGAGGGGTAGCCTGGTACTGGCACGTAACCTACTCCTGTCAAAAGGTACCAATGGGACCATCGGCTTTACGTCCCATTCAAAAGAACGGTGTAACTTTGACCGGTCATGTAGTTTCCTCCACTAAACTGGACTGCCGGCAGGGCGTAGACGAGAAGAACGAAGCTGTTACACAAGCTTTCGAACCCTCCAATCTGTTCTAACCAACGGTAACCAGTGTTTCGGAGGAGAGCGGTCACCTACACCCAGGGTGGGTGTGGGTCCTCCTGACCTAGCCCGACGCTGTTGGCTGAGTGAGATTAGTAGGGTACTTGGTAGGGTCTAATCCGATGAATTCTGGCATATACGTAGTCGTAGGATAGTTTTAGTGAACTAAAGACCAATTAAATGACACATCTAAAAACTATCAGAACAAAATTAGAATTTAAAAATGATCAAATATTGTACTTAGTTCAAATGTAAATAAACAAAATACATTGTGTTGACCTATAACTATAGATGACACGTGCTGGGAAGATGGGTAGATACTTAAAAAAAAAAAAAAAAAACTCTACCGCTAGCTCATTCGAACATCAAACTGTATCGCGCGTAATAATGGTTTGCACATTTGGACCACGAATAATAGTAATAAAACATAAAAACAAAACACCCGAATACCCATCGATCTGACTGACCCATAGACCTGACCTGCATAATCTCAAAATCAGTAACGCTCATTCTCACACTCTTTGCCACACGTAACGGGTCATAACAGTCCAGATCGCAATCTGGCAACCCTGCATGGAAATCACACATCAACACGAAATCGTAATTTTATTATTCTAAATTCCTCAGTTGGTATGCCTGCCGCTACAGCCCTCAAGACAAAGGTGTTTTCTTTGCTTGGGGTTGCGACACACAAAGAAAGGGCTGGCGGTGACAGGCCAGGGTAAAATGTCTTGGTTGCTGATAAGAGCCAATATACAGAAGTCATGAGGCTGAGAGTAATGATAACAACCGAGGTTGTTATTGTGCGACGTTGACTGATGCATATTCATGCAGCCAACAAACAAGGACAGTCTGGTCTTGAAGAAAATACACTTGCATCAATTAGACCTCCGGCGTGATATCAAGGTGGGAAAAAGAGGGTGCTCCATTCTTTTGAACCGATCACAAAAAACAAACAAACACACAAATAAATAAACAAACAAACAAACAAACAAACAAACAAACAAACAAACAAACAAACAAACAAACAAACAAACAAACAAACAAACAAACAAACAAACAAACAAACAAACAAACAAACAAACAAACAAACAAACAAACAGTCAATCAATCAATCAATCAATCAATCAATCAATCAAAAAACAAACAATCAACCAAACATACAAACAAACAAACAAACAAACAAGAAACACACAAACAAACAAACAAACAAACAAACAAACAAACAAACAATCAAAATCAAAAAACAAAAATGACAATAATAATAATAATATTATGTAACACTATAACGTATTATGAGTATATGAAAGTTCTTATAACAGCTTATAAGAGCTAGGCCTATGAGCTAGCTGTTCATAGGCCTACCTATTCCTTGATTTGACAACCCAATAGGTTTAGTGGGAGACATGTAAGCCTACGTGTTGTTATAATAGGTCCGAACTTAAAGTACGCAATATGCATTCATGTAATTATTATTAAACATATACATGTCACTGGTTCAGATTACTATACCATTTATAGGACATAATTATTCTTTGTTATTGTGCTTGAAATAAAGTAAACTAATTTATTTCCCGTGGTAATTATCAGATGCAAATAAGAAACAGTCGTAAAAGTGAATGCGTGAGGGCTCGTGTGAGGTCGTAAACAACACCAGTAGGCCACTGGTATCGCCGATCTAGCCTCTGGAATACCTCACATGCTCGGCGATACGAGGGCGAGGGCGGAAACCTGGATTCTCTAAACTCAGCACGATATGGTTCGCTCCATGTAATCGCAATCCGCCTGGAATACTGGGCAAATACATAACTTTGCCACAACGGAATGGTGGGAGCAGGTGTATTGGAATATCTTTACGCATATAGCCCATGATTACCCGCTCTCACTCAATACCCGCGCTCACTCAAGCAGCCGTTACACGTTGCGAACAAAGAAAAGGTTAAGCTACGTTATACTAAGGTTATATTGGGTTAGATTAGGTTAGGTTAGGTTACGATAAGTTAGGTTACGGTGGGTTAGGTTAGGTTAAGGTTATTTTGAGACCACACGTTTTCTTCTGAAGTTCGCTTCGCAACATGTAACGCAATCTGAGTAATACTATTCCAAGGGTATAGATAATCTGTTACACCGGCGCATCGGCCGAGGTCGATAGGCGTTGATCTAGTAAACCGCGGTCTCTTCGCTCCAGGTTCGAATCCTGGCCTGGACATGGATGTCATGAGGCGTTTTATCATCCTCATAATCACCCACCCATCGTCTCGATTAGCCTCGTTGCAAAAATATGGGACGTAAAACCCCAAATATGATCATAATTCATAACGGAATTTGTATACTGTGGACAAAATGAAAAAGCATTGAGAATTTGACATTTCTATTTTGATAGATGTCTTGGCGGTGTGGATGGGAGAAGAAATGGTACATACAATCATTGTTATGATTTTCCTTCTTGGTTCCGTGAGGCAACACAATAATTTTGTACGTTTTGAGTTAATCTAATACTATTTGTATGACTATTGTGAATTGTGATTTGAAAAGTTGAAGAAATAATATTTATAGATAGTCTATGTTTAGACGCAGGTAAAGCCATGGTTGTTTGAGGCACGCATCATAAGGGGAGTAACAGGATATTTTCCAGGGGGGCTGGGGGCAAGACGAAACATAACTATTCGTTGGGCTGTCTGGGGGCGTGTCTCCCCAATAAGCCTCGACTGAAAATTTTGGGATTTTAAACCCTTATAACCGATTTTGCGACGTTAAAATAGGTTATGATGACTTATGAATTACACATTTTAAATGTTTCCTGAAATCCAGGGCGCAAGGTAAACAGGTGTTGCGGGGGGATGGTGATGGAAAAAAATTAATTCGGGGGGGAGGGGGGGGTCGCACATCTTTTGGGGGGAGGGGGTGTCCCCCCTCATCTTTCCCATAATTTGACCACTGAGTACGACTGTTTAAATTTTAGCAAAGGTGAAATAATGATGCACGACTTGGGTCGTCTGGCTTGCATGGTTCAACATAATATGTATTTACTTTTAAAGAGCTTCCTATCGGTCTGGCTTCCGCCTCTATTATCGCACCCATGTGCAAGTATGCGCACGTGACATGAGTCAGATGACAGCACACCTGGCTCTACTCCTGCCTGGCTTCCATGCGGGCGATGTCAAGAGACAATCTATCTTCCATTGACCTTGGCGGGGGCGCGTGTCTCACAGTGGCGGACCCCCCCCCCCACACACACTGTAAAACAATATTATATTTGTATATATATATATATATAGTATGAAAACATTTTTACGGTGAAACCAATCCAACGTTTATTTATATAAAATAATAGTCAACATATAATAGTGATTTTAATTTTGTATGCAAGTGTTTTTGGTTTTTGTGGTTTTTTATTTGTTTTTGTATGTCTTGAAAAGGACGAGTCTACAGTCGTCGAAACGTTGACAGTTATTTTTTATAAATAAACGTTGGATTGGTTTCACCGTAAAAATGTTTTCATACTATACATTTTGCAACCAACAAAAACTTACAAATCAAATATATATATAAATCTTGGCTGGGTTGGAGTTAGCTTGCAAGGTGGTGTCGTCACGGATTATGTAATAGGGTAGTGACGCATGTGACAACCACCAACCATGAATCTTTGCATCTCGTTCTTATGGCTCAGGTATTGTAGTGATAATATTGCACGTCTGTTGTCAGGCATGGTGAGGTCGCATTCCAATCAAATTAAGTGGACAATAACAAGCAGGTATTGAGCAATACGGTGGCGAATACCGTTGAAATAGTCCGCGCGGAGCGACCGTCTTTTCCCACCTTGCTTCTTTCGTCGTGGCCAGTATAACAAACTTCATGGTGCCTGGATTCGACGTAAAAGAGAGGTCATGGAGTAAGTTACTATCGTCGTGCTAAAATGCAATGGGCGATAACCCACCCCTACAGCATGGTTGGGCGTGAGTGGATATAGCTTCAGCAGGGGGAGAGGGAGCACGACAAATATGTACATTCTTTTATTTATTTATTTATTTATTTATTTATTTATTTATTTATTTATTTATTTATTTATTTATTTATTTATTTATTTATTTATTTATTTATTTATTTATTTATTTATTTATTTATTTATTTATTTATTTATTTATTTATTTATTTATTTATTTATTTATTTATTTATTTATTTATTTATTTATTTATTTATTTATTTATTTATTTATTTATTTATTTATTTATTTATTTATTTATTTATTTATTTATTTATTTATTTATTTATTTATTTATTTATTTATTTATTTATTTATTTATTTATTTATTTATTTATTTATTTATTTATTTATTTATTTATTTATTTATTTATTTATTTATTTATTTATTTATTTATTTATTTATTTATTTATTTATTTATTTATTTATTTATTTATTTATTTATTTATTTATTTATTTATTTATTTATTTATTTATTTATTTATTTATTTATTTATTTATTTATTTATTTATTTATTTATTTATTTATTTATTTATTTATTTATTTATTTATTTATTTATTTATTTATTTATTTATTTATTTATTTATTTATTTATTTATTTATTTATTTATTTATTTATTTATTTATTTATTTATTTATTTATTTATTTATTTATTTATTTATTTATTTATTTATTTATTTATTTATTTATTTATTTATTTATTTATTTATTTATTTATTTATTTATTTATTTATTTATTTATTTATTTATTTATTTATTTATTTATTTATTTATTTATTTATTTATTTATTTATTTATTTATTTATTTATTTATTTATTTATTTATTTATTTATTACCGTCCTACCGCAAGTGTTCAGTAGCTAAGCCAAGGAATACATGTTCTGTGGGTCCGCCCGCCACTGAGCGCCGTGTTCAAGTGTGCAGGTGCAGCTAATCCAGCGCCCACGCACCACAACAGTGTTTGGGTTGGGTTAGACTCCCAGACATTGCGGCGTTCGGTTGTCACGTGGCCAGGACATCTTGGTCTTGGTCTGCAGGGGTTCAGTCCTGGCGATAAAACAAACATGTACGCGAGTGAACGAGTGTAATTTTTGCCCTAATAATCCTTTGCCGCTGACTTACAACATACTATTACTATCTTAGCGGAATCAAAAGTCGTCCTTGGCAGTATGTCCATTGAGTTAGTTTGTTAGTGGTATGTCGACCTTCCTAACAGGACTCCCGATTAAATTGCCAACATTGTCAAAAAGTAATCCAAAAAATATCATTCATTTGAGAATGTATTGATCTTTCTTTTGACCGTTTCTTCTTTCCAATAAATATTTTCGTTTTTCAAATGAACTTTATTAACTTTTGTAATGTGTTGTTGCTACAGTTCGAAAAGTCAAATGGTTAAGGGGTGTTATTGTACCAGGATCAGGTGATAATTCATGAGCCTGGACAAAGATCACAAGTTTGTAATCTTTGGCCTGGAGTCGACATTTCTTCCGCCCATCCAGGAAGACAGACAGACAGGCAGACAGACAGACAGACAGACAGACAGACAGACAGACAGACAGACAGACAGACAGACAGACAGACAGCCCATGATGAGGTAACGGGTTGATATGTTGTGATATTGACGGCCAAGGTGGGGCAAAGCAAGAACATACAGAAACGCTCACGTATATTATAATCAAGTAAAATTCTAAGATTTTTTTTTTTCGAGGAATAGCTGTATAGGTGCACACCAGCCTTACCAGGTCCTGATCTGTCCTTCACGTGACTAACTATAGGTATACTTGACCGAAGACTACCCTACACGTGCTTTTGTCACAGGCGAGGTATTCGTAGCCAACCAGCGAACAACCCCTCGCACATACCGATCGCTGATTGGCTATACGAGAGCCTCGCCTGTGACGAAAGCATCCGTATGGTAGTCTTGCGACAACTATATACTGTATTAGGGTGACGAATAGTTGAGAAGGAATGCCCGAGGGCTGTTAGTAGGACTCAATCCCAGCATTCATCTTTACGACTGAGGAAAACTTCGGAAAAACCAGCAGTCAGGATTGCCGGTGGCCGCGGAAATGAACCGGGGCGACCTCCCGAATTAAGAGTCGCGTCTTATGGCGCGTTTACATAACTGACTAGTGACTAACGACTAAGAGCGCGTTCATGAAACTGACTAGCCGCAACAGGCTTCTCTCATTGGCCGACAGTAATAATACTGCTCTCCGATTGGCTGTGACTAAGGTTTGTCTTGACTTGACTAAGAAGTTGAAGACATCTCAACTTCTTGGTCAAGTCCTTAGTCACAGCCAATCGGAGAGCAGTATTCTCACTGTCGGCCAATGAGAGAAGCCTGTTGCGGCTAGTCAGTTTCATGAACGCGCTCTTAGTCGCTAGTCGTTAGTCACTAGTCAGTTATGTAAACGCGCCATTACCGCTGAGCTACCTCTATCGGTAAAGTGCCATACATTTATTCAGTCCTAAAGAAACCGTTCAGGGTTCGAATCTAGATCAGAGTAAACGAAACCAACTGGGTGAGGTTTTATTTAAATGATCATTCCAACAAGCAACAATACCTGAATAGAAAATGCATTATTTTACTCATCCATCGAATCGTTTTCTCTACTACGGATTTACTAATACAAGTACCGTGTTTGAACGCCGGAAGCAAACACTTTTCGAGGTTGTATCGTGCCCGGAAAATGACTTTAGACCTGTGATCACATATAATTGCGTAAAATTCTCCTGTTTCTCAGGGGATAGGGATATGGGATAGGCCTACTCTTGCCCTGCTGCTTCATACGCTCACGGGGAAGGGGGGGGGGCAGGTACTACTCTCGCGCCCTATTTCGACGCCGCTGCAAACATTCACTGAGCGTCATGATAGTCATTAATTAATTTTTACCCTGTTACATGCATAAGTATAAAACCTAAAAATACAAAACAAAAGCAATAGTGAAATCTGAACATGACAATACAATACAAAACAACTAACATGGGGCTGGGTCTATAAATGGTATTTTCTCTAATAGTGTGAAAGGGTCAGTGTAGCTAGGTACGCCCTGGCCCTGGCTATAAATAAAATCACTGCCTGGGCGCCGCTCTGGCTTCTAATTTAGTAGAGGCGCGCTCCCAGGCTATACAGATCAATACCGTTTCACCCATAGAAGATCCTGGAGTCAAGTCTGGAACGCGTCTGCCTACTCATGCATGCATATAAGCTGCATTCTGTGGGGTGGGCGTTGCTCAACAGGTGTTCGGAGTAACAGACGCTTCGCCACCCTCCGTCGCGGCGCCAGACAACGCCCAACACAGAGGGAATGTGGAGCTGCAGTAATCGGGAAACGCCGGTGGGTTTGGGGCGCGCTGCCCCATTTTAGTAGCCCCGCAGGTAATTTATGATTTTACGGATTTTGTCAGAATCACTTTGAAGGGTTACTTTGGAGTTTCCATGCTTTCTATGTTGACACGATGCGAGATTGTGGTAAAAAGAGGCGTTTAGGATTAATCTAATTGCATATAATGAATATTGGCGATATAAGTAGAGCCCCGTAAAATTCGCGATCGTGAAACAATATGGTTGTTGTGAATATTGCTTCATTTGATAAAATGCCGCCGTTTAGTAGCGAGAGATGTCCAAAAATATAAAAATTAAAACGCAAAATTCGCAAAATTGGAATTATAACACCGCAATATGCGGAATCTACTGTTTTAGGTCCACGCGAAATAGTAACAAAATCTCGCAAAACTGCCGTCTGAATTCATTTTCCCAAAACTTGCACAAAAAGTCATGTTCTCTAAAAATTAATAAACTTTGTTTTGAAATGAAATAAAATTTTTACCATTTTTCCATAGTCAGGATAAGAATGTTTATTTATTTTGCCGACACAATTTACTTTGTGCAAACGCGTGTCGTAGGTATAGGCTTAGCGCGCGTAGTTCGTAGAATGTATCGTACAAATTGTATCACTCTATACTAAGCTAAAAATAATAACACCGCTACACACAAAAATCTTCTATTTTTTAAACTAAATTTGGAAAAAATCAACAGACATTCACGGGGCTCCAGCGATAAGGCATATTTTTTATGAAAATTTGTTGTTGTTTTTTTTTTCAAAAGAAAAAAAACAAGTTTTCAGTTTTCCCTTTTAGAATGGCTTATGTTTCTTGGGAGCTGGACCCTGCGATTGATCTTCCAACGCTTAGTAAATTACAAAACATTTTCAGCTAACTTCTTCTTTTCTAGCAACATTTTCTAAAAATTAAAATAATCGTATTTATGTCGTGGCCGCTAATTTAATGTAATAGAATGTACACATTATGAGATTTACCCATTAAAAGACATATTGTCAACTGCGCAAGGTACAATTTTCAAATTTCGCAAATAACTTTTCCAACTGCGCACACATGTCCGATTGCGCATTAAAACAGACCATGCTGCACGCAGAAAAGTCATGTCCTACGCCAAACTGACTTCTTATAAATGAGAACGTAATTTTGGCGTCACAAATTTAAACTGGTAGTTTTCACGGTCAAAGAATTTCTTCACACATGTTCGATATTAATTTATTGGAAACCTCTGTGGCTTGCCCATCATTTCAGTTGCATCGTTAATTGTATAGTTCAGTGTTGCTATAAGTACCATTGTTACATTCACTTTCAGCCGAAATTATTTTGGCTTAAGTGTGATAGAACCGAGGGTTAGCATGGTAAACTCTTATTTTGGCTTAAGCGTGATAGAGGGGGTCATATAGCATAATATACTCCATGTATAACAGAAAAAACAAAGTTAGCCTACAAACAATTATTTTTATGACCCCAAATTGGTATGTTGGCAGATTATTACCAAGATCAGATCATTAATAATTGTAGATGGTCTTGAGTTGTGTCTTCAAAAATCAATATATATATATATATATATCTGAACAACTACAATCAAGAAGTTGTTTGATATCTTGAGCTCTTTACATGTTTTCTTTTCAAGACATGTAATAGAAGTAAAAAATTAAAAATTAAAAAACGTAAATAAAATTTATGACAATTGGGATTCAATGCTTCTTAAACTAATATCATGATGGATTGTTGTAGTATTTAACATACTGCAAAGTCAAACATTGCTGATCATCGTTCTATAAACGCCAATCTTCAAAGGCGGAATAAGAAAACTGCTTACCCTCACCTTTCTTGGAGCTTAATATTTTTAATATCGCGTTGTAGAGCTCGCACTAGACATTGTTAGCAACGGTTCGTATAATGAAGACCTTCCCCCTTCTCTCCCCCCCCCCCCCACACAACCATGGAATATTTCAATCAACGCTCGTCAGAACATATTAAAAACTCGGCAACGCTCTTAACATCTTAAAAACAATTTACTGTTGAGAAAACTTTGCACGCAATTTACAACATTTTTCTACTAATTATTATTTGTAGAGTCAATAAAGAAAAGAAATATTATGCTTTACTACCCTCGAGATATTTCGTGAACATCAAATTACCTTAGACCTTTGAAACTTCTTGGCTGGCTGATTGAAGCGAAAAATGTGTATATATTATTTATGTAAGAAAAGTTTGTTTTTTCAAAAGATTAGTATTGGGGAAAAATTGAATTTTACTTATTATTGCACAGTGTATTGACTGCAGTAGTATTCTATTAAAGTAAAATAAAACAAAATTAGGTTTCTAAAATGCAACAAATAAATGGTGCCATTTCATCGTTGAATGTATAAAGGATAGGATTTTATTGAATACCCTAACTTTCACATTTATATAGCATAAAGGGCTAGCAGCGGATTACTTGGTATTACGAAAAATCGATCCCTTTTAAAGCAAACTGTAAAAAAGTATGCATGGAGATAACACTATTTTCAGTAAGGGTGTTAAAATTTATAATAGAATTCTGCAAGACATCATGTCATAACAATTTAAAAACTGATGTTTACGATATGTTGCCGCTTTTATGGTAAATTAGATGAATTAAGATGTGTATTAAGATGTATTAGATGAGTTAAGTATACGGGTGAATGTTTATGTATAGACTCAGTGAACTGTAAATGCTCTCATTTTTTCGGTTGTACCTTTATGATCACTACATATATACTTATATTCTACATCAGGCATCACAGTGTTGCCACATATACTCAATACAATTAACGGCCTCACGTAATACCTGAATCACGCGAAAGTAAAACCTAAAAATGCAATCTCTTCTGTCAGTGACCGCTAGAGCTGTAGCTAAGCGGTTAGATGCGAGACTCTTGTCCCGGGGGCCCGAGAGGGCATCGGTTCGATTCCGACCACCGACAGTCAATACTGAAGATTTTTCCGAGCCCTAGGACATTCCAACCCAAATATCCAAACACCTTAATAAAACTAAAATTTAGTTAGTCACCTGAAGAGGGGCTTATCAGATAAAGTAAATGTGCACCCTAAGGTACATTTTTACGCGTTAGAACTTAGAAGTAAATCTCATACAGTTCTTTGAATCAACTATCGACTTCAATTCTTTTTCTTTGGCTACGAAAAATTATGAAGTTATTCAAATTATTATATTATTATCAGGTAAAGCTGGTGTGACCCCCATAGCAGGTAATTTTTTTCAGCATAAGAGGTACATTTGTAAAGAAACTCATAAAATTCTTTCGAATCGACTTTCGACTTCGATTCTTTCTTTCTTCGTTTAACGGCTAACGAAAAATTATTAAATCATTCAGTCCGTGATGCAATTAAATGTATAGCTACACGACACTTCGTTTGTGTGACACATTCACTCATTACAAAACAGTGACGGACGACAAGTAACTGTAATTACTTCCAGGTAATATTAAAAGTGTAATAACTTGACATGTAACCCTCGATTCCTTGGAGGCAGAGGTTAACAGAAGGTGTGACATGACATGTAACCCTCGATACCTTGGAGGCAGTGGTTAACAGAAGGTGTGACATGACATGTAACCCTCGATACCTTGGAGGCAGAGGTTAACAAAGGTGTGACATGACATGTAACCCTCGATGCCTTGGAGGCAGAGGTTAACAGAAGGTGTGACATGACACGTAACCCTCGATACCTTGGAGGCAGAGGTTAACAGAAGGTGTGACATGACACGTAACCCTCGATACCTTGGAGGCAGAGGTGTGACATGACATGTAACCCTTGATACCTTGGAGGCAGAGGTTAACAGAAGGTGTGACATGACACGTAACCCTCGATACCTTGGAGGCAGAGGTGTGACATGACAAGTAACCCTCGATACCTTGGAGGCAGAGGTGTGACATGACATGTAACCCTTGATACCTTGGAGGCAGAGGTTAACAGAAGGTGTGACATGACACGTAACCCTCGATACCTTGGAGGCAGAGGTGTGACATGACAAGTAACCCTCGATACCTTGGAGGCAGAGGTGTGACATGACATGTAACCCTCGATACCTTGGAGGCAGAGGTTAACAGAAGGTGTGACATGACACGTAACCCTCGATACCTTGAAGACAGAGGTGTGACATGACATGGTCACGACATGGTTGTAGCCGAGCGTAAGATAAGCCATGTACGACACATCTTGATAAGGGACAGGCAACATTTCCATAAATATCAAACTTACCAAACTTTTTGTTTTGAATTTGTAATTTCCCGTATAATAATGCGCGGGGGACGACATAATTATATATACCGACGTATGTGTAGTGCACAAGTAGAGTTGTTATGGAGCTCCTGACCTGAGCTAATTATTTCACATTGAAACTATGTAAATACTTACCTGGAAAAAAGTGTTAAGAGTTGTAAATTAAATTGTAATATCTACTACAGACTCGTGTGTTTCGTGTCTGTTATAATATGCAGCCTTCTCTCTGCGTGCACGAAATTGTATAAGTGTTTGTGATTGTTAGTAAATGCATAATGACGTCGATATGATTGGTGTAAGTCAACTATAAATTAAAGGCGTCGTGTTACATACAGGAAGATGGTGGTGTTTTACAACATGTAATGTAGTGTTCCCCATCTTTTCTCGCATTCAGTTCAATATTTTGATTTCTAACATTGTCATTTAAGAGATACTTTAGAAATTAAAATATAAATCAGTATTATGTGTGTGTCTGCAATCTTTACAATCAGTGAAATGTATCCTTGCCCCCGCCCCTGATACGGACCTCCCCCCAAGCCCCGCCCCCAACGCCTTTGGCTAAACTGAAATAAAAGTCAAGCATATGCCTAATCCGTATCTAATCTTTATCTATGACATCATCAGCAAGATATGCGCTGATGCCCCTACGACGGATCAGGAACGCAGAAGTGCAAACAAATGAAACATTCTGACATGTTTGAGAACTTATAGAACTGAAATTATGACAATAGCACAATACTCAATTGAGGGGGCTGTGACATCACAGGCGAACAAACAATGTTATCCTAGGCAACTCGATTGTTGTATCTTTCTTTGATTGGTTCATATTTGCAATGTTTGTCCGAAACAAAACACGGCAGCACGGCTTTTTTTAGAATTGAGTCTTGTGCTATTACTTTTGGCGTGGAACTTTTCATGGCTGGGCTGAAAATCTCACATGCATGGAGTGTACTGAACACACAAATTACCGTGCAATATTTTTTGCAGCACATTTTACCTCACATTGTATTTCCATATGGGCATCGCAGTATAGCTATTGTCGTTCGTAGCCTATTATAAGATTACAAAAGTCCACACAAAATCTCATGATGAGAATGAAATAGTATTCTGTTGTGCTCGAGTACACTCGGCTGGTTCCCGAGTGTTTCCGAGTGTCATCACGGCTAACTAGATCGCTAATAACGGCCGCAGCCGCGCATCTAATGGGCCGACACAATCAGCCCGCACACTTGACATGACTTCTCTTCTCTGTTCTGCGACCCTGATGCTGGATGGGCGAAACACTCGATAGTCGAGGCGAGGGGTCGCAAACACGAGATAATCGAACAGTGCTCATTGTCATGCATGCATGCATGGTTAAAGCTCGGTATACAAACTTATTTGAGATTTAAGCGTGAAAGGTACCTCTACGTCAAAAACCGCAGACAATTTTTTATTTTTTATATCTCAAGATTGCAACACAAAATCGAAAATCTGAGTCAACAGCGCACTTTCGTTTCGTAAGCCATAAAGACTGAATGAAATATTATAAGCATTAGCTAGTTATTTTAATTATTAAATTGATAATTAATAATAAAGTTAATTATAAATAAAAATTGTACTGATTATAATGTAAAACACAATTTGGAGGATTCAGTGTGTAGGGCTTACCAAATCGCAGTGCGCTGTTGATTCAGATTTTCGATTTTGAAGTCCATTCTTCGATTCTTGAGATATAATTTAAAAATGAAAATTTTGTGCGGTTGTTTACGTAGAGGTGTCCTTCCCCGTTAACAGGGAAGGATACCTCTACGTCAAAAACCGCACAAAATTTACATTTTTAAATTATATCACAAGAATGGGCTTCGAAATCGAAAATCTGAATCAACAGCGCACAGTGGTTTAGTGAGCCCTACACATTGAATGCGCTAAGTCATGACATATTATAATCAGTATGTTTTTTTATAAATAATAAATTTTATTACTAGTTATCGAAATATAATCAAAATACTACGCTTATGGTTATAATATTTTATTCAATCTGTAGGGCTTACCAAAGCAAAGTGCGCTGCTGATTTAGATTTTCGATTTCTTGTTGCAATCTTGAGATATAATTTAATAATGAACATTTTTTGCGGATTATAGCGTTCACATACTTTCCTCATATATAACGTTAGCTCTTATATCTAAAATTCTTAGCCAAGCCAATGATAGGCGATGTTTCATAAAACCGGCCAATGGTAGCAATCCTAAGTAAATCAGTCAGGAAAATAAAACCTTAAATCTTAAATTTTAAATAAGTGTGTAAGCCGATCTTAACATGTCGACAATCTTAAACAAGCGTGATGGATTTGTGTAAAGCTTTTATTTCTCTAGAAATCAATTCGCCCATAGTTTATTATCAATTGTGGAGGCAAAATATATGTATGTTGAAAACACTAATAGAATATATCATTGTTCCCCATTCTCATGTCAAATATAAAATGTGTTTTGGTTTATAGGATCTAGGAATACCCTCCCCCCATACTTTAAACATTGCTGTGCACCCCCCTTGCAAAAATCCTGCGAACGTCCATGAAGTAACATACAATGTAACCTGTTCTTCATCTCTGCTTTGTCCAAGCAATGAGACTGTAACACTGTATATCCCTGTTTCATTAGTTGTACAAATTGAGCCATGCGAGTATATTATATTATGCTGAAGTGGCACGACCTAAGTGAAATGTCCATACGGGACAGTCCTCACAGTTGCAACAACCTCTCAAACCTAAACGAAGGGGTTAGACGAGCTTCGTTAGACCTGGGGAATAATGTGCCCCTACATCTTGTCTATCTGCTCTGCTATTCAAGGTGTATCTGCAACAGTATGCACGATATAGCGGCCACTTACAGAACTATACATAGTGTATTGCATGGGATCCCACTGTGCACTCGGACAATTGGTTTAGTGCACACAAGCGGGATCATTGCCCTGTATTTTTAACTAAACTAAACATTGTATTATAGGGGGGATGCTGAGGGTATTGTTAATAACATTGGTTCATTGCTGTCCATGTTGTGCTATATGAAACGATAGAACTTGAAAGTAAGATGCTTGAATATAGGGAAATAATATCTCCTGATACCACGATATCCCGGATAGGTTTATGATTGATATGGAATACAATGCTGTACTGAACAAAAGCGCGTGAAGAGTGTGCATGTGCGTAAACGTATATAATTGTCTAGGTCAATGTATAAGAGCGCCACAGGATCTGCAACCTCGGGCTAGATCAGGAGGTGGATGGGTGACCACTCTCCTCTGAAACTATAGTTACCGTTGGTTAGAGTAGATTGGAGGGTTTGAAAGCTTGTGTAACAGCTTCGTTCTTCTCGTCAACTGCTCTGCAGTCCAGGGCCCAGATTCACAAAAGTGCCTAGTGCTAAGACGTCCTAGTTTAGGCAAATCTTAGTGAAATTAATCACGCATATATCGCTCTGCAATGTCCTAAAGGTACAATATAGTATAATAACAACAATTTAACTAATAATATTGTATTTGTGAATGTGCAGTAATACCCAAGGATGATTTATCTTGATTTATCTATCTAGGATTTGCCTAACTTAGGACAACTTAGAGTTAGGCATCTTTGTGAATCCAGGCCCAGGTTAGTGGAGGAACCTATATGACTGTTGACTGGTCAAAGTTACACCGTCCTTTCGGATGGGACGTAAAGCAGATGGTCCCCTTGGTACTTTTCGACAGGAGTAGGCTACGTGTCGGTACCAGGCTTCCCCTCCTCCCTTCCTCATAATCATTCATCAATCATCACTCATCAGGCTTAAGAGGGCATTGTGCCTACTGGCCTTAATTACAATAAAATAGATAAATAAAATAAATGTAATAATAATAATAATTTTTCATAGGATACCCGTTATAGGGTGCACACCAGCTTTACCTGATGTGCCCCTCTTCAGCTGACTATAACTACGTTATCAGGGTAGTTGGACGGAAGGAATGTCCAAGGGCTAGTAGGACTCAATCCCAGCATTCGCCTTTACGACTGAGGAAAACCTCGGAAAAAACTTCAGTCAGGACTGCCGGTGGCCGGAATCGAACTGGCGACCTCCCGAATTTGAGTCTCGCGTCTTACCGCTGAGCCACCTCTAACAGGATCTATGTGTCTACATATATCGACGTGTTTATTACTTGAAGAATTATTTCTTCCTCAGAACGCGGGTAAAAATTATTCAATATGTCGTTTTGTAAACTTGAACGTATTAAATATTATTCTTTTTTAAATATTAATTGATTTTATTTTTTATTTATTTGTTTTATCTTTTTTATCTTTGTTTATTTTTTATTTTTATTATTAAGTTTTCAGTATTAAATGTGTATGTAATTTGTCCTTTGTAAGGTAATTCCTATAATAAATACATGCTATATTATAGCGTACACAACTATCACTTATGCGTATCCATAATAACTTCAATGAAGACGAAAGAATGGCTTCCAAAAATGGCTGCCATTTCAATTAATAAAATAGATGCATCATAAGAAAATGTGAATGCCATATTTTATATTTCTTATGCGTAAATGAAGGGACGAATTAGGTGGTAAGAATTCCCATCAATTTCTTTTAGGCTCAGTAATTTCCATCCATCCAGGCAGGTTCGCCTCTTCCTATTGGGGAACCGAGGCTAAAACATATTTTGATTCCCATACCACAGTAGAAGTTTCTACATTACATCATCGTTGTTACCCCCCCCCCCCCTCCCCCCACCCACGACGGATTGCTAAGTAATGTATATAGTTGATTTATAAACAATACCGGTACTGTAATTAGAAAGTTATAATATAGTTTATATTGAAGCTAAAATATGTTTAATAGATATAAGTGCATATCATATGTGCATGAAGAAGAAAAACATATACCACCATGTCAAAACGTGTACGCCTGTTTAGATTCGAACCCTTTGCTTTTAGGTTACGGTAGCTGCCTTTTAATAACACGAGACAACAAAACTAAACCCAAACATTAGATTATCAGTGCTGCAGTATTCGAATGGTCGACGTGTCTGCGAATTGCGGATTAACAGCTGGGCTCGAATCCCGGTGGCGTGAGATTGTTTGATCATCCATATTCAATTGTAATATAAATAATGTCTAGTTAACTCAGTAGCGCCTGGATTCACAAAGATGCCTTAAAGTTGTCCTAAGTTAGGCAAATCCTATAGCTAAATAAATCAAGATAAATCACCTCTGGGTATTACTACACATCCACAAATAAAATATTATTAGTATAACATTTTTGACATTTTACTATATTTTATCTTTATAGCATTGCAGAACGACATATGCCTGATTTATATCAATAAGATTTGCCCATAAACTAGTAGGACGTCTTAGCACTTATAGGCACCTTTGTGAATTTAAAATGTTGATTCAATGGAGAGACGGGAAAGAGCACTTATAGTATGTCTTCATTCAATTTGTGCGTCGCAAATCAGTTTTGATTCTTAAAAGAGGACTCCTCTTGAACACACCTCTTGAACACTCCTCTCTCTTGAACACTCCTCTCTCTTGAACACTCCTCTTGAACACTCCTCTTGAACACTCCTCTTGAACACTTCTCTCGACCACTCCTCTTGAACAGTCCTCTTGAACACTCTTCTCTCTTGAACACTCCTCTTGAGCACTCCTCTCTCTTGAACACTTCTCTCGAACAGTACTCTTGAACACTCCTCTCTCTTGAACACTCCTCTTCTGCAACAGACACAGTAAGAACAAGACAAGTGCAGTTTCAATGGCGGGAAAAACCCATGATCTAATTGATAAATATTGTTAGATCATGGGAAAAACCGATTGTCGTTTTTAGTATTGATTGCCTTTAAACTTTGGGGTTTTCCATTGCTGACGTAGTTTTCTTATGCAATTATATGTTTAATCTGTACATATTCATCAACCACTTAATTTCTAGTAACATTTGTTGTATCTGTTGTACAATAATCTTATTTTTCTGCCATGTTCTGTTGATTGAGACATAATAACCGCAGAATGTTCTGAAAGGTTCTGAAGTAGACCTTTACACTTGGCATCTTCATACAGTTGAGACCATGGGCGCCTGCAGGACTTTTGCCAAGGGGGGGGGGGGGGGCAAATGAAAATTGTTAACGACCTATAACGTGTACACACTAATAAGTAAACGGTGACTTTGGAGCCGTCCTAGCAACGAAGCACTCAATAAATTCAAAGTTGTTCTGAATTGGCCTTGTTGATTCTGACATTTGTCCACAGGTGTTCGCACTGTCCAATCACTGATTCATATGTTTCGTATTTGAAATATCGATCTTTGATTGGTTACCGCTCACTCGTTGATGATGTTTGGAGCCTACAGGGTTGGTTTAGACGCTTTAAGTAAAGTCCCCCACTGCAAATCAGTTTAGTTACTGAGTGGGTAGACTCTAAATGTGAATTTATTTATTTATTTATTTATTTATGCAGTACGCACTCACCCGCGCACCCCCCCCCCCCCCCCCCCCTGCCATTCACACTCACGCACACGCACACTTTTGGTGATCAGAGGACCAATAAGATAACTGTATAGGCGCATCGGAGAGGACATCGATGAGTAGCTTTTTTCAAATATTACCAGTTGGTATGCGACTGTAAACAGTGGTTAAAATGGACTGGAAAAGTAACGGTATGCACTATTGCTGTGTAATGTAGACAAAGGAGGTATGCCAGGAGGTCTGGGGGGTGCGTCCCCCAAGTTTTGCCTCCCAGGGAATGTTTTTAGGGTGTTTTGTCCCGAACACGTTTAAATGACGTTGGACAGGGGTTGGGGGTTGAGGACCCGTGCTAAAATAATACTTTTGTGGTGGAAAAACAAAAATTAAAACATTTACTTCATAAAAACCTTAGATGCGCCCAAAACGTTCAACATGATTCGCCAGTATACATAACATCGATAAAAATTAGTGCCGGTATGGCATACCGTCAGGAAGTTTAGTAACGGTATACATACCGGCTCATACCGCCCCACTTGAACCACTGAGTGCATCTACTGCTGCACGTAAAACTTGAATTGAACTTAGTCCGAGGACCAATTAAATTGAAATACTACATTTCTGAATGTTGATCCAGCCAACTAAAAAAAAAAAAAAAAGTCTAAAAAAGTCTATGTCAGGGAAAGGTTGCGCCGAGGCAGGTAAACTTCTCCGCCGCGCTCTACCATGCGGCTCGGCTACTCGACAAAGGTGAACGACTATTGACATTCCGCAGAGATGGCCCGTCAAGATAATGGTAATTGGTAACAGGTGAAATTTAAAAACACATTTTTGTTGTTTTGTAACTTTTATCGAATTATTAGGAATATTGAAGAAAAACTAACATACCCTCGTTTTTAATAACAGAAAACAGCAGAAATTAAGCTAGTAAACACAAGTAAATTAAACACACGTTGTTTTTAGCTTTGGTGATAGATTATGTAATAATCTATGTCGAAATAGTGAGTGAGTGAGTGAGTGAGTGAGTGAGTGAGTGAGTGAGTGAGTGAGTGGGTGAGTGAGTGAGTGGCAGAGTTGTGTTTAATGTTTGATAACAATGACGGTGACGATGAAGTGTTATTCAATGTAATATATACTGAAATGAGATAATAGTTTTTTACTATAACATTTTCATATTGTGATGTGATCAGTTTTCGACCCTAACGCATGTCAAAGGTCAAATCATGACTTTGAAAATCACTAATCATTTTTATATTGCATGTGAATTAGATACCATTAAAAATATAGCAACAAAAAAATATATAAATAAAAATAATGATGGTACGTGAATTAAAATCCACATAACAATTTAGTAAATACTTAACGTATTAATACCATAAACAACATAAACAATAGATTACTTGTCAGTAAATGAAATTGCAGAGATTCACATGAACCACAAGGGCATTGTTAAACATCTGCAAATTCAACCATTATTAAAATGTACACCGTTAAATACGGCACATAGAGTAGCCAACTTGAAAATAAATAACAATAAAGATAACATGGAAAACCCATTCACAATTAAACAACTATCGATCATTATCGTCACCGTCATTGATATCAAACATTGAACACAACTCTGCCACTCACTCACTCACTATTTCGACATAGATTATTACATAATCTATCACCAAAGCTAAAAACAACGTGTTTAATTTACTTGTGATTACTAGCTTAATCTCTGGTGTTTTTTGTGATTCAAAATCGAGGGTATGTTAGTTTTTCTTCAATATTCTAAATAATTCGATAAAAGTTACAAAACAACAAAAATGTGAGTTTTAAAATTTCTACTCTTACCAATTAACATTATCTTGACGGGCCATCTCTGCGGAATGTCAATAGTCGTTCACCCTTGTCGAGTAGCCGAGCCGCATGGTGGGGGAAGAGCGCGGCGGAGAAGTTTACCTGCCTCGGCGCAACCTTTCCCTGACATAGACTTTAGCTTTACTCGCAACATGTATCTTGACGTGTTCGAAGGGTTGCAACTTGATAACTAATTACAACCCAAGACACTCAAAGCCCGTATCACATTAGGGTTTCAACTGTCAATTGCAATCGTAGATTCGAGTTTACGATTGGCGACGCATGAGAAGTATTTGGCCCAGTCTACGGTTGCAATCTTTTGTTATAGACCGAGTTCAAAACTTAATTACGAATCGTAGATCCGAGTCCCGTGAACCCATCAGGAACGAGAACGGTTAAATACGTACAGAGCAGTATCACTAAATAACCTCAAGTATAGGCTAATGCAAACATGGAGCAAGTAACTTAACTATTTATTTGTTTGTTATAAAAGCCTCAAACACAACTGTAAGCATCGGGTTCGTAATTGGGATCAGGATCGCCATCATACATTTTTTTAAGCCCCAACCACAATTGTCGGCATCGTCATCGTCGCAGTCGTACATTTTCTCATGCTAAATCATTATGACATTACTGGTTTATTGTGAACAGCGCCATAAGAAATATGCAAGTTAACTTTTTCACGATTTCCGGATTGTGATTGCTATCCAGATACCGACAATATTGTGGTTGGGGCTTCATGCTAATTACGACATTACGATACTATTGTGAACAGCGCCATAAGAAGTAAACTCTTTCACGATTTCCGGATTACGATTACGATCACGATGCCGACAATTGTTGTTGAGGCTTTAGGCTTGTTTCATTACTCATTAGATATTGTTATTATTATCTTTCATATTATTATTATTAATATTATTATTATAATTATTATTATTATTATTATTACCATCGGTATTATTATTATTATTATTATTATTATTATTATTATTATTATTATTATTATTATTATTATTATTATTATTATTATTATTGTAATTATTTTTATTATTATTATTATTATTATTATAAGTATTATTATTATTATTATTATTATTGTAATTATTTTTATTGTTATTATTATTATTATTATTATTATTATTATTATTATTATTATTATTATTATTATTATTATTATTATTATTGTTACTATTATTATTATTATTATTATTATTATTATTATTATTATTATTATTATTATTATTATTATTATTATTATTATTATTACTATTATTATTATTATTATTATAACTATTATTATTATTGTATTGTGTGCGAGTTGCACGTGGGGATTGTCAGTTGATCGAATGTGATTGGAGAGTTGTAGAGCGCATTATTGTAATTGACTATAATTGGTGACTACAGTCTACAATTTGAAAGTGTATTGTAATATCTCCATTAGTTACTGCAACATGTTTTATCATTCGCTTCTCTCGAATTAATCCGCACAGACCCGAACAGACCCAGACGTCTACGTCATCACGTGATGCTGTACCAGTCCGCTCATAATATTATACATGTATAGATTCCTCCACGATGCCGTGAAATGTAAAACCGTAATGGTCCCCTGCGGCCTTCTGCTTGGTTGAGAGGGTGGGGGCTAATGGTTGATGCCACCCCCGGGCGACTCTTACCCACCCCCATTACACCCCACTTGCACAACTAATCATCAGCTACTTGCGCGTTAGTTAGCCTAACACTTTTAGGCGCCTTATACACGCATGTTGTTTTAGCAATGTTGGTTTACAGTTGTTTGCGCTGATGATGATGATGATGATGATGATGATGATGATGATGATGATGATGATGATGATGATGATGATGATGATGATGATGATGATGATGATGATGATGATGATGATGATGATGATGATGATGATGATGATGATGATGATGATGAAGACGACGACGATAATGATGATGATTACGATGATGATGATGATTCTTGTTGCGTCTTGTATCTATTATGGGAATCATGCTACGATAGAGATGAGTCATAGTCATAGTGCGTAGCAGTAGCACCCGATACGAGACTATAATTTGGCAGGTGACGACATTACGATTTAATTGTGATCAGCGCCATAACCATGTAAATTAACTTTTTCACGATATCCAAATCATTGTGATTGCAATCCTGACCCGATATATCGACAATTGTAATTGGGGCTTGAATTCTTTCACGCTTTCCGAATTGCGATTTCGATCCCGATATTGCCAATAATGGTGAGTATATATAGGGCTTAAAGGTCTGCGCACAATTGGCATAGCGCAAGCATAAACACAACGCAAGCGCAACGTAAGGCCGATGCCAACGCACAATTCACGTAACACACCACAGCGCAACGCAAGTTTTGGCTGTCTAGTCGTCTGCACTCGCTCGCCATGGTTTGAGGTTAGGGACATCTACAAATTCAATATTGCCAATTGTTATCATCGGTCTAGGGTTGGCCTGCATTCACAGGCATGAAACAAGACGTATATAGTTATAATTAACGGCTTGCCTATATTGTATCCGTTTTATTCTAGGCCTAGGCCTATCTCGCATTCAACAAATTCCATCCGCGATAGTCAACGTCTTGTAAAACAGTTTCATTATATATAATTGATACAGTGCACACTTGAGAATGAGGAGGTAACATCTGTAGTTAATTTATTTAATTTATTGAAATTGAAGGCTAGTGTTGGTACAGGGGTCTAGTCTGATACAAACGAAAGTCACGTAATAATATACTAAAAACAATTACTAATTTGACTGAGCGAGTATGACGAGGCTACAGCTGTCTAGTTGGAACAAGATTCCTATTGGTCAATCGTTATGTCACGCACAAGCGCAACGCAAAAATATAAAATATAACCAACTCTTGCGCTCCGTTATGCTGCGCCATGCGCTCTTGTGTCAGTTGGAGACGAAGCCATGGAATAACATTGGTTCATATTTCTTGCGCTGCGCTTACGTTCCGTTACGCTTGCGCTATGCCAATTGTGCGCAGACCTTTACGCTGAGCCAGTTCCGTCGGGGTATCAAGCTTATTATATATCTACCTCCAATGTAATCTATTTAGCTCAAATAATCGCTCGATAATCTTCACATCGGGAGTCCCCATCCACGACGCGTCAACTTTAAAACACGCCCGGGATCTCATTAGAGTCGGACAAAGAACTCGGTTCTGTCATCTCTCCGAGTAATATTATCTTGTAATATCTTTGGGCGGCGACAGCGGCTCCATTCATATCGGTGTAATGGGCTCCCCACTCTAATCCTATCAGAGCCAACTCTCATCATTCTGGGCATTGTTGTTATATATATCGATACGATGAGCCGATCTCCTCTTTTGTGATGGGAGAGAGATCAAGATGTTCCAACAATAAGGAATTTCAATTCATTTTCCTTGTCGAGTTTTCTCTCAAGAGATATTATTTTCGTGTCTTGAATTTTATCTCTCCAATCTAATGAAAGGTAATTTCTACAAACGTGATGCATAGCATGCATTAATATGCTTTTGTACCGCGAGAATGTTTGCCAATATGTTAGTACAATTGATGGCGTGAACATTATTGAAAATTATAAAACTTTCCGTGTGCAGAAATGATGATTTTGAATTGCCTTTGTTGTGATTTATGAAACACAATACGTATAACTGTGAAGACGATCGTTCATTCTCCTAAGAACAGCGAGATTGGTGTACGAGTAGGCCTACGTGGGTTTGCTTCCATACTAAATGCCGAAGAAATCGCTCTCATTAATTAACATTATGGTTATTTACAAGAATATAATATGTATATATACTATTCTTTGATCTTTAGATAAATCCTTAGATCAAGCGATACTCAGTTATATGCTTAGTTTTTTAGTGTAACTAAAGTAGCATATTATTCACAATCAGTTGTAAGGCGTAAGGTGTAAATCATATCAGAAAGAAATCTCAAATAATTTAACTTATTACGCTTTACGACGGGTTGTGACCAGTTGCATTAAAACGTGCTCATTGGCATATTTCCCAATAACTACTTATTCGTCGAATAGCTTGTTTTCTCAATGGCAACCACCAATCAAAACCCTTGAAATCCTTCAAATAGCTTAATTGCTACTAATAACTTTCTTATTAGAAGATTGTAAGACCGGAACTGATCGTGAATGGTGCTTTATAAAATTCATTTACAGGTAATATTCTTATCAGAAGATAATTTCTACAAGATTTGATGCAGTTCATAATATCCCATTCCTATAGAAAGGAGAGAATATACTAGTAACAGCACACATGCACTTCTAAAAACAAGGTTGTTATTGTCGAAAGTGCGTGTACCCCATCTGGCTGAAATGATCAGGGTAGTAGAAGAGAAGGGGGTAAGGGCAACGACCGATTGGGTCGCCAGCTGGATGTCGCACATTTTGTTTTGCCAAGTGTGCATGACCCATGAAGTTCAACGTGTTAATCTTTGGAACGAAAGCCGAGAATTGTGCTGTGGTCTAGTGTGAAGCGGCGAGGGTGCAACTACAATACCTTTTATAAAAGTACGGATTTAGTGTATGCTATTCATTACTATGTACTGTGGTAACTAATACTACTATCAATACTAATATTACTGCTATACTACTGCGGTAATGCATGACGTTAGGTTAAACAATTGATAGTAATTTCCCCGAGAATGTTTGGAAAACCCTAAAATTGAGTCTATTTGTTTTGAATAATATAGATTATTGAAAACTATATTTTTGCTACGTATTCATAATATAATGTTATCAATATGATATAATTTATGCAGAATTTTTCATATTGTATGCGAGTAAATTATTAATACATTAGATACAAAATCTTATCTTTATTTTCTATTGCCAGAGAGTTCACTATAGATTACAGTGTTATAGAAGATTGCGATTCGTTTTGTTACAAAATGTAGATTTTATTATGAATGTCATTTCCCCATTAAAACAAGATACAAGTACTAAAAAAGTTGCATCGGCCGGGAATCGAACCCGGGCCGCCCGCGTGGCAGGCGAGCATTCTACCACTGAACCACCGATGCTTGTAATTTTAAGTGTATTTTAAATGATTACAACATCTTCATTCAAGCGGTGAAAGGGTCAGTCAGTAGCGATGCTAGTACAAGGTATACAGTCACGCCACCTACTCGTACTTTCACCGTTACTTCACAGTAACTTTTTAGAGGAGCGATACTCTCAGAATAAAAATCAGAGACAATTTTCATTTTTTGTTAAATATCCGAATTAAAAAAAAACTGAGGAAATAGTTAACGTGCACTTTGATTTGTTAGTAGTATGAAAATAGGGTGATTTTATTAGTAACTCCATAACTAGTAATAAAAAAATAATTTTTGGAAAAAGGAAGATAAGTGCATGGTGTTAAGCCGCGTTCACATAAATGACTAGTGACTAGTGACTATTGACTATTGACTATTGATTAGTGACTAAGCGAATTGAACCATAGGCGATACGTGCTGACGTTCACACAACTTTACTTTTGACTTATGACTATTGACTATTGACTAACGAATTGAAGATATCTGGAAGTCATAGTTACAACCAATCACAACGTTCGCGTTCAGCCAATGAATGTGGAGCAACGGAAGTCAATACCACTATTCAATTACTGTCAAGTGTATATTTGTTTTTGACTATTTCCGGCGAATATTATTTATTTATTATTTTTATGAAGCTGTCATACAATAAAATATTCTTATTTTGAAAACAAATCTTCAAAACAAACAAGAAACATACAAAACCTTCACAACTTGGTTAAGCCCATCATTAAACGTTTTAACTGGTGAACAGTTACTATTGCCATACCTCGTTTTCTTCATAATGTTGCCATTTTATTATTTTGACAGCTCGTTGTTTGTCAATCAGTTTGATTCATTTGTTCTAGGTGGCAGATCATACGTGTCAAAGAACTTAGTTGTGTAGTGTTCATATCTTTCTTTGGGTAGTCAATAATCACTAGTCAATAGTCAATAGTCAGTAATCAATAGTCATTTATGTGAATGCGGCTTTAGGCTAAGGTCCAGTCTTACAATGTCCCAATAACTACTTATTCGTCGAATAGCTTGTTTTCTCCATGGCAACCACCGATCAAAACCGTTGAAATCCTCCAAATAGCTTAATTGCTACAAATAACTTTCTTATTAGTTCATCCAACTCCTTGAATTCAACGACAAAAGCGCATCAATAAATAATTTCTATTGTTGTATTTGACTACATACTGACTGTTTTTGATGCGCTTTTGTCCTTGAATTCAATGAGTTGGATGAAAAAGTTTGACCGTGTAAGTATAAAGGTACATCGCACGCCGAAAGAGGTGGCTCAGCGGTAAGACGCGAGTCTTAATTCGGGAAGTCGCCGGCCGCCAATATAGCATCATGAATCCGCTTATTTATAATCTACTGCCTGCACGAAATACGTGATGGTGACCTACAAATTTTATTGTAGTTAAAGAACACACTTTGATCTTGGGTAGGTAGTATTTTCAGTACATTATCTCAAACGGTATTATTTGTACAATTGTTTTAATCCATCGGTACAAATGCGCCGGCCGTACCGGTAGATTAGAACAATCGTAAATATAATACCGTTGAAGGTAATGCACTGAAAATACTTCATAACCAAGAGCAAAGTGTGTTCTTTAACTACAATAAAATTTGTATATCACCAACACGTATTTCGTGCAGGCAGTAGATACGGATTGTATATGCAGTATTGGCGGTACCGGCCGCTGAAAAATCAAGAAAACAATGTTTTGGGTATTTTTCTGAAGTCAATGTTTCAATTTCAAAGTGAATCTTTTGAATGGAATGCATATTTTAGAAAACTGAAAATGTCGATGCCCGCCCTTAAACAAGGCAGATGGATGGAATGGACGCCACATCGAGGTGATTGTTGGTATTGAATACAACAAGTCTTGATTACTGTCCTTATAATATGATGACGTCTCAACCCCTCTCAATTCTCTCCCACCTGCCCTGCCCTGCCCTGGCCCCTATTCGCAACCACGCTCGCATTCCCGCCCAAACACGGGGGCAGGGGTGTCCGCCGCCACACACATCATCTGCCCTGCCTGGCCCCTATTCGCAAACCACGCGAGCATTCCCGCCCAAACACGGGGGCAGGGGCACGAGATGTAAAAAAAAATCTAATCAATATTTGTCTATTGTTTTTTGTTTCTTTTGTAAATCATTCGAATGTTTATTATTTTTACTAGAATAATAATGAGAATAGATTGCGTTACGTGTTGTATATTTCAATTATAATTGCAAACCCAACTTTGTGGATGTCTACTTACATTTTCATATGACTTTAAAATAAACGACCTGGCTATAATATTAAAATAAGCCACCGAAGTACAACTTGACGTAGCCATTAGGCCCATAATGGTAAAGAAAGCTCGTACGTCAACCCAATCACCGCTACGCCACGCTAGTGTAGTGTCGCCGTGCACTAGTGCCGCACCGAGTTTGGCCATGCACTAAGGGCGCTAGTGAAAACGAATGAAGCGCTCAAAGTGGCAATGTCGCGCAACAACCTGATGAAGCAGCGTCGTTCTTCCTACGTCGATAATGGCAAATTGTGAAAACTGTTTAATTAAATACGGCATTTAACATTTTTGGCCAGATTATGAATCCCACCAGTAAATCTTAAAAAGGTAAGCCGCCATTTTAATCAGGACACGTTTTAGACGTACAAGCAACAAATAACACACAACAAACACAAACAAAACAAGACAATAAAAAACAAAACAAAATAAATACACATCAACAAGAAAAAAAACAACAAACACAAAACAAAAAACAAGATATATCACAATAATATCCAGCACTATTTTCAACCGCGGAATGAAATCTTCATCAGTTAGTTGCTAAATTTGGCCACATAATAGCGCTGTATGTACTAACACACGGTGCCTATACGCCATGTCTTTCAAGGCAGATGTGTACTGTGTAGGTAGTTTTACAGTAAGAGGAAATCAGAAATGTAGAACCGTGACCACCACCAGATTTCTGCTGCTACTTGTCAGGCCTGGCTGGTTGTCTGTACCCACCCCTGTGTGTTTGCTCTGAGGGATGAGGCGACGCCTCGCTACCCAACCCTTGCCACGCGCCCCGCCAGGTGGTACCAACCAGGTGAGGGGGGGGGGGGGGGGCAGCTGCAAGCACGTCATACACATAGGGTCGTATGTAGGGGGACGCCAAGCCAAACCAAGCGACGCGGGAATCTGGCTGGCGTTGGGCTACCGGGTGCGCATCAAGCTATTTCACGCTGTGGTGCCTAATTAGAAATTAGCACATGAAGTGATTTATACGGGAAATACCATTGAATAAGTCACACACACCTTGCAGATATTGGATTTGAAAGTATCTCGTTTTAATATCACAATATTATGTATCCGCCAAATCTCATGGAAAGTTACACATCGATAAGCGATGCAGACCTTATGAAATGTGTATTGAAATATCAATTCAGTTTAAATTTGCATTGTTCCTCAATTAACAATTATTTGTTAGTTAGTGGTCAGGCTCTCTGCTAAAATGTTTGATAAAATGTAACATGTGTCAGTATTACCAAAAGATGGAATGTGAAATACAGGGTTGTATAAAATCTCAATTTAAGCCTTTTTACAAGAACAAATGATGTGGTAATTTTGATCGACTTTTATACAGAGAACATAGTAGTGAACCTACGAATAATATCATAATAATTAAGAAAAATTGTAATGATCACAGTAACAGTTGTGCGATACCTGATTAAAAATAGGCACACTGAAGTTTATATCACATTCAGGTTTAGACTTGAGAAGTAACGGGGATTTTGTGATTATGACTCGTTGAATTCTATTGGTGGCATTCAAGCATTATATCGTCACGATAACCACGTCTCACGGATACTCACAGGTTGCAGTAACAGGTTGCCAAGGTGTCCCATTGAATCGTACACAAAGACGGGAGCAAAGAATGAGGAGCCTACGTCATACAAAGACGTGTGCAAAGAATGAGTAGCCTACGTCACAGCCATTCATAAGTCTCTACTAAGGTTCCAGGTGCGATCCAAGGAGCCGAGTGATTACGCTGAGACGTCATAGACGGGATCAGCTGTTGAAGGGGGCTCCTTCTGAATCCCCCCCCCACTCTCACCCTTACCCTCGCGCTGTCTTCACCTTGCATGCTGAGAAATACAGAAACAGTCTTTATTTGTAATTCGTAACTGATCTGGAATGTTTCTTATTTCTAAATATTATTTTAGATTTATTTACAATTTACAATTTATTTAACATTCCATCCCTTGGTAATATTGACATACGCAACATTTTATCAAACATTCTAACAGACAGCCTGACCACTTGCTAACAAACAATTGTTAATTGAGGAATGCAATTTTAAACTGAATTGATATTTCAATACACATTTCTAATATTAAAGTTCTGAAATGTGAGTAATATATAAGATTAGTATTAGTGTCCTGAAATGATCCTTACCAAAATAAAAATACATTTTCGATTACTGACTGTTTTAAAATTGTTTTAAAAGGAATTCAAAATATATATCATTATCTAGATAAATGTTTAAATTTCCAATAAGCATAACCTTTTTCCAAATTAGCTAATTTAACTTTTGTAATGTGATGTTACTGCACACATTTCAGAATAATTAGGCAATATGAAAAACGGAAATATGTATTGGAACAAAGGAGCATTTATAAGAAAGAGTATTACATTCTCTAGCTAGGGGATGAATTATTTTGGTTGGATACCTTTTTGACAATTTTTAAAAATTTTAAAGCAATTTAAATCGACAGAAATCCGGTGTTGCGCAGGATAGGTCGAGACAGGACAGCTTTATATTGGATCATCTCATTAACTACAATTAATCCAATCATTGTGTAACCAACCATTCGATTACCAAACATATTAATCAAACATGCTTTAAAAAAAAAAACAGGAAACAGGATGGATCTTTATTTTTATAAATCTATTTCTATAAAACAAATCAGTGATGACTGGCTATTCAGATCAGAATATACATAGTTTGTCTCATGTACGTATAGTAAATCAGATATGACGCGCAAAAAATTGTTGTACTTTGTTCATGTTTCAGTAGTATTATAAGAATGTTTGTGTAAGCAGAGATTTATGTTTAAACATAGATTGGATGTTTAGAACCAGTAATTTCTCGTTAATTACCACACTTGTTTCTAAAATAAGAGAAATCAAGGTGCATTTTTCATCCTACGTGTTAATAAAACACATATTTTGTTTTTCAGATTCCCGTTATTTCTTCATATGTTGCCAGCTGGTCTAGATAGACAGCGAGCTTCGAAGCAAAGCCCTCTCACTCTCAACAGACACCCCCTCACCATTCAAGGAACGAGGGAAAGCAGCAGCTGCTAAGAGTAGATAGACAGACAGACACAACGGCACCTGCGAACCGACAGCTGAGAGTAAGAAAAACTTTGCGGTTAGGCAGACATTTCCGGATTCCTTCGCGGTCGTTCCTTCACGTCGTGACCTTGGCCTAGAGAAGGCTGACATCTTTGTCGTGACGTCATAGCGAGGCCGGAGCGGACACGCGTTTGTTTATAAATACATCGGAAGGAGTTTCAGCGAACAAGGAAAATAAGAGGACCAACCCAAAACTAATTAGTATTTCTTACGTATGTTGTAAACAAAAAATAAAATCGCACAGATAGACATTCATGTATTGTAACCCGTTTATGAAATATATAGAAAACATTGAATTACTAAAATAAACGAAAACCATCAGTAAAACTGTTACAACAATTTAGCAATTGCATGGTTGTACAACTACGTAAAACAATAATTTGGTTGTGAGAAAGGGTTGTTTTAATGAAATGCAACTTGCCCGTTTTTTCATATTGGTGAGAGAAGCTGTTGATGATCAAATAGTGGGGGCATATTTTACCTTGCATAAGACCAAACATGTTTTCCAGTTACAGATCGAGTAACTTATTTTATATGATTGAATGTGAATTTATGGATTCTTATTTTAGGTCACACTCATATAGTAACTGGTTTGCAGAAAATGATAACGACTTCAAAATCACCGATTCCTTCAATAATATGAAAGTCCATTCTTAAATTAATAAATTCTACAAATAATTTAACTCGACCCAAAACCGGGAACTGCGCACTGAACGCTCAGAATTAGAACAATAAACTAAAACATACAGGACCAACGAAAATTTGCTTTTACCGAGGCTTTTACATACTATTTCACCATTGTCCATAAATAGGCTACTTAGAGAAATATTATAATTTATTATAAGTAAAATCTAATTTTGAATAAAACGTAATAAGTTATCATTATTATTATCATCATCATCGTGATTTGGTGTTTAACAACGTACACAACAGATTTTTGTCTTCAATTAGATTAAAATAAGGATTAATATTATTCAGATTACGTTTTATGTTTTATGTGCCATTCAAAAGAAATAAGTATACATTTGAGACAATGTGATTACACGTTTGTCTGAGCAATCTTTGGTATGAAATAATGCACAAAAGACTTGCTTACCACGTCCTAACATGCGCGTTGCTGTGCAGATGCAGTTTCGCCCTTTGTTGTACAAGAGCATCACAGCCCCAGTGATATTATGCACGTCCAGGTGCAGCCTTGCATTGTACAGACATGTGTGAATTACATTATGCATTCCTAGACCAGATTGCTGGTCGCGTGCGGGGCGCAGCGCGCTGGGGGTAGCCAAGCGTGGAGGCATTGTCCCTCTGCCGCGTGCCTCGACCCTCCCCTCCACCGCCCCTCCTCACCTGCACGCGTACGTCAGCTGAGTCATCTGTGACGTCATCGCCCTTGTGTCGCTGTATACACGCCGCTCAATCAACGATACACGACATACGTAGGGTGCTTACGCCAACTTCATCCGAACAACTCGATCGAGTCAACTTGATCCATCGTAATTACATGATCGATTAACTCGATCCTTGATGGTTCGCGAATTTTGATTTTTTGGGCGAGTACTTTGTGGCACGGATTCAAACTACTTTTTGAATGAGGTATAATACCAAACCCAAGGAACCACGCCTTGTAGCCGTCACATTTGACAAATTGCGAAAATAAATACTGGCGCGTGGCCGTGGTCACCGTGATAGCCCCATAACCCTACTTTTGTAGTTCACGGTGCCGTAGATTTATATTGGCGCCAAAATATTACGTCTGGATCCAACTAACCCTGGTCAGAGAGCGGATCCATTTCAAGGGATCCGAGAGTTAACTCGATCATGTTCGCGAACGCAAAACGAGATGGATCCGATCGACTCGGCGAGGTTGGCGAAATACATTTTAGGATCGGAGTAACTCGGATCTGGTTGGCGTAAGCGCTCGTATAACACAAATATCAACCCCTGTATAAAGTGGTTCAACAGCAAGCAACCTTGTGAATGGTGACGTCATAGATGAGTGAGTCGGAGCCAATCAGCGGGTGGCTTTCTCCAATGCTGGTATTCGGTTGGTCAAGCCTCACTCATCTATGACGTCAGCACATCCACAAGGTTGCTGTGGAACGACTTTACTAGTACCAACGTAAGTAGTCGCATACTGATCTCGGATCCTTGTATCTAATCCCCTTTCTTGCACGCTCATTCAAAGAAAATCAATCGATTCCTGGCGTTCTTTCACACATTCGTAAATCTATAGTCTTCAGCTTAGTAAAGTGTACAGGCCTCATAGGTCATGCCTACTACTGTTCCAGGTAACCAACGGAAGGTCGAACATTATCCCTGAAGGGCCTGTTTCTATCAGGTTGTCCTAACTAGAGAAGTAAACAATTTAGTTGGTACCATTGGATTCTGCTATTTCGTTAGAATGAAAATAATAATAATTGGGGCAACTTTACCTAAATGCAAAGTACATCCTGAATAAATGTATCAAAACACACTGTAAAGATCACGTTTGTACAAACACTTTCTATCATTTTGTCCCTACGTGTTTTGAACTTTGTGGCTATAGCTAGAATACGATTGAAATGACCTCTAACAAGCTCCCGAGAAGTTGGATTCGACCAACTTCAGCGCTTATCGGAATTTCCGAGCGCTGCTTTGTCGCTATTAGTTGGTCCATTTCCGCGCTCGATACGTCCATGCATTGAAAATAAAATAATATAAATATCAGTTACAAGAACTGATTTTCAGTGGGGGACATTTATACAATTTATTATGTGCTTTGTTGCTACGGTTTTAAAGTCAACGTTTGTATGTACACAGTATCATATAAATGGATTAAAGTCAAGTTCCAAAGTTAAAAAACCTCAGCCCGAACAGGGATTCTAGCCCGGGACCTTCTGCATTGGAAGCAGGAATAAACCCACTTAACCAATGAGCTATAGAAACGGCACAAACATAAATTGCATTAACACGTTTCTAAACTAAGCTTCAATTGTTCAATAATTGAACAATATTCATAACTAATTTTTTAGTTGTTCGAGAACTTAAAATAAGTACACACATTTATATTTTATTTGTCTACTTATAGTGGCATGGGACTGACGGATATTTACGGCTATCTACCAACGACTGCTTTTAGTCCACTATTCAATGGACATAACTAAAAGTAGTCAATTCCATGGTTGCAGGTTTCTTATCACTAGCCTTTACCATAGTTATATATAGATGAGTTATGTGTTTTCATTGCCAATCGCCTCCTTGCTTGAAGGATGCTGTAGATTTCTATAGCTTCTAAGTTTTCAGGCAACAACGTTTCTACACAGAGTGACGCGAACCGAACCAGAATCATTGGTACCACTCATCCACATTACCAGCTTAAAAAAATGACAAAATTACAAGAAACCCATCTCTACGCCTACCCGCAATATTTTCAATACGTACGTATCATTGTTGAGCAGGGGTTCTCATACAATTCAGAACAGATTTGTTCTTTTTAATAATCAGTTTATCTTCCTTTAATGATTTAAACTTTAAGGTATATCAGTATAGCCAATATCCATTTATATAGCTTAATGTATATTACCTTACTTTTCTATTTCCAAGTTTTTCAACATCTTTCTTTTATATAATTAAATTAGAAACTCCGATTCACAAGTTAGTGAAGAAATATTAAAGTTTAATTGAAATTCTTTGCCAACTTCTTTGCTTTGCTGTGCTCTATACACACTTGAAATATTTTCCGTTATGCAGGTTCTGTATTATACAGCATGAAAACTGTGTGGTTTGAATTTCTGAGAGTCCCGAGGAATAAATTATTAAACTTTAAAGTTTAGTTTTGAGAGATATTTTAATCAATGTTGAAAATTAAAACAACGTAACTCGAGGGTTATAAAACACAACAGTTGTGTTTGAAAATATTCAAATAAACAAAACATGCAAAAAAATGAATTTCTACACGCCAGTGGACAGTTAAGTTCCACTTTAGCTAATATATAAGAAGATAAACACACCGAAAGAAACCATGCAACACTGTAATAGATGGGTGCACGAGTACTTACTTACGGAGCTACTTTTAATAGTTAAGAGTTAATTGGGGGCTTCGATGATTGTGCAGGAATTTCGGGTTTCACATCACCTGCTGCTCGGAAGTTCAAGCTGATTCGGATGTATTAAGTCACATTTACATCAAATTATAGAAATTCGGGACAGGTCCTTATTCGCAATTTTGCAGTCGACCCCTAGTTCAATGGAAACCCAAGTTTGCTAACCAATTGTCTTATATGCATATTAATTTTCCACATAAAAACGAAATTCTTGTCAACCAGATATAGGTATCCGAGGGTCAGTAATGATTTTGTATAAATACAATTAATAAGGTCGTCCTTTGTAAATCAGTTTTTATAACTGATTAGGATAGACATTCAATAAATCAAATAAATCAAATAAAAATTTAAAAAAATCATATAAATACCTACTTTGACTACCGTGTTGATATGTTTTACATGCGGTTGCAGTGTTTCACGTTCACCACAGTTTGACAAAGGAAGCTGTGAGTGTGACATGTTATTGTCTCTTAGGGCTGGTCCACACAGATTTTTAAGACATACGATTTAAGGTTCAACGCGTAGTCGTAAAGTTGGATCATAGGAAACACGTACTGGCGTTCACACAAAGTTTTATTTTTAAGACGTTGTTTTCATTGTTGTTTTTAAAACAACGTCTTAAAACCTTATGCATTATGTCTTAAAAATCTGTGTGGACCAGCCTTTAGCCAACTTCTTCAAGTTCTACAAAAGTTTTAATCGACTGAGGTTTGACGACGTACGTATAGATATTTTAACTAATTAAAAAACAATTTTAAAAAAATCACAAATAGAGTCTACCCACTGTAACGAAACTGATTTTCAGTGGGGGACTTCTAAACCAACCCTGTAGGCTACGAACACCATCGACGTGTGAGCGATAACCAATCAAAGATCGATATTTCAAATACGAAACATATGAATCGGTGATTGGACAGTGCGAACACCTGCGGACATATATGTATTGTGTTGTATATTAAATGTGTTGATATTTCACTGCTTCATAAGTATTTATGGCAATCCCGTGGCATGGAAGTTATATCCCTTGAATTATAGTAATAGTTTGCCACACAAGCAATTGATCATAATCATCAGAAAAGTTCATCATTTCAAACTCATGCCACATCCAATCCAAGTTTTTCTAGAAGGCTGATTTGGATGAGAGTGGGATTATTTTAAGATTGACACTGAAACATGTAAAAAGCCATCCAATATGAATATTGGAACACAGATTACTCTTGGCTGAATGGGATTATAGTAATCCGATGAATTCTGGAACGAATTTCTTATTGTTTAGCACCAAATTTCGTCGGGTCTGTAGCTTTTGTTCCCCAGTTTTTGTGGTCCATGGAATTGTTCGTCTATACCCAAAACCTTTAATTTTAGCCAAGTTAACAGTAGATTCCATTTTGCATTAGCGATAGTAAATAGAATGTTCAATTTTAATTTTATAATATTTTATAGCATATATTCTCTGCCAACATTTAAACACTTAAGAATAAAGTTTTCTCAAATATTTATTTAAAAATTAAAACTGAAAATAAAACAAAAAATTACTGTTAAATTTAAAGTCAACTAAATTGCATTTATCATAAACAAAGTATAAATACTATGTTGAATACACAAAACTGGAACAGTCTTTGTTTCAGCTGTTAAAAAATAGCACTTTGTACAATCTATACACAAAACGATATTTTCACGTCTCTCCATAAGTTGCATGAAAGACTGCAATACCAGAGTTGATACCGAAGTTTCAACATCTTCGAGAACTTCTTGGACAACTCTGACTATACATTACAACCCTGTGAACCAGCCTTGCTAAACTCTTCACGCTTATTTAGCTGTGTATTAATAGGGGCTATACATGTTGCTAATTGCTGCACTTAGATTGTGATGCGAGGCTCCGTCCGCAACACGAGACTCAAAGAGGGCCAAGCATATTCCTGACCAGTAGCGGATTTAACGGTCAGCCGGGTCAGCGGATGCTGACCGGGCCCCGGCCAATCCGGGCCCCCCGCCCCTTAGCGACCCACTCAAAAACACACGAGCTGAGATCCATTGTCGAACCGCACCGATTATAGCAAATAGTACCAATAAAATTATATTTCAAAAAGAATGTTTCAAAAAGAATGATTCCGTTTTTAGGGCTCAATAAAGCCTTCGCCCACTTGTTTGACGGTACACAGCGGCGGAAACAACCCCACAGTTCAACAATGGAACTTTAATCCTGCCGCTTTACGTTGAGTCACGCTAATTTATAGAAAAACCTGGAAATATTCGGCAAATATGAGGGTTTATATTTACAACCGAATAACTGTCTATATGTCTATAAAATGACAATTACTTGCTTTGAAACACCCAACCTCTCCTCTACTCCGTATCAGTCGGTTTCTGTGTCTCGTGTGAAACAGTCCAGTGCAACTTAGTTCGTGTGTCAACTGTGTTATTTTAATTTAATTTAAACGAAAGTAAAATGTGAGTGTGGTATACGTTTGTTAAAGATGAGTGAAAAGACAAAATACGAGCATAAGACGATACAAGCATAAAAGCGAAAAGATAAAGAGGTCGCACTTCTTGTAACTGCCGGCAATGACCCTATAAACAAAGAATATTAAGTTTTTGTGTTGGCAATAATTCGCGTGTGTCAATGGGCGCTGAACATCAATTAAACACGTCAAAAATTCGAGTGAAATTCAAACCCCTTTGGAAATCGAAAATCAAACCTCATTACACACATATAACAGAAAACCACACCTTGTAGTAACACCCCTCAAAACAGCGCAAAACCCATTTCCTCTAAACGATACAGTGAATGCAGAAGTTCAAGTGGAATCACAAAGACCTAATGTAAGGAAAGTGTACATTTTGCGTTGTCTCAAAACAACGTGTCCTGCACCAAAGTAAAAAAATTGCAGTCCAATCTAACATGTTTGAGCAAACTTTTCTTGACTGATAAAGCTCTGTTCTGTGGATCAGTTATTTCAAATGATCAACTTGACATTCTTATTGTTAAAAAGCCTTTTCAACCCATTGGAAGTGGCATGCCATATTTAATATATCTTAAAGACGACGGCAATCGTAGTTTTTCGTCCTTTTACTATTTCAAAATAAATTCTACCAACGAACTATGAATCGTATATACACTATGAAACAAACAGGGCTAATTGTCTTGCGGATATGACTCGGAAAAAACTGTCGAGAGTTCGGACTTATCTCAACTGTTGGAGCTTTTGCCTGGAAAAACTCGAGAAGGGAGTGTCATTTTAAGAGCTTTGGTGAGTAATGAATTAGTGTATTCTGCTATATAGACCTACATATATAAGTTAGTTTGTTAAAAAAATATGCCAAACGGACGGGGCCCCTTTGGTAAAATGCTGACCGGGCCCTTTTTCTTAAATCCGCTCCTGTTCCTGACTTGGCCGTTCGTGGGGGATTGGTACGTGTATTATGCGAAGTGATGCATATGCATTATGCGAAGTGATGCATAAACATCGAGATTTTAAGAAGTCAGTATAACATTTAAACGCTTGCAATTTATGTAGAACGTTTTAAGTTGGAAAGTAGTTTGTCGCATGTTAGGACAATACTAATTGCACATGGTAATGAAGGAGAGGGGGAGCTGTCGACGTTTGAGAGGTGTAGTTCGTGTATTTGGGGTCAAGTCAAACATGCAGACAAATCGAGGAAAAAATAAACATACTCTTGGATATAAAACATGTTTTAATTGCAACAAGCTAAAAATGATATTTTCTTTGTTCTCGTACTGGGAGATAATGACAATATACCAGTGTATAAGTGATTTACGTTACCAGAATGTGGGGTTCTAATTGTGATCCTGTGTTTTCAATAACCCACGTGAAATTTCTCGGTTTTTTAGATAAATGTTGTATCTGAGTACAAAATAACAACAATATTCGAATATTATTTTCTAATTCTAATTCTCAGTTAGTCTCTTTATTTTATTGTCTACTTCTAAAACTAATCCACCTTATGAGTTTTTGATTCTATAGAGGAATACCTTTTATTATTCTTTTCAGTCTATACATTTTTTGTAGTATCATATCATATTGTGTTAAGATATATTTTCATGTTGTTCACTTTTCGCTAAATTTCCCCAACTTAAATCTGTATACCTGTTGTACATTCACCAGTTTCTGGTGGTTCAAAATCAAAGAAGTTCTCATGTATGTTATCTTTCCACAATGATATTAATTAATTTATTAAATTATTAAAATGAAAAAACTACACAAGAATATTAATAAATTATACATTTTAAATAAATTGTAGCACAGTGCAATTGCATTCACTACAAATTCACATCTTTATATGTGTTCCTATACATCGGACGTGTTCCGAGCGTGTTAGAGATGTATTCGTATGATGTGTGTTGTTGGTCAATACTCAGTGTTTCGAAACTCGAACAGTGTGCCGAGCTTCGTGTGATAACGAGTTGTTATGATAATTCCGTCGCCCTAAATGTCATGCAGTTCTCTAAATGCCCCCCCCCCTCCCCCCCCCCGCACCGACACCAACACACACCCCTGATCCGCCAATGATAAGCTCTCGGCAATAATTACCCCTGCTCGTGTGAAGGGGATTACCATTGCATATACGCGAAGACTCGTGTTGCTGCTGGTGTCGATGGTAAAGGCGTTAGTTCTAATTGCAGAGGCGTGACCTTAATTGAACGTGGTAGAATAAGAAACACAATAGAACTCAGATACTTATCTACTGCCTCTTTCATGCACGCAATTCAACGAAAATCAACAGATTCCTGGCTTACTTTCACACATTCGTAATGTGATCTTAGCAAAACTTTTTACTCCTTTAATACCCTCTCATTCATTTTGCAAAACGTATAAAGGTCTTACGCTAAAATACCTAGGGGAAAAGTTAACCAAGGTTGGGACTGCTACTACTATTACGACTACTGGGACAACTATACTGACGACAACCACAAGTATAGTACACTACAAATCAATAAGGTGGTAAAACATTTCATTTCGATTATATAAATACTAGTGTGTGTGCGATGACGCGTTGATAAGCGAGCCCGTCCATATCTACGAACTTTCTGGCGAAAAGTTCTCAAAGTCAAAGCTAAGAAAAACAATGAACAATTAACAATAATTCAAGAATGGCATTGCAAACATGTTTCTAATTACCATAGCTATTATACTTCCCGACATTGTTAAAAGCTGTGCAATGTGCGTTGCTAAGAATAAACCAATTCTAGGTACAGGCTTGCTCGGTAACGTTGGTTACGTGTAGCAATTTTCAAAAAGACTTCCGGTTTTACCCACTTTTAAACTACGATCAGCCGGAAATAGGAGATTCTCTGCGAACAAACATGGCGGCTGCCATGGTGGCCATTTTGAATGTAATGTTTGTTGAAACCATGGTTACCAAACCGAGCATGATAAATCGGAGCTTAAAGGCCCAGAAAAGGTTTCGAATTACTTTTGATATGTTATAAAATGACACCTTTCAAACAAGGAGGGATGTGTCCCTCAGTGTGTAGGTTCACATGTTTAGTGGTACCCTCGCTTTTGTTCCACTCGGCGCGCCTAGCCGCCACGTCACTGGGGGGGAATGCGCTTGGGCGGGCGGGCACGCACCCTCCTACAACCCACTTCGCGCGTATCTGTCAATCGAGAGAGGCGTTTGCAGGTGTGTGTGTGTGTGTTCTTTAGCACAGTCTTCAGTGTTCAGTGTCAATGTTTATTACTTTACTTCTATTCCTACAATAATTGTAAATGTATTTTAAATTAACGGAACAATAATAAATAATGTATTAATCAAAATTTTCAGTTTCTCCTCCGGCAACGGGTTTAGATCCCACGTAGCAACTATTTGCATCAGGAAACTCTTCTCTAATTACATTGACATTTGACAACGCATGATGGTATCACAACACGTCTGTATTTTCCTAGCTATGTCCAGAAATTCATCCAATATTATATGAATTGCTTATAAGAAATGTGTCGCCATAATCTATTCGAAGTGGTTCGCAGCTTTTGTCGTTGGTCATCATGATGAGAATGAACCATCATTTATTGAAGAGCATTGTTCAAACAACCAACGTTAAGACACACGCTTTCGAAATCAAAGTGTTCTGTGATGCACTCTAGATATGCGCACGTGGCTAATAATGTCAGATTCAAGACAGCAAAAAGATTCCTGGTCGGTAGTCATAGCGATAAACACCAGGTAGTATTCCCAGACCTACCTAGAAGCTTCTGCTTGCTGTGTTTTACGCTTTTCCAGTTCGTATATTTCTTCCTCGGAATACGTCGGTTCGAAGCTTGTGACGTTCCACCCTACACGTCATGTGACGGTAGTTGGAGGGGGTAAGATGGTGACGTGAAGCGGTGGGCTTGACCAGTGGACGTGGAGCCCTCGCGCAGGAAACACCCGTCTCTTGCCAGCTACGGCGGCATCTAATGTAACTACGGTTGCTATTTACGTGCTTAATTAATTAAAGTCTGCTATCTTTTAATATTTTAATCAGTGTACTTAATATTACTCCTTCCTATCCCGTGCTCCGGTACGAGGGAAACATTACATTGGCGCCCAACGCAAACCTACCTACACCAATAGTGCGATATATTAGTGTTTGTTTAAACCAATCCAGTGTTCGAACAGTGATAAAATGCCAAAAGGCCGTGTGCGCAGTGAGCGACAGGAGGACTTTCCGACGGTTTGTGACATGTTGACTTCGGTCAACGAACAATTGTCCGGGATGTTAGCACGGTTGACGGCGCTCGAGACAAATAGCCAGCGACCGTCGTCGTCAGCACCGTCGTCGGCGTCTCCATCGATAGGCCCACCTACTGGCCAACAAACCGTTCTTCCCTCGGCGGTGGCGACCAACGGTAACACGCCTATGCCGTGGATGGTACCTGTGTTTCCGACTTTTAGTGATGACGGTAAAGTCCATCCTCTTGAATTTTTAGAGGGTTTTGAACATACTTGTGTCCAGTTCGGCATACCGGAAAACCAATGGCTATCCATTGCATTTCGTCAATTAGACGGCCCGGCCAAACACTGGGCATCGGCTTTCCGCCGATCGTGGCATACGTGGGACGTGTTTTCGCGGTGTTTTAAGGACATGTTCTGGTCGAATGACATACAAGACGCAGTCGATCTCAAGTTTGCACGCGATTATTATGATCGAAAGACTCACGGAACGATGACGGAGTTCTTCCTCTCGTGGATGAACATACTAAAATACGTGTGCGCACACATGTCAGATGAGACTTTCGTGCGCCGAATCTCCCATTTGTTTCCCGCGAATGTTGAAAATACTTTGATCGCCGCAAATGTTAAGACGCCGGAAGCAATGCTTTCATTGTTACGGGGGTTGGATGACGCGGCATCTCGCCGTCGCGAACGAGAGACAGTGCAGCGTTCCGGGATGTACGCGGACCGGGATCGACGGACCTCGAACCCGGCACCTCCACATCGGCAGACCATCCAACCAGCTGCGACCAGCCGCCCAGTGTCTACATCGGGGAACTGGCGAGACAACAACCAGACGCAGCGTCGCGGCGGTGACGCCAACCAGGGACACAAGGTCAACATGCTGACGTGTACCGAGTCCTCACCCAACGCCGAGCCCGCCGCCGAGACGGACTTCGCAGTCGAGGCCCAAGACACCTGCGGTAATTCGGAATCGGGAAACGAGCTGTAACTGGTCAGGTAACTCCGCTGTCTTCAGTTACATTATCAAGGAGTACATCCCCTGCACGTGACGTCAGAACAATCCAGACGGTCGTGATGTTCGACCACGCTTCGTTACGTGATGATCTTCTGTCAGAGGACGTCGTGGTGGACGGAGCAAACGTCGTTGGTACACCAGAAATAACTGTAAGTGTCTGTGCTCACGATATTGATGCTTTAATTGATACGGGTAGTGAGATTACTTGTATATCAGAACTCTTTTGGGACACTTTAATCTCACAAAAGCCCGATTTGCCACTACTACCTGCTCGTACTGTTATGGTGACAGGAGCGTTTGATGATAAGAGCCACGCTGTTAATAGGCAGACTTATCGTCCTGTTGTTATCGATACCATATTGCATGAAATACCTATGCTTATTGTACCCAATTTACACCGTCAATTAATCTTAGGTTCAGATTGGCTCCGGTGTTTAAACGCCGAGATAAATTTCAAAACCAACGAACTATGTATTTCAAATGGTGAAACAACTCAAACAATAGGTTTCAAACTCTCTGAGTCAGGAGATGTAAAAGAAAATTCTAACCGCCATTTGTCACTTATAGAGAGCCCTCAGACAGACAACTTGAATGTATTTGTTGAGCAGCCCCAATCGTTTGGGAAGGACAATGACAGGACTTTTACAGAACTGGTGAAAGAGACTGTCCAGTCGTTGCCTCTCACGGTTACGCCATCACAAAAAGACTCAATTTCGACCCTGCTATTAAACCATTCTTCCGTATTCTCTAACAAACCTGGGAGGGTTAACAATTATATTCATGAGTTGGAGATGACGAATACAGCGCCCTTTACCCAAAAATCGTATCCCATCCCATATTCCAAACGACAAGCAGTAGACGAACAAATACAACAAATGCTCGCCTGGAATATCATAGAACCTGCCCCATCCGCATACACTAACCCACTAGTCTTTGTTGTCAAGTCGAATGGAAGGGTTCGTCCTTGTCTTGACGCCCGATTACTAAATTCAAGAATTGCGCCACAAAACGACTCACCCCAGCCTATTCAAGAGCTTCTACAAAGATTTCACGGTAAAAAGTTCTTTACAACTTTAGATTTAACAAGTTCGTTCTGGCAGCTGCCTCTAAAAGAAGAACACAGAAAATATACTGCGTTTACGTACAATGGAATTACATACCAATACTGTGTTGTTCCGTTCGGATTGCAGTCTAGTGTTGCTGGCTTAACACGATGTCTACATAAAGTATTCACACCAGAACTAAAAGCATGTACCACGTTTTATGTAGACGACCTTCTTATCGCTAGTGAGGACTTTGAGTCGCACATACGCCACATTCAGTTGGTGCTAGATGCTCTAGCCCAAGTAGCTATCACTCTCAAATTCGACAAATGCCAATTTCTACGTTCCGAGGTCAATTTTGTGGGGCATATCATATCAGAGAACGGAGTAAGAATAGACAAAGAGAAACTCAAACCTATACTAGACTACCCGCGGCCACAAAACGCCAAACAGTTACGTAGATTTCTCGGTATGTGCACATACTTTAAGAGGTTTTGTGACCGCTACTCTCACACGACGGCGCCTCTACTGACATTGTTGAAGAAGGGTGTTAAATGGTCGTGGTCGACGGAGATGAATGCCACGTTTGAGAACGTAAAGATGTTGTTCCTGGATACGGTTATGTTGCACCACCCGATTCCAACACTACCATATCACGTTTCCACTGACAGTTCAGATGTAGGAATCGGGGCACATTTATTTCAAATCGATCAAAACGGCGAACGTCGTGTTATCGCGTTTGCGAGTAGATCATTGAAATGCCAAGAACGGCGATATTTTACCACCGAGAAGGAGGGGCTTGCTATTGTTTACGCGTTACAAAAATTCCGCATTTATTTACTTGGGCACAAATTTACCGTTTGGACTGATCACAAAAGTTTATCATTTATGCAACAATGTAAACTACTTAGTGCACGCATTACCAGGTGGATATTAATACTTCAAGAGTACGACTTCGACATAAAATATTGTCCCGGAAGAGAAAACGTTGTTGCCGATGCACTGAGTCGTGCGCCAGTCAATGGAGTACAATACGACGACGAGGAATGTCTACGCATACACACAATAGCCCAGGTGGTGGACGCAGCCACAACAAACCTGACGAACTGGGTCAAGGAACTACCTGAGCGCCAGCGAGCCGACCCCCAATTAGGGGTATTCATCCGCGAAATAGAGGCCTCATCGGGAGATCGGGCTAACTGCGGAGATTACATAATACATGACAACATCTTGTATCACAAAAGCAATCACGACAGTGAATGGCGGATTATGGTTCCTATGAATGACTGCATAACGTTGGTAAAACAATTTCATGCAGCTTACGGTCACGTAGGATCATACAAAGTATACAAAATCATTTCCGAACACTTCTATTGGAAGAACATGCGACGCTTGATCGTAAAAGTCACACGTTCATGTGACGTTTGTCAGAAGGCTAAATGCGCGACACGAGGGTTATCGGGAGAAATGGCGCATGTGCTTCCGACGATGCCAAATGAGCTTGTTACGACGGACTTATACGGGCCGTTGCCACAGGCTAAAGGAGGTGTTAATTATATCTTGGTTTTCCTCGACACATTCACTAAGTACGTCACGATTTACGCATTGAAACGAGCGACGACGAAGGCTATTCTGAATAAACTTTTAACCGACTACATACCGAATGTGGGGAGGCCTCGAAAACTCTTGTCGGACCACGGTAGTCAGTATACCGCGAGAGAATGGTACCGCGTGTTGGAAGAGGAGTCCATTATACCCCTACATTCATCGATCCGACACCCCCAAAGCAATCCTACTGAACGGATAATGCGTGAACTTGGGAGAGTGTTCCGGACCTACTGTCACAATAAACACACTAATTGGGTATCATGCTTACCATTTATACAACAGTGGTTTAATGTCCTTACTCATGAAGGTACCGGCTTTACCCCGTATGAATTGCAATTTGGCCGTAGTCCACAACGAATGATAGCCGATATGCTTAACCTTCCACCTCAGACATCACTACCACTGTCAACACCTCAGAAGATTGTTCTAGCACGTGAACGCTTGTCGTCCAAAGCGGCGAAACGTAAACGCGCCCACGACAGTCGCGCAACATGTACCGTGTTTCAACCAGGCGACAAGGTACTGTTGAAAAGTAATCACGTCTCAAGTGCGACGAACAAACAAATTTACAAGTTCTTCATGATTTATGAGGGCCCCTACACCATCTACCGACAAGTAGGCCCCAATGCCTACCACCTCGTTGATGATCATGATCGCAATAAGGGAATTTTCAATGTTGTAAATTTGAAGCCTTACTACTTACCACAACTGGGTTGACTGCACACATGGTCGATTTTATTCCCATTCCAAGAACGTGTGTTGCTGTACGATAACCAATGTTTTATGGGGTTTTTAGTTTCAGATTGTAGTCGATGTCTAAAAATGGTTATTACTGTATTTTATTTAATTTAAGGTAATTTAGTTAATTTTATTGTATTTAATTCAATTACATATGGTACATTTTCCATTAAACTTGTAATTGATACTGTATACAACTATAGCACCTATGTGTATTGTAGTACTTTATTTTGTTCACTCAATATTATATCTTGACATGATTGTGCTATTCACAACTTGTGTGTGTGTGTTTATAAACTAATTTTCTTGTATTTTACATCGACATGGTGTTTGTCGAAGCTTGTTTTGTATTGAGATGTTATGTTATATTATACTAAAATGTGCGGCTTTTAATTGTAATGGTTTCAACAAGGAATTTATTCAAGTGTAATCTTATTATATTCACTGTTCTAGCAATGAAAATAAAATCTGGGGGGGATATTTGTGACGTTCCACCCTACACGTCATGTGACGGTAGTTGGAGGGGGTAAGATGGTGACGTGAAGCGGTGGGCTTGACCAGTGGACGTGGAGCCCTCGCGCAGGAAACACCCGTCTCTTGCCAGCTACGGCGGCATCTAATGTAACTACGGTTGCTATTTACGTGCTTAATTAATTAAAGTCTGCTATCTTTTAATATTTTAATCAGTGTACTTAATATTACTCCTTCCTATCCCGTGCTCCGGTACGAGGGAAACATTACAAGCTATAAGGTGCTACGGGCCCACCAGCCATTACACGGCCAATCTCGTCCGTGACTGCCGACCGCGTAGGCGTAGGCTAGGCCTACTGTACGACCACGGGCGCGAGGCGCCTGCCGTACGGCTCGCACAGTCAGTCCCCCCCAGTGACGTCACGGAAGGTAGGCAACCCGCAACGCACGTCTTTGCGTTTTTGATTATATATTCGCATCTACTCGGTCGATTCTCTCCCTTTTTTTTTTAATCACCTACTAAGAGTATGCCTTTGAATCACATGGCCATCAGAACCAAAACTTTACTGGGCCTTTAACGAAGTTGGTGAATTGGGATCTTAACGGTTGGTTGAATAAAAGCCGTATACAACATATTTAAAAGTTATCAAGTTTTAAGCATCAATGGTGCAGTAAAAACTGTGTGTGAGAAATGTTCCATTGTCGATTTAGAAATATGTTTAATAATAATTTTTCGTAGTATTACCCGTTATGGGGGGCACATCAGCTTTACCTGATGTGCCTCTTTTCAGGTGACTCTAGGTTATTACGGTGTTTGGATAGTTGAGAAGAAATGTCCGAGGGCTATTAAAGTAGGACTCAATCCCAGCATTCACTTTTACAACTGAGGAAAACCTCGGAAAAACCTTCAGTCAGGACTGCCGGTGGCCGGAATCGAACCGGCGACCTTCCGAATTAGAGTCTCGCGTCTTACCGCTGAGCCACCTCTATCAGTGAAACATGTTTTTATTTTTCTGGGAGTCCCGTATCCTTCCATGCACCCAGGCAATGTCAAGGTCACTATAGTAAGTGTCGTGCGATTACATAAATCCACGTATACAGCGGCGTGTGTGAATACCTCCTATACAATGCACTGAGTGATGCAAATGCAAATCATTTATCGTGATTGAGCAATAGAGTAGTTCATGTCATTACTATAGCAGCAGTTGCACAACTGATGTTATTTCAATTGCAGTTTTGCATGTCACCATACCGTAAAGCCGACACTATGCAGCTATGCCGATAGAGGTAGTAGCTCCGTGGTAATCGTAATGTACTCTAATTCGGGAGGTTGCCGGTTCGACTCTGGTCATCCGCAAACCTGACTGTGGCCGGGATGCACATATCTCCAGCACTCGAAGGGCGACTTCGAGGTAAGTCACGATCTCACATTTATCCTCATAGAGAAACAAAATAAAATACGCATTGTTGAATTTTTAGAGCTACCCCCGATTTCTGTCGGTTAAGTAATTAGCTGTAAAATGTTTTACAACTGACACAAAGAAAAACTAAAATATGTTTGGGCACAGAGAAGTTAGTGCTTTCTCATGAATGTTTCTATTTTCCTATTTTTCTATTCTTTTGTGTTTCTATATTTTTTTTTCATGAATGTTTCTATTTTCCAATAAATAATTATTCCGTTTCCTACTAGCTAGCCCAACCGAGCAGTCTACATGCCAATGCAGTTCTGTAATTGGTGGTTGGGCGAGTCTGAGGAAGAGCTGAGTTGATAAGCACGTAAGGAACGACTGCATTTGATCTTTATCTATTTTGAGTGGTCAATAATCCATGTGGCCCACCAAACATGTATGGTATACATCCACTGTGTGGCTCACTTCAACATTAAGTTGGGCACCCCTGAGTCATAGTGTGTTTAACTGTTGGCAATACCTATGGAAAACATTTTCACATTTTCCACCAATTACTCGAACGAATTGTGCAACTCGAAAAATGTCGTTGCACGCCGCCCGGCGGTCGCGTGCGTGTCCCCAGCTGGGGGGGGGGGGGGGGGGGGGGCGTCGCCAGCAGGGCGCCCTGCACTCTCTGCCAGCCATACCTTCAAGTGCACCCTCTGTTTCACGTGCAATAATCAGGGATATTAATCAAGGAAATTGCAAAGAAATAACTAGAGTGTACGCTGCCCCGTACAGTCGCCGTCAAAAACTTTGACTTTGTGGGTTTAATGGCTGATAGAGAATACTCTTATAAATTACCTTTTTTTACAATCCACAAGTACAAGTTATACTTACACACAAGCTATGTTAAGTGCGATAATACGAGCCAACCCTCAATGAAATCTGTTAGTATAAGTTAGTTCGTTCTTCAAAATAATATGAAGGCATATTGATACCAGTGAAGAAGTGGTAATTATGACATAATATAAAAGAACTTCGTCAAATGGCAAACACACCGACATCGTTTAAACGAGCGTTGCGTTTAGATTTACATCGCTATTTCAAACCTTCCTTGAGTCTAAACTTTTGTTTATATTTTTAGAGATTAATTTGTTAGTTTTATCAAGAAAGAGGCAAATTACTGTAACTTGGTAAAAACGGAATGTAATTCTATAAAATTAACCGCGAAGTATGTTACTCATATTGCGGTATAGGTTAGTAAAGTTTTTAGTTTGATGCTCCTCTGCTGTTCTCCTCCGTCGCTATGTGACCACCCATTACCCTTACCCTCGTGACAACATATTTATTAATTTCATATAACAACATTTAAAATCAGTCATACTTGTTATGCTGGGTGGTAGCCACATTTATTCGGTAGTCACATTACTACCGGAGTTTCAAACTAAAAATATCCATGCACTCTAGTTCATAATTTACAAAATCTATTCGTATTCTGGTATGGTTTTAATTTTCGATTAACAAAACTTCAACAAGCATTTTGTTTATAACTTATCCTTTTTTTATTTCAATGTAGATGCCACTTTGTTGTGCTGTTCTTGAAATACAGAAAAATAAAACATTTCGTTAGTTTTTAATGTCGGCTGCGACAACTACTTCTACCTTGACTTCGCAGTCAAAACAAGTAAATATTGTATAGAGCACCAGACCAGCACCAGACCAGCCCATAAATAACCCCGACATCAGATCTCTGTTTTGTTTCTTTGTGAGGACAGGTCGTGCAGTAACCTTCGTGTTCAGCGGCGAAACACATAAATTAATTATTTACACACGTTTAGAGACAACTGAGGCAAGACCCGCTAGTAGCACCACGTGTAGGCACCGAGTTTGGCCACTGAGGGCGCTAGTGAAAGCGAATGAAGCGCTCAAGTGGCAATGTCACGCCACTTTACGATTAAGCAACGACCTCCTTCCTTCCTCATTATCATTCATCAATCATCATAATTCAAAAATCACAAATTAGGCGTGGTCTTAATTACAATAAAGTAAAGTAAAGTAAATAGAGTGTAGAAATGTGGTTGAGACTCTACGGCAGGTCCTGGCCCTGCCCCCTACCTGAACATAACATGTGTAATTGCTTCACATGCGAGACGAGTGTCTGACATAGGTATAGGCTGTGCTGCCTTCATTGAGTGTAGAAATGTTGTTGAGACTGTACGGCAGGTCCTGGCCCTGCACCCTACCTGAACATAACATGTGTAATTGCTTCATATGCGAGACGAGTGTCTGACATAGGTATAGGCTGTGTTGCATTCATTGAGTGTAGAAATGTTGTTGAGACTGTACGGTAGGTCCTGGCCCTGCCTGAACATAACATGTGTAATTGCTTCACATGCGAGACGAGTGTCTGACATAGGTATAGGCTGTGTTGCATTCATTAAGTGTAGAAATGTTGTTGAGACTGTACGGCAGGTCCTGGTCCAGCACCCTACTTGAACATAACATGTGTAATTGCTTCACATGCGAGACGAGTGTCTGACATAGGTATAGGCTGTGATGCATTCATTGAGTGTTGAAATGTTGTTGAGACTGTACGGCAGGTCCTGGTCCTGCACCCTACCTGAACATAACATGTGTAATTGCTTCACATGCGAGACGAGTGTCTGACATACGTATAGCCTGTGTTGCATTCATTGAGTGTAGAAATGTTGTTGAGACTGTACGGCAGGTCCTGGCCCTGCACCCTACCTGAACATAACATGTGTAATTGCTTCACATGCGAGACGAGTGTCTGACATACGTATAGCCTGTGTTGCATTCATTGAGTGTAGAAATGTTGTTGAGACTGTACGGTAGGTCCTGGCCCTACCTGAACATAACATGTGTAATTGCTTCACATGTGAGACGAGTGTCTGACATACGTATAGCCTGTGTTGCATTCATTGAGTGTAGAAATGTTGTTGAGACTGTACGGCAGGTCCTGGCCCTGCACCCTACCTGAACATAACATGTGTAATTGCTTCACATGTCAGACGAGTGTCTGACATACGTATAGGCTGTGTTGCATTCATTGAGTGTAGAAATGTTGTTGAAACTGTACGGCAGGTCCTGGCCCTGCCCCCTACCTGAACATAACATGTGTAATTGCTTCACATGCGAGACGAGTGTCTGACATAGGTATAGGCTGTGTTGCATTCATTGAGTGTAGAAATGTTGTTGAGACTGTACGGCAGGTCCTGGCCCTACCTGGACATAACATGAGTAATTGCTTCACATGCGAGACGAGTGTCTGACATAGGTATAGGCTGTGTTGCATTCATTGAGTGTAGAAATGTTGTTGAGACTGTACGGCAGGTCCTGGCCCTACCTGAACATAACATGTGTAATTGCTTCACATGCGAGACGAGTGTCTGACATAGGTATAGGCTGTGTTGCATTCATTGAGTGTAGAAATGTTGTTGAGACTGTACGGCAGGTCCTAGCCCTACCTAACATAACATGTGTAATTGCTTCACATGCGAGACGAGTGTCTGACATAGGTATAGGCTGTGTTGCACAAATTATGCAATCTTTAAATATTGACAGCCTTACTTATCGCAGAGTACGATCTGACATGGCTTTCCTGCATCGCATTGTTAACGGTCATGTCAGGTCGGACATTCTTGTGTCGCTGTTTCCGCTCCGAATACCTTCTCGTACAACTCGTCTCACCAACCTATTCCACACTTCAACCCCCCGCCTATCTATTACCAAAAGATCGCTTTTCTACCGCCTACCTACTACATTTAATTCTTTTCCCCAATCTTCTTCGTATGACATATTTGCTAACAACTTAAAATCATTCCTTACCTCAACTCGCCTTTATGTAAACTAGTAGTTAAAAGCAGAGGATGCGCCGGCCGATGCGATTCTCACCTGTATGCATGTATTGGTTGTGTGTTTTTATTAAAAAAAAAAAAAAAAAAAAAAAAAAAAAAAAAATGTATAATGTTATAATGTTACGTTTGAAGGTTTAATGTAAAATGGCTGTATAGCTGTATTTAAATCCTGAATAAATAAATAAATAAATTGAGTGTAGAAATGTTGTTGAGACTGTACGGCAGGTCCTGGCCCTGCACCCTACCTGAACATAACATGTGTAATTGCTACACATGCGAGACGAGTGTCTGACATAGGTATTGGCTGTGTTGCATTCATTGAGTGTAGAAATGTTGTTGAGACTGTACGGCAGGTCTACCTGGACATAACATGAGTAATTGCTTCACATGCGAGACGAGTGTCTGACATAGGTATAGGCTGTGTTGCATTCATTGAGTGTAGAAATGTTGTTGAGACTGTACGGCAGGTCCTGGCCCTACACCGTACCTGAACATAACATGTGTAATTGCTTCACATGCGAGACGAGTGTCTGACATAGGTATATAGGCTGTGCTGCATTCATTGAGTGTGGAAATGTTGTTGAGACTGTACGGCAGGTCCTGGCCCTACCTGAACATAACATGTGTAATTGCTTCACATGCGAGGCGAGTGTCTGACATAGGTATAGGCTGTGTTGCATTCATTGAGTGTAGAAATGTTGTTGAGACTGTACGGCAGGTCCAAGCCCTACCTGAACATAACATGTGTAATTGCTTCACATGCGAGACGAGTGTCTGACATAGGTATAGGCTGTGTTGCATTCATTGAGTGTAGAAATGTTGTTGAGACTGTACGGCAGGTCCTGGCCATACCTGAACATAACATGTGTAATTGCTTCACATGCGAGACGAGTGTCTGACATAGGTATAGGCTGTGTTGCATTCATTGAGTGTAGAAATGTTGTTGAGACTGTACGGCAGGTCCTGGCCCTGCACCCTACCTGAACATAACATGTGTAATTGCTACACATGCGAGACGAGTGTCTGACATAGGTATAGTCTGTGCTGCATTCATTGAGTGTAGAAATGTTGTTGAGACTGTACGGCAGGTCCTGGCCCTACCTGAACATAGCATGTGTAATTGCTTCACATGCGAGACGAGTGTCTGACATAGGTATAGGCTGTGTTGCATTCATTGAGTGTAGAAATGTTGTTGAGACTGTACGGCAGGTCCTGGCCCTACCTAACATAACATGTGGAATTGCCTCACATGCGAGACGAGTGTCTCACATAGGTATAGGCTGTGCTGCATTCATTGAGTGTAGAAATGTTGTTGAGACTGTACGGCAGGTCCTGGCCCTGTACCCTACCTGAACATAACATGTATAATTGCTACACATGCGAGACGAGTGTCTGACATAGGTATAGGCTGTGCTGCATTCATTGAGTGTAGAAATGTTGTTGAGACTGTACGGCAGGTCCTGGCCCTGCACCCTACCTGAACATAACATGTGTAATTGATCCACATGCATGACGAGTGTCTGACATAGGTATAGGCTGTGTTGCATTCATTGAGTGTAGAAATGTTGTTGAGACTGTACGGCAGGTCCTAGCCCTACCTAACATAACATGTGTAATTGCTTCACATGCATGACGAGTGTCTGACATAGGTATAGGCTGTGCTGCATTCATTGAGTGTAGAAATGTTGTTGAGACTGTACGGCAGGTCCTGGCCCTACCTGTACATAACATGTGTAATTGCTACACATGTGAGACGAGTGTCTGACATAGGTATAGGCTGTGTTGCATTCATTAAGTGTAGAAATGTTGTTGAGACTGTACGGCAGGTCCTGGCCCTACCTGTACATAACATGTGTAATTGCTTCACATGCGCGACGAGTGTCTGACATAGGTATAGGCTGTGCTGCATTCATTGAGTGTAGAAATGTTGTTGAGACTGTACGGCAGGTCCTGGTTCTACCTGTACATAACATGTGTAATTGCTACACATGTGAGACGAGTGTCTGACATAGGTATAGGCTGTGTTGCATTCATTGAGTGTAGAAATGTTGTTGAGACTGTACGGCAGGTCCTGGCCCTATCTGAACATAACATGTGTAATAGCTTCAGATGCGAGACGAGTGTCTGACATAGGTATAGGCTGTGATGCATTCATTGAGTGTAGAAATGTTGTTGAGACTGTACGGCAGGTCCTGGCCCTGTACCCTACCTGAACATAACATGTGTAATAGCTTCACACGCGAGACGAGTGTCTGACATAAGTATAGGCTGGGTTGCATTCATTGAGTGTAGAAATGTTTTTGAGACTGTACGGCAGGTCCTGGCTCTGCCCCCTACCTAAACATAGCATGTGTAATTGCTTCACATGCGAGACGAGTGTCTGACATAGGTATAGGCTGTGTTGCATTCATTGAAGGTAGAAATGTTGTTGAGACTGTACGGCAGGTCCTGGCCCTACCTGAACATAACATGTGTAATAGCTTCACATGCGAGACGAGTGTCTGACATAGGCATAGGCTGTGTTGCATTCATTGAGTGTAGAAATGTTGTTGAGACTGTACGGCAGGTCCTGGCCCTACCTGAACATAACATGTGTAATAGCTTCACATGCGAGACGAGTGTCTGACATAGGTAGAGGCTGTGTTGCATTCATTGAGTGTAGAAATGTTGTTGAGACTGTACGGCAGGTCCTGGCCCTACCTGAACATAACATGTGTAATTGCTTCACATGCGAGACGAGTGTCTGACATAGGTATAGGCTGTGTGGCATTCATTGAGTGTAGAAATGTTGTTGAGACTGTACGACAGGTCCTGGCCCTGCCCCCTACCTATACATAACATGTGTAATTGCTTCAGATGCGAGACGAGTGTCTGACATAGGTATAGGCTGTGTGGCATTCATTGAGTGTAGAAATGTTGTTGAGACTGTACGACAGGTCCTGGCCCTGCCCCCTACCTATACATAACATGTGTAATTGCTTCAGATGCGAGACGAGTGTCTGACATAGGTATAGGCTGTGTGGCATTCATTGAGTGTAGAAATGTTGTTGAGACTGTACGGCAGGTCCTGGTACTACCTGAACATAACATGTGTAATTGCTTCACATGCGAGACGAGTGTCTGACATAGGTATAGGCTGTGTTGCATTCATTGAGTGTAGAAATGTTGTTGAGACTGTACGGCAGGTCCTGGCCCTACCTGAACATAACATGTGTAATTGCTTCACATGCGAGACGAGTGTCTGACATACGTATAGCCTGTGTTGCATTCATTGAGTGTAGAAATGTTGTTGAGACTGTACGGCAGGTCCTGGCCCTGCCCCCTACCTATACATAACATGTGTAATTGCTTCAGATGCGAGACGAGTGTCTGACATAGGTATAGGCTGTGTGGCATTCATTGAGTGTAGAAATGTTGTTGAGACTGTACGGCAGGTCCTGGTACTACCTGAACATAACATGTGTAATTGCTACACATGCGAGACGAGTGTCTGACATAGGTATAGGCTGTGTTGCACAAATTATGCAATCTTTAAATATTGACAGCCTTACTTATCGCAGAGTACGATCTGACATGGCTTTCCTGCATCGCATTGTTAACGGTCATGTCAGGTCGGACATTCTTGTGTCGCTGTTTCCGCTCCGAATACCTTCTCGTACAACTCGTCTCACCAACCTATTCCACACTTCAACCCCCCGCCTATCTATTACCAAAAGATCGCTTTTCTACCGCCTACCTACTACATTTAATTCTTTTCCCCAATCTTCTTCGTATGACATATTTGCTAACAACTTAAAATCATTCCTTACCTCAACTCGCCTTTATGTAAACTAGTAGTTAAAAGCAGAGGATGCGCCGGCCGATGCGATTCTCACCTGTATGCATGTATTGGTTGTGTGTTTTTATTAAAAAAAAAAAAAAAAAAAAAAAAAAAAAAAATGTATAATGTTATAATGTTACGTTTGAAGGTTTAATGTAAAATGGCTGTATAGCTGTATTTAAATCCTGAATAAATAAATAAATAAATTGAGTGTAGAAATGTTGTTGAGACTGTACGGCAGGTCCTGGCCCTGCACCCTACCTGAACATAACATGTGTAATTGCTACACATGCGAGACGAGTGTCTGACATAGGTATTGGCTGTGTTGCATTCATTGAGTGTAGAAATGTTGTTGAGACTGTACGGCAGGTCTACCTGGACATAACATGAGTAATTGCTTCACATGCGAGACGAGTGTCTGACATAGGTATAGGCTGTGTTGCATTCATTGAGTGTAGAAATGTTGTTGAGACTGTACGGCAGGTCCTGGCCCTACACCGTACCTGAACATAACATATTGTGTAATTGCTTCACATGCGAGACGAGTGTCTGACATAGGTATATAGGCTGTGCTGCATTCATTGAGTGTGGAAATGTTGTTGAGACTGTACGGCAGGTCCTGGCCCTACCTGAACATAACATGTGTAATTGCTTCACATGCGAGGCGAGTGTCTGACATAGGTATAGGCTGTGTTGCATTCATTGAGTGTAGAAATGTTGTTGAGACTGTACGGCAGGTCCAAGCCCTACCTGAACATAACATGTGTAATTGCTTCACATGCGAGACGAGTGTCTGACATAGGTATAGGCTGTGTTGCATTCATTGAGTGTAGAAATGTTGTTGAGACTGTACGGCAGGTCCTGGCCATACCTGAACATAACATGTGTAATTGCTTCACATGCGAGACGAGTGTCTGACATAGGTATAGGCTGTGTTGCATTCATTGAGTGTAGAAATGTTGTTGAGACTGTACGGCAGGTCCTGGCCCTGTACCCTACCTCAACATTACATGTATAATTGCTACACATGCGAGACGAGTGTCTGACATAGGTATAGGCTGTGCTGCATTCATTGAGTGTAGAAATGTTGTTGAGACTGTACGGCAGGTCTTGGCCCTGCACCCTACCTGAACATAACATGTGTAATTGCTACACATGCGAGACGAGTGTCTGACATAGGTATAGTCTGTGCTGCATTCATTGAGTGTAGAAATGTTGTTGAGACTGTACGGCAGGTCCTGGCCCTACCTGAACATAGCATGTGTAATTGCTTCACATGCGAGACGAGTGTCTGACATAGGTATAGGCTGTGTTGCATTCATTGAGTGTAGAAATGTTGTTGAGACTGTACGGCAGGTCCTGGCCCTACCTAACATAACATGTGGAATTGCCTCACATGCGAGACGAGTGTCTCACATAGGTATAGGCTGTGCTGCATTCATTGAGTGTAGAAATGTTGTTGAGACTGTACGGCAGGTCCTGGCCCTGTACCCTACCTGAACATAACATGTATAATTGCTACACATGCGAGACGAGTGTCTGACATAGGTATAGGCTGTGCTGCATTCATTGAGTGTAGAAATGTTGTTGAGACTGTACGGCAGGTCCTGGCCCTGCACCCTACCTGAACATAACATGTGTAATTGATCCACATGCATGACGAGTGTCTGACATAGGTATAGGCTGTGTTGCATTCATTGAGTGTAGAAATGTTGTTGAGACTGTACGGCAGGTCCTAGCCTAACCTAACATAACATGTGTAATTGCTTCACATGCATGACGAGTGTCTGACATAGGTATAGGCTGTGCTGCATTCATTGAGTGTAGAAATGTTGTTGAGACTGTACGGCAGGTCCTGGCCCTACCTGTACATAACATGTGTAATTGCTACACATGTGAGACGAGTGTCTGACATAGGTATAGGCTGTGTTGCATTCATTAAGTGTAGAAATGTTGTTGAGACTGTACGGCAGGTCCTGGCCCTACCTGTACATAACATTTGTAATTGCTTCACATGCGCGACGAGTGTCTGACATAGGTATAGGCTGTGCTGCATTCATTGAGTGTAGAAATGTTGTTGAGACTGTACGGCAGGTCCTGGCCCTACCTGTACATAACATGTGTAATTGCTACACATGTGAGACGAGTGTCTGACATAGGTATAGGCTGTGTTGCATTCATTGAGTGTAGAAATGTTGTTGAGACTGTACGGCAGGTCCTGGCCCTACCTGAACATAACATGTGTAATAGCTTCAGATGCGAGACGAGTGTCTGACATAGGTATAGGCTGTGCTGCATTCATTTAGTGTAGAAATGTTGTTGAGACTGTACGGCAGGTCCTGGCCCTGTACCCTACCTGAACATAACATGTGTAATAGCTTCACACGCGAGACGAGTGTCTGACATAAGTATAGGCTGGGTTGCATTCATTGAGTGTAGAAATGTTTTTGAGACTGTACGGCAGGTCCTGGCTCTGCCCCCTACCTAAACATAGCATGTGTAATTGCTTCACATGCGAGACGAGTGTCTGACATAGGTATAGGCTGTGTTGCATTCATTGAGGGTAGAAATGTTGTTGAGACTGTACGGCAGGTCCTGGCCCTACCTGAACATAACATGTGTAATAGCTTCACATGCGAGACGAGTGTCTGACATAGGCATAGGCTGTGTTGCATTTATTGAGTGTAGAAATGTTGTTGAGACTGTACGGCAGGTCCTGGCCCTACCTGAACATAACATGTGTAATAGCTTCACATGCGAGACGAGTGTCTGACATAGGTAGAGGCTGTGTTGCATTCATTGAGTGTAGAAATGTTGTTGAGACTGTACGACAGGTCCTGGCCCTGCCCCCTACCTATACATAACATGTGTAATTGCTTCAGATGCGAGACGAGTGTCTGACATAGGTATAGGCTGTGTGGCATTCATTGAGTGTAGAAATGTTGTTGAGACTGTACGGCAGGTCCTGGTACTACCTGAACATAACATGTGTAATTGCTACACATGCGAGACGAGTGTCTGACATAGGCATAGGCTGTGTTGCATTCATTGAGTGTAGAAATGTTGTTGAGACTGTACGGCAGGTCCTGGCTCTACCTATACATAACATGTGTAATTGCTTCACATGCGAGACGAGTGTCTGACATAGGTATAGGCTGTGTGGCATTCATTGAGTGTAGAAATGTTGTTGAGACTGTACGGCAGGTCCTGGTACTACCTGGACATAACATGTGTAATTGCTACACATGCGAGACGAGTGTCTGACATAGGTATAGGCTGTGCTGCATTCATTGAGTGTAGAAATGTTGTTGAGACTGTACGGCAGGTCCTGGCCCTGTACCCTACCTGAACATAACATGTGTAATAGCTTCACACGCGAGACGAGTGTCTGACATAAGTATAGGCTGGGTTGCATTCATTGAGTGTAGAAATGTTTTTGAGACTGTACGGCAGGTCCTGGCTCTGCCCCCTACCTGAACATAGCATGTGTAATTGCTTCACATGCGAGACGAGTGTCTGACATAGGTATAGGCTGTGTGGCATTCATTGAGTGTAGAAATGTTGTTGAGACTGTACGGCAGGTCCTGGTACTACCTGAACATAACATGTGTAATTGCTTCACATGCGAGACGAGTGTCTGACATAGGTATAGGCTGTGTGGCATTGATTGAGTGTAGAAATGTTGTTGAGACTGTACGGCAGGTCCTGGCCCTACCTGAACATAACATGAGTAATTGCTTCACATGCGAGACGAGTGTCTGACATAGGTATAGGCTGTGTTGCATTCATTGAGTGTAGAAATGTTGTTGAGACTGTACGGCAGGTCCTGGCCCTGCCCCCTACCTGAACATAACATGTGTAATTGCTTCACATGCGAGACGAGTGTCTGACATAGGTATAGGCTGTGTTGCATTCATTGAGTGAAAAAATGTTGTTGAGACTGTACGGCATGTCCTGGCCCCGCCCCCTACCTGAACATAACATGTGTATATGCTTCACATGCAAGACGAGTGTCTGACATAGGTATAGGGTGTGTTGCATTCATTGAGTGTAGAAATGTTGTTGAGACTGTACGGCAGGTCCTGGCCCTGCCTGAACATAACATGTGTAATTGCTTCACATGCGAGACTAGTGTCTGACTTAGGTAAGGCTGTGCTGCATTCATTGAGTGTAGAAATGTTGTTAAGACTTTACGGCAGGTCCTGGCCTGTACCCTACCTGAACATAACATGTGTAATTGCTTCACATGCGAGACGAGTGTCTGACTTAGGTATAGGCTGTGCTGCATTCATTGAGTGTAGAAATGTTGTTGACACTGTACGGCAGATCCTGGCCCTGCACCCTATTTGAACATAACATGTGTAATTGCTTCACATGCGAGACGCTAGTCTGACATAGGTATAGGCTGTGTGGCATTCATTGAGTGTAGAAATGTTGTTGAGACTGTACGGCAGGTCCTGGCCCTGTACCCTACCTGAACATAACATGTGTAATTGCTTCACATGCGAGACGAGTGTCTGACATAGGTATAGGCTGTGTTGCATTCATTGAGTGTAGAAATGTTGTTGAGACTGTACGACAGGTCCTGGCCCTGCCTGAACATAACATGTGTAATTGCTTCACATGCGAGACGAGTGTCTGACATAGGTATAGGCTGTGTTGCATTCATTGAGTGTAGACATGTTGTTGAGACTGTACGGCAAGTCCTGGCCCTGTACCCTACCTGAACATAACATGTGTAACTGCTTCACCTGCGAGACGAGTGTCTGACATAGGTATAGGCTGTGCTGCATTAATTGAGTGTAGAAATGTTGTTGAGACTGTACGGTAGGTCCTGGCCCTACCTGAACATAACATGTGTAATTGCTTCACATGCGAGACGAGTGTCTGACATAGGTATAGGCTGTGCTGCATTCATTGAGTGTAGAAATGTTGTTGAGACTGTACGGCAGGTTCTGGCCCTACCCTCTACCTGAACATAACATGTGTAATTGCTTCACATGCGAGACGAGTGTCTGACATAGGTATAGGCTGTGTTGCATTCATTGAGTGTAGAAATGTTGTTGAGACTGTACGGCAGGTCCTGGCCCTGCCCTCTACTCTACCTGAACATAACATGTGTAATTGCTTAACATGCGAGACGAGTGTCTGACATAGGTATAGGCTGTGTTGCATTCATTGAGTGTAGAAATGTTGTTGAGACTGTACGGCAGGTCCTAGCCCTACCTAACATTTATTGTGTAATTGCTACACATGTGAGACGAGTGTTTGACATAGGTATAGGCGGTGTTGCATTCACTGAGTGTAGAAATGTTGTTGAGACTGTACGGCAGGTCCTAGCCCTACCTAACATAACATGTGTAATTGCTACACATGTGAGACGAGTGTTTGACATAGGTATAGGCTGTGTTGCATTCATTGAGTGTAGAAATGTTGTTGAGACTGTACGGCAGGTCCTAGCCATACCTAACATAACATGTGTAATTGCTACACATGTGAGACGAGTGTTTGACATAGGTATAGGCTGTGCTGCATTCATTGAGTGTAGAAATGTTGTTGAGACTGTACGGCAGGTCCTGGCCCTACCTGAACATAACATGTGTAATTGCTTCACATGCGAGACGAGTGTCTGACATAGGTTTAGGCTGTGTTGCATTCATTGAGTGTAGAAATGTTGTTGAGACTGTACGTCCGGTCCTGGCCCTACCTAACATAACATGTGTAATTGCTTCACATGCGAGACGAGTGCCTGACATAGGTATAGGCTGTGTTGCATTCATTGAGTGTAGAAATGTTGTTGAGACTGTACGGCAGGTCCTGGCTCTGAACCCTTCCTGAACATAACATGTGTAATTGCTTCACATGCGAGACGAGTGTCTGACATAGGTATAGGCTGTGTTGCATTCATTGAGTGTAGAAATGTTGTTGAGACTGTACGGCAGGTCCTGGCTCTGAACCCTTCCTGAACATAACATGTGTAATTGCTTCACATGCGAGACGAGTGTCTGACATAGGTATAGGCTGTGTTGCATTCATTGAGTGTAGAAATGTTGTTGAGACTGTACGGCAGGTCCTGGCCCTGCACCCTACCTGAACATAACATGTGTAATTGCTTCACATGCGAGACGAGTGCCTGACATAGGTTTAGGCTGTGTTGCATTCATTGAGTGTAGAAATGTTGTTGAGACTGTACGGCAGGTCCTGGCCCTGCACCCTACCTGAACATAACATGTGTAATTGCTTCACATGCGAGACGAGTGCAGGCAGTCACAGTGTGACTCAGACGGCGCCGACAGTCTGATATACAGGTAGGCACCCTCCCTTCTCCTCACGCGGGGGTCACGTGCCGATAATACAATCATATCAGACTAAAAATAAAAAGTGCATCACGATTTGCCGCCAGTGTGTTCGGAGCCAGCAAACACTCATAATGTCTGAGATATTCCCTATGACGTAGTGTGTAGTCACGGAGTAGCCACTATGGCTATATGCTTGATAAAAATAGACGGAATGGTCGGGATGACTCACAGCCCCAATAGGGGATATCTGTTAAAACATTTGCATTTATCTTCTCAATCTCTCAACAATGTCTGCAGTTCTTCTCAGAAATACTGAACTTTTATATTACATAACATTATACATTATATATTCGACATTATCTACATAAACATAGCTTATCACAATAATGCATATATACGGACATTGTATTTAATTCTAATAGAGAATTCATTATTTTATTAAGTTTACTTATTTTTAAACTCACACGTATACATAAATGCACACTATATTGCACATAGGCGCGATGCATACTCGTGTCAAATATGTAATTAAGTTTATGGTGGGTGGCTATGGAGTTTGTTTTTCTTACGGAAAATAGCATGTAATAAAACAATTCCATTGCAACAATTTTGTACTTGACTTGACACTGTTGACTGCATACTGCAAACATTTGTTTTAAATGTACCTTATCTTAATAAAATGCTTTATATTTAATTACTATTTTTGTATTACATAATTAAATTCTTTAAATCTTTCACATTTCGGATTTATCATCGAAAGTTGCGTTAAGCGTTAAGGTTATAGACAGTAATAATACGCATGTATCCTATTGGTGGAGGTGCCGTGTATTAACACACCAAATTATATAATAATATATAAAAAAACAATTTTCACGGTTAACAAATCCAACGTTTACTTTCAAAATTAATATCAAATAAAATCTAAAAAAATCATTTACAGGATAGCATAACATGTATACATTTTTACATTTTTAACCGAGCGAAGCGAGCATCTCCATTAGACTTCTATGGCACTCGTTCTGTTTGTTTGTTTGTTTTTTGTCTCGCGATAGCGGTCGAACGGAAAGTCCGATCAAGTTGAAATTTGGACCATCAAGAAGACTTGATGTGGATTGAAGGTTAATAGTTTTGTGGTAAAATCGTTCGAGAATTTAAGAAAGTTACAATG